>SJYA01002872.1:725873-737038 GCA_006410615.1 Neotragus moschatus
TCCCCCCTCCCACCCCACACCATCTCTCTGGATCATCCCCGTGCATCAGTCCCAAGCATCCTGCATTCTGCATCGAACCTAGCCCGGTGATTCGTTTCACTTATCATATCATACATGTTACAATGCCACTCTCCCAAATCATCCTACCCTCTCCCTCTTCCACAGAGTCCAAAAGGCTGTTCTATACATCTGCAGTAGTATTTTAAAGGAGAAAGAAGATTCAATATCAAGGAATCTTTAAATGGTAACTATGCCTTTTTGCTTCAGACTTTTATAATAGAATATGCATGGAATATTATTTCAGTGAAACTCAAGATTTCATGTTTTATTTATCATCAAGTGGCACATTGAAACAGTGAATTCCTAACAATTAGGGATAGATGTCTCTTTGAAATGTTTCCTTCCTTTGTAATCTGATTTGTATTTCTCCATGATGTTTTTTTAACTACAAATTTTTTCATTGGGGTATGATTGCTTTGGGCTCCCCTGGTGGCTCAGTGGATAAAGAATCTGAATTTAACCCAGGAAACCTGGGTTCAATTCCTGGGTCAGAAAAATCCTCTGGAGAAAGGAATGGTTACCCACTCAAGTATTCTTACCCGGAGAATTCTGTGGACAGAGGAGCCTGGCAGGCTATAGTCCACGGGGTCACAAAGAACTGGACGTGACTGAGTGACTAACACACAGACACACGTGATTGCTTAATAATATTGTGTTAATATCTGCTGTACAACAAAGTGAATCAGCTGTATGCATATATATATATATATATATCCCCTCATTCTTAAGCCTTCCTCCCATAACTTCAATGCTTTTATTCTACCTCCTGTTTGGATTAATTGAAAAGATGAAGAGTAAAATAAGGGAAATTTAAAATCCAAAAAAAGTAGAAAAATATTACAAGGAGTTCTACAAAAAAGCCTGGCAGTCTATGGTCCAAGGGGTTGCAAAGAGTTGGATGCAACTGAGGAACTGACACTTTCATACAGAAATGAAATTTGTTGGTTGATTATATTAAAACATCCCTTCATTCCCATGTATTTTCTTCGTGAATGTGATTCCATCTAATTTTATGAAAGTGATTGCCTCCACAGAGACTAAATTAATATTGTAAAATTATATAAAGAGTATCAAGAGCCATTGAATGTTGAGGTAGAAAGAGGCTACATAGCAGAGGTAAAAAGGAAAAATCATATATTTATTTTAATTTCCCAATAAAGGGTCAACAGCTTTACCTAGAATAAATCAATTTCATGCTTTGAATCAACAGTATTAAATACAAATGGCTTGGCTTACTTGAAGAAGCTTTATTTTAGGTCTTATATAATTTCATATGAAAATAACCTCAATAACCCCAATTAAGTATGTGTATTTTTGTGTACTATGTAAGCTGGATACTGTGAAAATAATCCAAAGATCTAGTTTTATACCTAGTGTTATAAAGTAAATATTCTGTGTATTTCTACTCATCCATCATGTGCTCATACAGACACACCCATCAAAGTGTATGCCAATAGTCATATTTACATTTATTAAAATGTCACAATAAAATTCTTTGTGTGCAGTGTTAAAGTAGTGTGTGAGTACGTTTTAAGTCAAGATATCTAAAGAAAAGGAATGTAGTTCTGAGTTGAAAGTTGTCTATAATCCTGAATTTCAAGTATATTTTTATTTTTATTTATTTATTTTTTTAATTTCTTTTATGTATTTAAATAAAGATTGGGAACTCATGTACACCTGAGATGGAAATTTTAATTTTAATCCAGTATATTTTTAAAACATACTAGAAAAGGTTCTTACCAATTTATATACAGCCTTCGAGAGTGAAGAGAAACTTTCGGTTATGTATTTTCCCATTACTTATCTACCAATCTAACAGGTAGAAATATCATTTTACAAATGAAAGGTCATCTGAGATATGGGTTCTATCACTGGGTTGAGAAGACCACTTGGAGAAGAGAATGGCTACCTATACTAGTCCTCTTGCCTGGAGAATCCCAGGGACAGAGGAGCCTGGCGGGCTACAGTCCATGGGGCCACAGAGTCAGATACGACTGAGCACAGTACTATCTACCAGGATAAAAGGCAGAAATCCCATTTTACCACAATTAAGGTCCCACCTGCTTTTTGGCTATGATTCATTTACTTGTGAAAGATTAATGTCCCTCTGAAAACATGTAAGTAGGAAAAAAGTAGAAAATTTCCTATGAAAGAATCAAATGAAGAAAAAAAATGTATTGGAATATATCCAAAAGCTATTTAGTTCACCAGGACTTGAGATATCTCATGACATGACATATGTTAGTCACTCAGTACTGTCTGACTCTTTGGAACCCCAAGTACTGTAGCCTGCCATGCTCCTCTGTCCATGGAATACTCCATGAAAGAACACTGGAGTGAATAGCCATTTCTTTCTCTAGGGGATCTTCCCAACCCAGGAACCAACATGGATCTCCTTCATTGCAGGCCAATTCCTTACCATCTGAGCCACCAGATATCTTAACCCTAGAGAAATCATGACGGAAAAATAAGAATGATGCTTTTCTAGAGAAACATAAGCTCTTTTTAAAATCTCTCTGTGTTTTTCACACAAAATAGTTGGCTTTCATTAAAAAAAACAAGGCAGGCCAGTATAGGACCAAAAGAGGTCAAATAAGAGAAAAAATTGTATTACAAAGTGATCCCGGAGGACCTAGATATTGGCTTTGTTATCAAAGTTCTTTAAGTACCAGGGTTATTATCTTTACTAAGAATGAAAAATTAGTGAAAAAGGCAGACAGGTCAAGAGAAAATAACCAAAAGAAAACCCAAAACTCAACTACTCCTGAGCAGTATGAATATGGAGAAATCTATGCTAAGTATATTACAGTATAATTGCTGAAAACAAAAATACAAAAGGAAATTCTTAGAAGCAGTCTCAAAATTTGCCAGCAGCAATAGAGCCCTTCAAAGAAACAAGTCAGCTGTCAACTAGCGGACTTACAGGGATTTCTATGAGGTATTACTGAGGAGAAAAGCAAGATATAAAAACAGTCTTTAGAAAAGGAAACTTGCATGCAAATAGTCCCTTCATATGATATGTATATTTGTCTATGGAGGGCAACAGAGAAAATACAGAAAACTCCATCCTAGTGAACACAGGAGATAGATGAGGATTGCTTTTCTATGTAGAATAGATGAAAAACAGAGGGCAGAGCGAAAAACAAACATAATCAGACAAGGATGGGGAGAATGTATTTGCAGACCAAAAACATAATTGATGTATTATTCTGTGTAAAATTTTATGTAAGTGTCCCTGCATGAATACATTAAATAGAAAAGTAATATCTTGGTAAGTCTGAAATTTATCTACTTTTAGGAGTTAGGTAGAATTTTCTTTTTTTTTTCACAATAATACCAAATTGTGCCATGTTGTTGTTTAGTTACTCAGTCATGTCCAACTCCTTACAACCTTATGGAATATAGTCCACCAGGCTCCTCTATCCATGGGATTTTCCAGCCAAAGATATTGGAGTGGGTTGCCATTTCCCTTCTCCACGGGATTTTTCCAGTCTAGGAATTTGACCTGTGTTCTTTACATTATTGGATAAATAATCATCTTTCTCCTGTGATTTGAAGTAATACCTTGAAATTGTTTATGCATTTGTGTCTAAATATTTGTTGTCTTAGTTTCTGAGAAAATAGGTAAATGACTTCAAGTAATATGAAATTTTTATTGTTACTATATCTAGGAAAAATTTTTATCAACATATGTAATTACAAATATTCTAAGGTGTTTGGGTTTTATTTATACAATGTTAACTTTGTTATAGAAAAAGAAACCATTTCTTCCTCTCTTAGCATTTTATGTAAGTTAATTTGGGGATGCAAATTGATGACAATTTGAATGTATCTTCCTCTTAAAATGTTTACCCTGGGTACTTGCTTTATAAATTTCACGATGTATATGATAATTCTTTGCTTACAGTCTATCTTTAGTAACTTCTGTGTTGATAAGTTAAACTATTTTCAAAGAAAAGCATTTCTTTTATCCAGATTTATATATATAATTGGATAAAATATTTACTATTTTAAATTTGGGCTTCCCTGGTGGCTCAGACGATAAAGAAGCCACCTGCAATGCAGGAGTTCTGATTCAATTGTGTCAGGACAATCCCCTGGGGAAGGGAATAGCTACCCACTTCAGTATTCTTGCCTGGAGAATTCCACAGAAAGAGGAGCTTGGTGGGCTATAGTCCATGGGTCACAAAGAGTTGGACATGACTGAGTGACTAAGCACATTTTAAATTTCCTAGATACCTGTTGCTATTTTCCCATTATTTGCCTTGTGATTTCTAAACAGCCAATTTTTAAACAATTTACTACACATTATTACTTCTATTAATTGTGCCCTGAGATAAGATAGGTAAATACTTACTCTCACAATATGCCTCCCATTTCTCCTGTAGTTTAGAGAGAGAGAAAGAATATGTAGAGAGGGAGAATATACATTCCAAACAATAAAACAATTCTGAATAGTGGAACAGTGCACTAGTTTTGGTCTCTGAATTTTCAAAATTCATACAGACTTACTGGCAATTTTCAGTGTGTAAATTAAAACAAGAATTTATAGGCATTATGTCTGTATCCTGTTAAAGAAACTGGATTGTACTGACTCACTTTCTAGTTGTGAAAACATCTGGAATTCAATTCAGTTTAGTTCTCCAATATATTTAAAGACATGAACTCAATGGCATCTAAATTGTGTTTCCATTTCTAATCTACTTTGATTCCAAAATAATCTGTAGATAATAGCATTTAGGATTCTCATAGTACCAGTATTCTTCACAAAGAAAGCCATCAAGAAATGTGTGATCATGTATTTTTGCCTTTGTGCTGAAACATATGCAATAAACCAACCCAATAAATGTCAAAGAATACCAATTTACAACTATGTATTTTGAAATTGGAGGAAATAGATGAAACATAAAAATATAAAGGAAGAAACCATTATATAGAGAAAAAAATATGTAATTGAATTTGTTCAGCAATGGGGGAAGGGATACCATTTAGACTCTTACTTTCTTCCCAACACCATCTAATTACTGTAATTGACTCAAAGTTATTAGTTTTCTCTTTTTGATTTAAGGTGTGTTCTTTTTATTACTGAATGGATTTTAATATATCTACTAAATACTAATGTTTCTTTCTCTACCTGATAACATTCCCAAGTTAATTCAAAAATGACTACTGAGATTTTATTGGATTTCTGCTAAATTATTTTCCTTTTCATAATTGCATTGTTTTGTCTGTCATATCTTGAATTTCTCATGAGAATGTAACTTCATATCCTCCTGCATTTTGATATTTTCTCATTTTTGCAGACTGTTTATGAATATATAGAGAGAGACTACATAGATCTTATTTAGGACAGAGCAAGAATACCTATTAGTAAATTGATTACATTTACAATTGAGATTTCTTTTAAAGGATTCTGTAAATTACTAATTTAAACAATATAATCTTTAGAGACAATTCTGTTTTATGAAATACATATTTAGTTTGACTAATATAAAAATATACATATTGGCAAAATTCAGCAAATCACAGATAATGATGCTTGATAATGACATAATGACACTGTGAACATCATGCATTTATTTGGGTGTTACTCATTATTGCTAGGAATCATTTACTTTCAGGTCTCTTTTTACCTACCTTCTGGCACCTCACCTGGCACATCTATAATAAATAGTAGAATTGGTAAATCAAGGAAGTATTCAGTTAAGCAAAGTATTTTTATACTGTTATTTAATAAATTGTTACCAATTGTGATCACTGATAATGTGGTAAAACTCTTCTTTGAATTACCAATCTGTTTGCAGTTACACATACACATAGGAAAAAGAAAAATAATGCTAGAATCTATGTACCTCCCAGCAGCCATACAAATCATAATTGCTATGGCAGATTAGAAAGCGAGATGCTCACGTAACTGTGGGTGTCAGGGAAGGACTCAGAGGACTGAAGGACTGAGCTGAAGGCTGGGGACTGGTCTCACATAGATATAGGGGGAGACTAATGAAGATGAGTGTTGGCCACTAAGGCATCCTTGGGATATTTTAAACATACTTTGGGGCAATAATGAATGCACCGATGTTAATAGATAAGAAGGATGCCTGAAATACAGGAGGCAATTTAACATGAGTTGTGCATACTGAGCAAAGACAGTTGAACTTCAAATTGTTGTTAATAACACAATCATTTGACATTACTGGGTTGCGAGGGAATGTGTGTTCTATCAAACTCTTAGAAACTCGATTCTGTCAATATAAGGTAGAAGGATTTGTGAAGGGAACAAAGAACAAGGAGGCCACAAACTAGGAAACTAATTCGATATCAAAAGGTCACATAAACTCTACAAAGGAAGGAGAAGTTTCACGTTCATGCGCATATCCTCAGAACCAGCACAACTTTTTGATACTTAAACATATATGTGTTGAATGAACATACATATGTTCGAAAAGAGATGAATTTTGTATTTTACTTGTGTTACCAATTACATGAACATTGGCAAGTTATTAATATGTGTTTGGACTTTTAGTCAGTATGCAAAATGGTCTAATATAGGTGGTAAAATGTCAGAAAATTTTAGTAATCCTTTTAATTATTATCATTTCCACCCAGGTGAAGAACTGCGTCCCTGACATACCTATGATGATAGACCATTTCAGGTAACATGTTCAGGAGAAAGATAAATACATTTAATTGATGTACGAGAACATATATCAGATGTGCTATGAGGATGGAAATGCAGATTGGGAAATAATTTTCATAAAGCCAGAAGTAGAAAATAAGAGAATGAGTGACATTTCCATTTCTGAGAAGTGTCAACAACCCAAGAAAACTTAGCACTTTCTAGTTCTTTAAATTCCAAGACCTCTTGTTAGTAGTTTCGCATGGTAGTTTAATTTCCCTGAGTTGGTGTCCCAAGTGAAGGAAATTAATTTTGTTAAATTAGTCCCCTGGTAATGAATTATTGGAAAATGGTCTCTGGAATAATTGATTAATGAATAACCTATTGTAATTATTTCAGCATAATTTAACTCAATAGAAGTTAAGAGATTTTTGTGAAACACGCAGGCTATTTTTATTTTTTCCTGTAGAGTTATAGGTACAGCGACTAAAGAGGAAAAGATAGAAATTTATTTTGCTCCTCTTTTAATCTGACCACTTTTGCTTTATAGAAGAAAATACGTAGATCTAACCTTTCTTCCACCAATGGGATATGGTTGGTAATAAATGTATTGTAAATCAATTCCTTTCCAGTCAAGATTCAACTGCTGCTGCCATTTTTGGTCAATTGACTTGCTTTTATTTTGTTGAAAATATCATCTGAACCCATTATCAGGGTGACTCAGCACCCCACCCAGTACCCTTATAATCTCTTTCTGCATATCTGATCATCATATCAAGACTGTGTGTTTTCTTTTCTTTTTCTTTTTTGGTCCCTGACCCCTAGAAGCCCTTAGAACAAAACAGAAATGAGCAACTGAGTCATTTTCCTTTTATCAATTAATCTAATTTGCCTTGCTGAGTATTTGACAGTACTAATGGTATTATTGAATATTACAGAGGCATCTTAAAACAGTGTATATTTTAAACCCCCAAATATTTAGTGCCTGAACACTGCCAAGTTCTATGTTCCTTTTTAAAAGAAAGTATGAGTACCCTCCCCTGGAGCAGGAAATGTCAACCACTCCAGTCTTCTTGCCTGGAGGATCCCATAGACAGAGGAGCCTGGCGGGCTACAGTCCATGGGGTGGCAAAGAGTTAGACACAACTGAGCGACTCACACACACACATGGGTACCCTGTATGTACAAGACTTTCCCTGTGATGGTTCAAATTATGATTTTTTTTCCACCTTATGCCAGTGCAAAAGGGAAACACATTCACTAGAAACCTTATTTGAATTTGGATCTTTTCTGGTGCTAGCAATATACTATAAGACACTCATAAAGCTGGGCAGAGCAGTGAGTCCTAGCTCCCAGTCAGCCATGAGATCACAAGGTTAAACAACCAATACACTTACAACCATTCTGCTTTTCACTTTAAGTACAGTATTCCGTAAATTACATGAGCTATTCAATGCTATTATTAAAAAAGCTTTGTTTTAGATGACTTTGCCCAAATGTAGGCTAATGTATGTGTTCTGAGTATATTTACTGTAAGTTTGGCTAAAGTATAATGTTCAGTATTAAACACATTTTCAGCATCTGATATTTTCAACTTACAATGAGTTTATCAAGATGTAACCCTATCGTAAGTCTAGGAAGATCTGTAAAGACAGAAATAACTTAAAACACAAGAAGACTATCGCTATAGCCTTCCTTTTCATCTGAGTCCAGATGTTTGGTAAAAGCATAGCAGTTTAAAAATATCCATTCAGTGATTAATATCAGTGTAGTACTGTTTCTCTTTTAAAAGGTGTTGGTTCCACAGAAGTGAATTCAGTAAATTCATAAGCTCATCCCTTAGCTGTGTGTGTGTGTGTGTCTGTGTGTGATTTTCTCTATGTGCCAGTGTGCTTCTGCACAAGTGCTACATACATCAGAGCCGTTCTTTAGGACATGGGTGACTAGGGGCCACTGTAGGACATTAGCCACATTCTGGGGCTAGCGCCCAACGAATCTGAAGAACCAGGATTTTAGGCTCTTTCATAGCGATTGAATACTTTATATGCTCCTGGCTCATGACACAAAATGATGTGAAGTACTTTCATTTGATCCTCTGAATGATGAAAGAGTCTCTGGTTTTTCTGAGACTTTAGGTGAGATCTAAGAATGTTTGCCAAGATGTGCCTTGTAAATAAATCAGTTCTTTCTACATCATAAGCTCTTTAGACAGGTGGTCATTTAGATTTCAGTATTTCACTGGGAAAAGGAACGATGAGGGAAAGGGTAAAATGTTACTGCATATTTTAAACCACAAGGCATGCATTGTAAAAACAGTCAGCTATGTATATATCTCCACTATATACATATCTCTACTGAATGGAGATATATACATATCTCTTTTGTATGTACAATTTGAAATTATGAATAAACTCACATTTGAAATATGCAAAATAAAACTCATGTATGTAATCTAGAAAATGTGTTAATTATGTTTTTATTGCAATTTTTTACTAATCATAGAAAATGTTTCAGGATGAAGCATATCGATAATTTGAAATATTAAAATGAATAAAATTAACATTCAAAAATGATCCAGTTATCATGAATTCTTAATTGGGGGGAAAATGGCATGTGTATGTGTTTGTATGTATGTATATATAATCTCATCAAAAATATACTATCATTTAATTTTCATATTTTAGAGAGGTAATATTCTTATGACATTTAATTTCTTAAGAATTTTTTTTGGAGCAGTTTTAGGTCCACAGCACAATTGAGAGGAAGGTATGTGGGTTTGATCCCTGGGTCAGAAAGATCCCCTGAAGAAGGGAATGGCAACCCACTACAGCACTCTTGCCTGGAAAATCCCATGGATGGAGGAGCTTGGCAGGCTACAGCCCATAGAATTGCAAAGAGTTGGACACAACTGAGCGACTTCACTCGCTCACTCATAATGCCATATAGTCATCATTATAGTATCAGATCATCTTCTCTGCCCCCCAAATCCTCTGTCTTCCCCCATATTCATTCTCCCTCCCCTACTCCCAGCCCTTGGAAAGTGAACGTGTTAGTCGATCAATTGTGCCTGACTTTTTGCAATCCCATCGACTGTAGCCAGGCTCCTCTGTCCATAGGATTCTTCAGGCCAGGATACTGGAGTGGGTTGCCATTCCCTTTTCCAGGGGATCTTCCTGACCCAGGGATCAAATCTAGGTCTCCTATGGTTCTTGCATTGGCAGGCAGATTCTTTTAACATCTGAGCCACCAGGGAAGCCCACGGAAAGTCACTGATCATTTTAATATCTCCACAGCTTGGCCTTTTCCTAAATGCCTTAAATTTGGAATCCTATATCATGTAGCCATCTCAGATTAGCTCCTTTCATTTAGAAATATGCATCTGTGGTTCCTGTTTTATAGAATTGTTATGCCAGTAAAGGAACAAAAGTTGTTTTGGAGACTACATATTTGGTGATGTTTGCCAAAATTAGAATCTTTTAATTGTTAATGCAAAAGAGAAGTGTTTTGTTGATTCAGTTTAATTAATTACATTTGTCAAAAGCACAAGCACACCTACACTGCACAAAAGTTACACCAATTCAAATGGAGAAATATAACCTCAACTTTAGTCCAATTTCTCCATTTCAGGTGCTTGGTACCACTTCAAATTTTATACCCCAAATCATGAGCTTTGCTAGAGCAGTCAAGAGTCACAGATTTGTAGCTGCTGTTGTTAAAATAGAGGTCAGACGGATTCTGGGTAAAATTTCTAAGAAATCTGTTTCCACCATGAAATCCTGATGCTATAGTCAGAGATAGCTGTCAAGAAGCTGCTTGTGCCACTGAACTCTCCAGGAATCTTAGTTCTTAAATCATTTTATCTGAAAATAGGATAAACAGGCACTACACTATCAGGGAAATAATACATCTATACATTAAACCTCCTGATCCGAGAATAAGGGCAGAATAAAGGAGATGATGTTGACTTTAAATTCTACTCTGAAGCTTAATTGTCTGGAAAGGGTGGTGAGAAAGCACAGTGACTATAGCGGCTGCTCACCTGGAAATGTACTCCATGCAAGAGGGATCAATACATGTTATGAAATTTATGGAAATGCAAATGACTGCTGACTTACATTTCTGACTTCCAGCTCACCTGATAAGCTCAGAGAAGAAATTTCTTCACCGAAGAACACATTTTTGCAGCTACAGAGGCCAATTGCTCTTGATCCTATTATTGGCAAGAGTGCCTTCATGTTTATTATGAAAATGTAATCCTTTAAAACATATAAAGTCTTTCATACATCAAGACATTGTTCACATAGAGCAATATGTAATACTACCATTTACTCCTTATTCTTTAACCAATGATGAGAAAAAGTTATTTTTACAAAGTGTGGTAGGCAGAATAAAACCCAGCCTTCTCATCCCCAAATGGTACAATCCTATCCTCAGGAGAGAATGAACAGCAAATACAGCAAATGAACTGTATTATAGGCATTCCTCAGAT
>SJYA01002872.1:737289-771539 GCA_006410615.1 Neotragus moschatus
GCATTCTCAGACGACTGCAATAAAGAAATTAATACAATTAATAAATATATACAGTAATAAATTAATAAATATAACAAATTATACCAAATATATAAATATAATTGATAAATATAATATATTGATAAATAATATATTGGTAAATATAATAAATTGATCAATAATATATTGATAAATATAATAAATTAATATAGTATAATAAATAAAGTAAAAATTATTTTAAACATTTTATTTAATAAAGTAAAAAGTAAATTTTTTGGTTTCTCACTGAATGTAAAAGTTATGTTTACACTACAGTCTGCTATGTGTGCAATAACCTTAAGTCTAAAAAAGACTAAAACTTACATACCTTAATTAAAAAATACTTCATTGCTAAGAAATGCTAGCCAGCATCTGAGCCTTCAGAGAAGAGTAGTAGTAACATAAAAGGTCACAGATCAACATTACAAGTGTAATAACAACGAAAAAGTTAGAAACTGTTTGAAGCATTGTGAGAAGTACTGAAATGTGACACAGACACTAAGGGAGCAAACGCAGTTGGAAAAATGGTACCTCTGGACTTGCTCCCTGAGGGATGGTCACAGTTTTTAATTTGTTAAAAAAAGTATCTGCAAAGCACAATGAAGGGAAATGCAATGAATTAAGGTACACCTGAATAAAAGAGGCACTGCAGATGTGATTAAGGTGAAGGATGATGAGATGGGGAGATAGCCAGAAGTATCCACTTGGGCCAATTTTATCACATTGAAAGAAACTGCAGGCTTCCCAGTGGTAAGAATCTACCCACAAATGTAGGAGACATAAGAGATGCAGGTTGGATTCCTGGGTCAGAAAGGTCCCCTGGAGGAAGAAATGGCAACGCACTCCAGTATTCTTGCCTGGGAAATCCTTAGTGGGCTCCAGTCCATGGGGCTGCAAAGAGTCTGACACAATGGAGCACACAGGAGCTGTTCCTTATAAGCTCAAGAACGGTGGTGGGGGAGGAGGGTGTCAGAGGAAAGTGCTGCTGTAAATGATCGGGGAGGTTCAGCCATGCTGACTTTGAAAGAGGGGAGCTATGGGTCAAGGAAAGTCAGAGGTCTCTAGAAGCTGGATAAAGCAAGGAATCTGGATTTTCCCAGAGACATTTCATAAAGGAAGCAGCTATGGCAATGTCGTGCATTTCAGCCCTTAAAACCCATGTGGGACTTCGGATCTGTGGAATTGTAAGACAATAAATCTGTATTTTCATAAGCTACCAAGTGTGTAGTCATTTGTTATAGCAGCAATAGAAAGCTAATACACACAGGACAGACTGTATTTTCTTGGGCTTCAAAATCACTGCAGATGGTGACAGCAGCCATGAAATTAAAAGATGCCTGCTCCTTGGAAGAAAAGTTATGACCAACCTAGACAGCATATTAAAAAGCAGAGACATTACTTTGCCAACAAAGGTCCGTCTTGTCAAAGCTATAGTTTTTCCAGTAGTCATGTCCTGGATGTGAGAGTTAGAATATAAAGAATGCTGAGCGCTAAAGAATTGACGCTTTTGAAGTGTGGTGTTGGAAAAGACTCTTGAGAGTCCGTTGGACTGCAAGGAGATCCAACCAGTCCAGCCTAAAGGAAATCAGTCCTGAATATTCATTGGAAGGACTGATGTTGAAACTGAAACTCCAATACTTTGGCCACCTGATGTGAAGAACTGACTCATTTGAAAAGACCCTGATGCTTGGAAAGATTGAGGTGGGAGGAGAAGGGAATGACAGAGGATGAGATGGTTGGATGGCATTACCAACTTGATGGACATGAGTCTGAGTAAACTCCGAGAGTTGGTGATGGACAGAGAGCCCTGTTGTGCTGTAGTCCATGGGGTTGCAAAGAGTTGGACACAACTGAGTGATTGAACTGAATTGACACACAGATTTCATTAATAAATCCATGAAAAATAGGAACTGCTAATTCACAGAAAAGTAGATAAGACTCCAATTCCTTTTCCCCTTCTCCCTTCTAGACTTGCTTGCATTGTGTTACTCAGAACAGCCAAGGGAGCTTAATCTTTCTGAGATTTCTCAGTCTGTGGCCTGCAGTTCTACTGAGATTTTCCTGGAAACCCCAGCTGCTCCACAACAAATAAACAAGTCTGCAGGGGTGGCCCTAAGATGGCGGAGGAATAGGACGGGGAGACCACTTTCTCAAATTCATTTTGATGATCAAATTCATTAAAAGAACATTTCAGCACTGAGTATGTATTCAAAACACTGAGTATTCAAAACAACTTCTGAATGCCAGCAGAGGACATCAGGCACCCAGAAAAGCAGCCCATTGTCTTTGAAAAGAGGTAGGAAAAAATATAAAAGACCAAAAAAGAGACAATAGAGGTAGGGAGGGAGCTCCGTCCTAGGAAGGGAGTCTTAAAAAGAGAGAAGTTTCCAAACACCAGGAAACACTCTCACTGCCAAGTCTGTGGCAAGCCTTGGAAGCACAGAGGGCAAAATAACAGGGAGGAAAAGTAAATAATTAAAATCCACAGATTATGAGCCCACCAGTAACTCCCCCAGTGGAGAAGCAGCGCAGATGCCTGCATCCATCACTAGCAAGTGGGGGCTGGGCAGGGCTGCATGGGCTGCATTGCTTTTTAAGGATTGGGCCAGAATGCCACGAGTGTAACCAGAGCAAACTAACTTGGGCTAGCAAAACAGACTGTGGGATAGCTACCACACATAAAGCTCTAACATAAGACACCTCCAGGACCACGCACAAAACAAAGGATGGAACATAATTAGCCGGTTGCAGATCATCCCCCTCCAGTGACAGGTAGCCAGAGCCAGAAGGGGGCAATAGCAGCCCCAGAGAGACATTAACTACCAAACTGCAAACAGGCTTCTTTGCTAACTAAGACTTCTTGGGGTTCTGGACAGTCATCATCCACCTGAGAAGGTGTGCCAGTTGTACACCCAGAAAACTGAGCAGCAGGGACAGGAGAGATGATAAGTAGCAGCAACCGTGCTCGCTAAACACCTGAGCTACTCAGACAAGGGAAAGGCACAAAATGCAGGCCCAATGGAGTCTGCGCCTCTGAGGATGACCTGAGTGCCTGAGCCTGAGAAGCTTAGACCTGGGAGGTGCATGCAGCCCAAGGCCGGCCTCAGAAAGTTCACAGCGGAGCAACCTAGAGCCTGAGCTGTGTGTGCGGTGAGCGGGGTCAGGCCCAGTGTGGCTGAGACACTGAGAGCACATGCCAGTGTTATTTGTTTGCAGTGTCCCTCCCTTCCCACAGCGTGACTGAACCAAGTGAGCCTAAAAAAAGTGTCCACCACTGCCCATCTTGTATCAGGGCAGAAATCAGACACTGAAGAGACCAGCAAACAAAAGAAGCTAAAACAGAGGGAACTGCCTTGGAAGTGACAGGTGCAATAGATTAAAACCCTGTCATTAGTACCAACTACATAGGAAGGGGCCTATAGATCTTGAGAAATATAAGCCGGACCAAGGAACTATCTGGAAATGAACTGACCCCACACTGCCCACAAAAACACCAGAGAAAGTCCTAGATACATCTTTACTATTTTTATGATCATTCTTTTTTTCTTCTTCTTCTTTTCTTTTTCTTCTTTTTTTTTTAACTTTTTTTAATTTTTAAGTCCTCTATTACACATTTAATTTTCGTTTTTATAACCTACTATTACTTTTCAAAAAAAGGCCCCATTTTTAAAGCAAACTATATATATACATATGTATTTTTAAATTAATTATTGTAACTTTTTTTTCTTCTTCTTCTTTTCTTTAATATTGTATTCTTGAAAATCCAACCTCTACTCTAGACTTTTAATGTTTGCTTTTTGGTATTTGCTATCAATTTTGTTCCTTCAAAAACCCAATCTTCAGTACCCAATTTTACTTGAGAGTGAGAGTCCTCCTTTGGACTCCCCTTTTTCTCCACCAGGTTGCCCCTGTCTCCTCCCTCCCCCTTCTCTTCTCTACCCAACTCCGTGAATCTCTGTGTGTTCCAGACGGTGGAGAATACTTAGGGAACTGATTACTGGCTGGATCTGTCTCTCTGGCCACCTCTGTCTCTTTCCTCCCTCTTCTCTTTTCTGTATAACTACCTGAACATCTCTGAGCGGTCCAGACTGTGGAGTGCACATAAGGAAGTGATTACTGGCCAGCTTGCTCTCTGCTCTTTTGATTCAACCTCATCTCAGTCAGGTCACCTCTAACTCCTTCCTCCCTCTTCTCTCCCCTATGTAACTCTGTGAACCTATCTGGGTGTCTCTCAACGTGGAGAAACTTCTCACCTTTAACCTAGATGTTTTATCAATGATGCGGTATAGAAGGAGAAGTCTTGAGACTACTGTAAAAATAAAACTGAAAACCAGAAGCAGGAGGCTTAAGTCCAAATCCTGAGAACATCAGAGAAGTCCTGACTCCAGGGAACATTAATCGATAGGAGCTCATCAAGCGCCTCCATACCTACACTGAAACCAAGCACCACTCAAGGGCCAACAAGTTCCAGAGCAAGATATACCACACAAATTCTCCAGCAACACAGGAACACAGCCCTGAGCTTCAATAACAGGCTGCCTAAAGTTACTCCAAAACCATTGACATCTCATAACTCATTACTGGACACTTCATTGCACTCCAGAGAGAAGAACTCCAGCCACCAGAACACCAAAATAAGCTTCCCTAACCAAGAAACCTTGACAAGCCACTGATACAACCCCACCCACTGTGAAGAAACTCCACAATAAAGAGAACTCCACAAACTTCCAAATACAGAAAAGCCACCCCAAATACAGCAATATAAACAAGATGAAGAGACAGAGGAATACCCAACAGGTAAAGGAACAGGATAAATGCCCACCAAACCAAACAAAATAGGAAGAGATAGGGAATCTACCTGATAAAGAATTCTGAATAATGATAGTGAAAGTGATCCAAAATCTTGAAATCAAAATGGAATCACAGACAAATAGCCTGGAGACAAGAATTGAGAAGATGCAAGAAAGGTTTAACAAGGACCTAGAAGAAATATGGCACCTCACTCCAGTACTTTTGCCTGGAAAATCCCATGGATGGAGCAGCCTGGTAGGCTGCAGTCCATAGGGTCTCTAAGAATTGGACACTACTGAGCGACTTCACTTTCACCTTGCACTTTCATGGATTGGAGAAGGAAATGGCAACCCACTCCAGTGTTCTTGCCTGGAGAATCCCATGGTTGGGGAAGCCTGGTGGGCTGCCCTCTACGGGGTCGCACAGAGTTGGACACGACTGAGGCGGCTTAGCAGCAGAAGAAGAAGAAATAAAAAAGAGTCAATATATAATGAATAATGCAATAAGTGAGATAAAAAACACTCTGGAGGTAACAAATAGTAGACTAATGGAGGCAGAAGATAGGATTAGTGAAGCAGAAGATAGAATGGTAGAAATAAATGAATGAAAGATGAAAAAAGAGAAACTAAGTAAAAGAAATGAGGACAATCTCAGAGATTCCAGAACAATATGAAACACTCCAACATTTGAATTATAGGAGTCCCAGAAGAAGAAGACAAAAAGAAAGACCATGAGAAAATACTTAAGGATATAATAGCTGAAAACTTCCCTAAAATGGGGAAGGAAATAATCACCAAGTCCAAGAAACCCAGAGAGTCCCAAACAGGATAAATACAAGGCAAAACACCCCAAGACACATATTAATCATATTAACAAAGATCAAACACAAAGAACAAATATTAAAAGCAGCAAGGAAAAAACAACAAATAACACACAAGGGGATTCTCATAAGGATAACAGCTGATCTTTCAATAGAAACTCTTCAGACCAGGAGGGAATGGCAAGACATATTTAAAGTGATGAAAGAAAATAACCTACAGCCCAGATTACTGTACCCAGGAAGGATATCCTTCAAATATAAAGGAGAAATCAAAAGCTCTACAGACAAGAAAAAACTGAGAGAATTCAGCACCACCAAACCCGCTCTCCAACAAATGCTAAAGGATATTCTCTAGACAGAAAATAAAAAAAGGGTATATAAACCAGAACCCAAAACAATAAAGTAAATGGCAACCGAATTATACTTATCAATAATTACCTTAAATGCAAATGGGTTGAATGCCCCCAACAAAAAGAAAAAGATTGGCTGAANATCCTTCAAATATAAAGGAGAAATCAAAAGCTCTACAGACAAGAAAAAACTGAGAGAATTCAGCACCACCAAACCCGCTCTCCAACAAATGCTAAAGGATATTCTCTAGACAGAAAATAAAAAAAGGGTATATAAACCAGAACCCAAAACAATAAAGTAAATGGCAACCGAATTATACTTATCAATAATTACCTTAAATGCAAATGGGTTGAATGCCCCCAACAAAAAGAAAAAGATTGGCTGAATGGATGCAAAAACAAGACCCTTATATATGTTGTCTACAAGAGACTCACCTCAAAACAAGGGACACATACAGACTGANTTGTTTGTCCTTTTTTTTTTTTAACATTTTTAAATGTTTAAGTCCTCTATTTCTCCTTTAATTTTCATTTTTATAACCTACTATTACTTTTCAAAAAAAAGACCCTATTTTAAAGCAAACTTCATATATATATATTTTTAATATTCTTGTGACTTTTTTTTTCTCCTTCTTCTTCTTTTCTTTAATATTGTATTTTTGAAAATCCAACCTCTACTCTAGATTTTTAATCTTTGCTTTTTGGTATTTATTATAAATTTTGTACCTTCAAAAACCCAACCTTCAGTACCCATTTTTACTTGAGAGTTAGATTACTGGCTTAACTGCTATCTCCTCCTTTGGACTCTCCTTTTCCTCCACCAGGTTGCCTCTGTCTCCTCCCTCTCCCCTCTCTTCTCTACCCAACTCTATGAATCTCTGTGTGTTCCAGACGGTAGAGAACACTTAGGGAACTGATTACTGGCTGGATCTATCTCCCTCCTTTTCATTTCCCTCTTTTATCCTCCTGGAAATCTATGTCTCCTTCCTCCCTCTCCTCTTCTCTGGATAACTCCATGAACATCTCTGAGCGGTCCAGACTATGGAGTGCACATAAGGAAGTGATTACTGGCTAGCTTGCTCTCTCCTCTTTTGATTCCACCTCATCAGGTCACCTCTAACTCACCCCTCCCTCTTCTCTTCTCATGTAACTCTGTGAACCTCTCTGGGTGTCCCTCAATGTGAAGAAACTTTTCATCTTTAATCTAGATGTTTTATCAGTGGTGTGGTATAGAAGGAGAAGTCTTGAGACTACTGTAAAAATAAGACTGAAAACCCCTAGCAGAAGGCTTAAGTCCAAATCCTGAGAACATTAGAGAACTCCTGACTCCAGGGAACATTAACTAATAGGAGCTCATCAAACATCTCCATACCTACACTGAAACCAAGCACCACCCAAGGGCCAACAAGTTCCAGAGCAAGACATACATGCAAACTCTCCAGCAACACAGAACACAGCCCTGAGCTTCAATATACAGGCAGCCCAAAGTTATTCCAAAACCATTGACATATTACTCATTACTGGACACTCATTGCATTCCAGAGAGAAAAATCCAGCTGTACCCACCAGAACTCCAAAACAAGCCTCCCTAGCCAAGAAACCTTGACAAGCCACCCATACAACCCTGCCTACAGGGAGGAAACTCCATAATAAAAAGAACTCCACAAGCTGCCAGAATACAGAAAGGCCACCCCAAACTCAGCAATATAAACAAGATGAAGAGACAGAGGAATACCCAGCAGGTAAAGGAACGGGATAAATACCCACCAAACCAAACCAAAGAGGAAGAGATAAGGAATCTACCTGATGAATTCTGAATAATGATAGTGAAAATGNTAATTTTCCCCTTCCCAAATGCAGAATGATAAAACTATTAAAATGTCTTTTATGTCTAAACTATCTTTGGGTTTTCTAAAATGAACATTAAGTAACAAAAGGATTTGCCCATTCACCCTATGAAAGAAAGGACAGGAAGAATAACTAAGTCTGTCAAATTTTTTCTAACTTTTAGTTGTTGAACTATTATGAGACATCTGTCTCCAAAACTTAGCATTAAAGATAATCTGATAAATTAAATATAGAGTTTATCTTCAGCATAAATAAAATATTCAAATATAAATATCTTTCTATGTCGAATAACTTACAAGTTAAAAGAAACATACTAATATTTAACTACAAAGACTGATATAATACCTTCAGAGACACTTTGGCCTGTTTTGCAAGAACTGCTTAACCTGACTCAAAAAAAATAAAGCTCTATAAAGTTATAAGGATACAAATGGGCTCTCTGCTATTGTTGCAGGTGTCAATTTTGCTCCCAATACAGTCTGTGCCTCACTAGGGTACTACTTCACATGTGGACATCAGACATCACACTAACTCAACTTGTGTATTCACCCTAATTTTAGATATTTTCAGATATTTAAAATTACCACTCCTCCAGAAAATTATGTTTCTCTATAAAAAATTTTTAAATTGCCTCCAAATTACCCAATCACCTCCAAAATAAAGCATATGCCAGCCACTTTGGAGAACTCCACTAAAGCATTGCCTCTTCATGTATACTATTTGAGCTGTGATTCCCACATTAAAAACCGGCAAAGATAGTCCAAAATTTGTTTCCGACCTTAGAAAAAAATCTTAAATTATATAAACTCAACTCGGAAATCCCANTTTTTAAATTGCCTCCAAATTACCCAATCACCTCCAAAATAAAGCATATGCCAGCCACTTTGGAGAACTCCACTAAAGCATTGCCTCTTCATGTATACTATTTGAGCTGTGATTCCCACATTAAAAACCGGCAAAGATAGTCCAAAATTTGTTTCCGACCTTAGAAAAAAATCTTAAATTATATAAACTCAACTCGGAAATCCCAACAGCCTACTCAAAATTCAGTCTCCAGAGCTGTTATAAGCAATCACATTACTCTTGATTTTCTCTTAACTAGTCAAGGGTAACTTTACACTGTAGCAAATACTTCTTGCATGCATGGCAACTCACTCCAGCATTCTTGCCTGGAGAAGCCCATGGACAGATGAGCCTGGTGGGCTACAGTCCGTAGGGTCACAGAGTCGGACACAACTGAAGCGACTTAGCCACACATGTGTACCTATATATTGCAAGATAAGTAAAACAGCTTGGGAGAGGAAAAAGCCACTTGTTTCCCGGACTAATCATCACTGTGTTTCTGATTATTGTTTATATTACAGCTGGCTGATGTACCCTGGATAGAGTTTGAAATGCTATCGTACAATCATTGTCACACCGGAGGACCCAACAACTCAACCTGCTACAGAGTAGACAGAGAAGGCAGTGGCACCCACTCCAGTACTCCTGCCTGGAAAATCCCATGGATGGAGGAGCCTGGTAGGCTGCAGTCCATGGGGTCGCGAAGAGTTGAACACAAGTGAGTGACTTCACTTTTCACTTTCCAGTATTCTTGCCTGCAGAATCCCAGGGACAGAGGAGCCTGGTGGGCTGCCATCTATAGGGTCGTACAGAGTCGGACACGACTGGAGTGACTTAGCAACAGCAGCACACCTGCTATAGACTACATGCTCCAGGCAACTTCCTGATGAGCAAAATCTTGGCAAAAGAAAAACTCTGGCTTATCATTAATGAATGAATGTCCTGCAACCCAACTTCATCTGCCCTTGGCTATAAGGGAGGCACTAAGAAAAATCAAGTAGCCCCTGACAGCTAGGACTCAGCCTGGTACTATCAGCTAAGCCTTGCTGTTCTTCTGCGAAACAATCTCACAGAACATCAAAATCAGACAAGGCCACCCTGTGACCATGATGGATCATAGCCAAGAAAGACCACTGTGAGGGCCCAAATAGCTCAGTAGGAGAGCATTAGACTGAAAAGGCATTGTATAATCTGATCTGAGCAAAGACAAGATATGAACATTATCTAAACCGCAGAAATGACCACCCCCCCCTAATTCTGGCTAATGAGTGACTGCTGTTTCTTTAACTACATCTTTAATCTTCCCTCTGCTGCTACTGCTAAGTCGCTTTAGTCATGTCTGACTCTGTGTGACCCCATAGATGGCAGCCCACCAGGATCCCTCGTCTCTGGGATTCTCCAGGCAAGAACCCTGGAGTGGGTTGCCATTTCCTTCTCCAATGCATGAAAGTGAAAACTGAAAGTGAAGTCGCTCAGACGTGTCCTACCCTCAGTGACCCCATGGCCTGCAGCCTACCAGGCTCCTCCGTCCATGGGATTTTCCAGGCAAGAGTACTGGAGTGGAGTGCCATTGCCTTCTCCAATCTTCCCTCATTTTAGATGATTATCGAGATACCCAGAATTACTCCTGCTTCCTGACAACCTCCAAACCATGCAAAACCCCACTTCCTTAGTATACAGGCTTCTCTGGTGGCTCAGATGGTAAAGAATCTGCCTGCAAGGCAGGAGATCTGGGTTTCATCCCTGGGTCAGGAGATCCCCTGGTGGAGGGCATAGCAACCCACTCCAGTATTCTTGCCTGGAGAATCCCATGGACAGAGGAGTCATGCTTCCTTAAAACTTCTCCAAAATCAGTTCAGTTCAATTTAGTTGCTCAGCCATGTCCTACTCTGTGACCCCATGAACTGCAGCACGCCTGGCCTCCATGTCCATCACCAGCTCCCGGAGTCTACCCAAACCTATGTCCACTGAGTCAGTGATGCCATCCAACCATCTCATCCTCTGTCGTCCCCTTCTTCTCCTGCCTTCAATCATTCCCAGCATCAGGGTCTTTTTAAATGAATCAGCTCCTTGCATCAAGTGGCCAAAGGACTGGAGCTTCAGCTTCAACATCAGTCCTTCCAGTGAACACCCAGGGCTGATCTCCTTCAGAATGGACTAGTTGGATCTCCTTGCTGTCAAAGGGACTTCTCCAACACAACAGCTCAAAAGCATCAATTCT
Organism: Neotragus moschatus; assembly: GCA_006410615.1. Lineage (NCBI taxonomy): Eukaryota > Metazoa > Chordata > Mammalia > Artiodactyla > Bovidae > Neotragus > Neotragus moschatus. The sequence continues at coordinate 748,181 of SJYA01002872.1, forward strand.
TTGGCACTCAGCTTTCTTCACAGTTGAACTCTCACATCCATACATGACCACAGGAAAAACCATAGCCTTGACTAGACGGACCTTTGTTGGCAAAGTAATGTCTCTGCTTTTGAATATGCTATCTAGGTTGGTCATAACTTTTCTTCCAAGGAGTAAGCATCTTTTAATTTCATGGCTGCAATCACCATCTGCAGTGTTTGGAGCCCCCCAAAACTAAAGTCTGACACTGGTAAATCCACCCCTTCATGATCATTCTCAGGTACTTTGAATGTTCTCATTAACTTGCACACAGTAGCTGTTCACTAAATCATGTGTGTGCATGTACATGTGTGTATGGTTGGAGGGGTTGTGATGTATTTTAATGTGTCCTGTGATTTATCCTGGGGGCCTGCATCTGGGTAACTTGGATCACTCATCCATTTCTGTACAGAGCAAAACCAGAAAAAAAAAACAAACAAACATCTCTTTCTTCAGGCCCCTTCCAGGCTCAGGTGCTGAAGAGTTCACAGGCTGAACCAGCTAGCCTGGTGAGGCCACTAACTCAGTGCAATGTGCAAAGGGAGGAGCCAGAGCGGCCACTGCAGGGTTTGTGACTGTTTAGTGCTGACAATGGAAATGACGAGAGTGTCCCTTGCTCAGCAAGGATGAAGCGAATTCTTCCGACTGTCAGCTTCCTGCCCACCTTGTGCCTGGTGCAGGGGGTACAAGAGGGGTTTCAGAAGGGCTGTGAGATCTGGTTTCTGCCCTGGGGGGATTATCTCGGCCTCCTCCAATAAGAATGCCTCCTGTCTCCTTTTCTCTCCCTTGCATCTGGCGCTATGTATTGAGAAGCTAAAGGAAGCGCTCTCACAAGGGAGGAGCAGATGCGCAGGCTGATGTGGGTGTGAGGCACAGCCAGAAGAGCCATCAGATGGAGAAGTGTGCACAGTCATTGACCTAGGCATGTCTTCTGGCAGATAATCACCAGTCAAGAAAATCCCAAGGGGTAGTGAGGAGGGAAGGGGGCAAGGAACAAAGTTTTAACCACTTTTATGCAGTAGGGGTTTAGGGACAGTGATCTGAAATGTGTGTTACAGGAGCAGGGGAGTTTGCCTGGAGGCTGCATCTGCTTAAAGGTGCTTTATTTGGATCATAGTTTCACCGGGGCTGGCATGGTGAGCAGGTGGCAGCTTACAGCAGTATCAGTGAACTGAAGATGCTCTAAGCCTTCCCTGCTTGCAGGTATGATGACAGGAGCTCCTTCCCTGGGCTAGCAAGCCAGAGAGGAAGTCAAAGAGATGGGATCAAGCAAGGATGAGGGTCTGGAGTCTTGAGAAACGGTGTGTGTGTTCTGTGTATTAGTTGCACAGTCATGTCCAGCTCTTTGAGATCCCATGGACTGCAGCAGGCTCCTCTGTCCATGGGATTTCCCAGGCAAGAATACTGGAGTGGGTTGCCATGCCCTCCTCCAGGGGATCTTCCTGACCCAGGGATCGAACCCAGGTCTCCTGCATTGGCAAGTGGATTCTTTATTGTTTGAGCCACCTGGGAAGCCTGGGGAGCAGGGGACAAACTGTTTAAGATATAGTGGTTCCCTCCTGAGAATTGGTTAGGAGAGGCGCTATTTATGAACTTCACAAGACCGTATTGAGGGCCTTCCCACGAGGGCACTATGGCTGGCAAGGGTAGACGGTGTGCTTCATACAGCCCACGTGTAGGTGTTATAAACACCAGGTATCCTCTCCCCACAAAGTCCTAGTTTAATATGATGCCTTGTTCATGGCTGGCCTTTATTAGATAATCAGAGTACATTTGCCTATCTTCACTCACAGATTTAAGAGGGGAATAGAACCACTGAAGTGATCCGTGGCTTTCTTGAGATTGGATCCTCCAAATATGAACCAGGAAGGTCAGAGTGGGGGGCTGACTTGGTCCATCTGGACATCAGTCATCTTGTTTGTCCCACAGTCTCTAGTCACCAGCCCAGTTTCTACTCCTCTTCTTAGAAAACCCCAGCCCCCACAAGACACAATGCCTCTTCTCCTGTCCCCAGCAGCCCAACCTACAGCAGGCTGGCATTTAAAAAAAAAAAAAAAGAAGAACCTCCCTTCAACTCCTCTCCAAATAGGAGATGATGAATAGGAAAGAAAGCATCAATAACATGATAGGGAAACATTCTGAAAGCACTGACAGTTCATTGGAGTGACTCCCTAGAAGGAGAACGGAGCTTCCCAAAGTGCTTCTTCTGTAATGTCAGTTCCACCAGATGCTAAAAGGTGGCTGTGAGGAGAAATCTGCCTGTGAAAGGCTGAGTTAACCAAACTTAAAAATTAAAAAAATGTTTCTACTTTGAGACTTCTTACAGCCTCTAACATGCTAATGTGCATTTATAGTCTCTAAAAGATGGAAAGAATAGCGTTTGCAGCCAGATGCCATTTCTCAAGCCCTTGCTGTGTGCTAGGTCTGAGCTAAGTGCTTTACTTGTAGTTTTTACAGCTTGTTACTTTTTTATATTTATTATTTATTTATTTGGCTTCACTGAATCTTAGCTGAAACATGCAGGATCTAGTTCCTTGGCCAGGGGTTAAACCCAGGCCCCCTGCACTGGGAGCACAGAGTCTGAACTGCTATACCACCAGGGAAGTCCTGCTTCACATATATTAATCCTCATGTCACCCTTATCATGCAAGACAGACACTACTGTTCTCTTCATTCTAGAGGTAAGGTAATTGAGGAACAGAGAGGCTAAGTAACTTCATCCAAGGTCACAAGAGCTTGTGGCCAATCTCCATACTTTGGGAGATTGCACTGTAGTATATCAGATCCCTGTGGCAGAGACTGTTTAGATGCTTAACAAACATATTTTCTCTTCTAAAGAGCCCATCGCCAAATTAGATCTCCCAGGCTCCCTTGTAATGAGGTGGTTAGTTCTTACGTTTGGAATGTAAGTAGAAGTGATGTGTGTCCTCTCCAGGCCGAAGCAATAAAGAATGGGTGTGTCCCGAGACACATAGTAATCAAAATGATGAAAATTAAAGAGAAAGATAAAATATTAAAAGCAACAAAGGAAAAACAACAAATAACATACAAGGGAACTCCCACCAGGTTATCGGCTGATTTCTCAAGAGAAACTCTACAAACCAGAAGGGAATGGCATGATATATTTAAAGTGATGAAAGGGAAGAACCTATAACCAAGAATACTCCAGCCAGCAAGACTCGCATTCAGAGTTGATGGAGAAATCGAAAGCTTTGCAGACAAGCAAGAGAATTCAGCATCATGAAACCAGCTTTACAGCAAATACTAAAGGAACTTCTCTAAGCTGGAAACATAAGAAAAGGAAAAGACCTACAGAAAATAAATGCAAAACAATTAAGAAAATGGTAATAGGATCATGTATGTGTGTCCTTAGTTGCTCAGTCATGTCTGACTCTTTGTGACCCCATGGACTGTAGCCTGCCAGACTCCTCTGTCCATGGATTTCCCAAGCAAAAATACTGGAGTGAGTAGCCAGCCATTCCCTTCTCCAGGGGATATTCCTGACCCATGGATCAAACCCCAGTCTCCTGCACTGCAGGCGGATTCTTTACCTTCTGAGCCACCAGGGAAGCCCAATAGGATCATACATATCAATAATTACCTTAACTGTAAATGGATTAAATGCACCAACCAAAAGACATAGATTGGCTGGGTGGATGAGAACATGTATATGTATGCGCTTCCACATCTACTTAACCCCTCAAACTGTATGTAATTACTTTGTATTGTTAAGTTTCTATTATGGCTTGCAATTGTAATTATCTTTTATTTGTTGTCTGGCTATTGACTGTGAAAACTGATAAACATATTTTACTATTTTGATTATGTAACTAAAAAAATAACAATGATTGTGCCTCCTCCAACTTCTCAATTTTCCCTCACCTCTTGGCAGAATGCAGAGGACTCAGTAAAGGACTCCAGGGACATAAAAGTGACCAAGTCACACTACGAGATGAGCCTCGGTCATTGGAAGTCTGTGTAGATCAGCAACCCCCAGCCGCCCCCCCCCCACTCCTTCCAAGCAGCATTGCACTGTGACAGGGATACAAAATAATCATCTATTGCATTAAACCACTGAGATTTGGGAGGTGTTTGTTACAGCAGTTTTCCTATCCTACCCTGATTAATGCAATCAAGAAATTCTTTTTTTTCCTAGAGCATTTCCTGGAGCAAAGATTCTAAGGAGTCAACACTGAGGAACACCCGTGTAATATAATGAGTATCAGCTTCAAAATCAGTCAGAACCAGATTCAAACCTCAGTTCTGCACCAGCTGTGCCACTCTGGGCAAGTCACTTAACTCTTCTGAGCTGCTGTAGCCTAACTAGCCATAATAATGCCAAATTCATGCAGATTAAGTGAGATCATGTACAAAAAAGTGTCTGACATGCAGTAGGTGCTTGTTAAAAGGTATGTGTGCATGCTCAGCCACTCAGTCTTTTCTGACTCTTTGTGATGCCAAGGACTGAAGTCCATCAGGTTCCTCTGTCCATGGGATTTCCCAGACAAGAATATTGGAGTCTTTTATGATCCTTTGTATTTCTGTGTTGTCTGTTGTGATTTCTCCATTTTCATTTCTAATTTTGTTGATTTGATTCTTCTCTTTATTTTTATTGATGAGTCTGGCTAATGGTTTGTCTTTTATTTATCTTCTCAAAGAACCAGCTTTTAGTTTTGTTAATTTTTGCTATAGTCTCCTTTGTTTCTTTTTCATTTATTTCTGCACTAATTTTTATGATTTCTTTCCTTCTACTAACCCTGGGGTTCTTCATTTCTTCTTTTTCTAGTTGCTTTAGGTGTAAAGTTAATTTATTTGATTTTTCTTTTGTTCCTTGAGGTAAGATTGTATTGCTTGTATTAGCACTGCTTTTACTGAATCCCATAGGTTTTGGGTTGTTATGTTTTCATTTTCATTAGTTTCTATGCATATTTTGATTTCTTTTTTGATTTATTCTGTGATTTGTTGGTTATTCAGAAGGGTGTTGTTTAGCCTCCATATGTTTGTATTTTTAATAGTTTTTTTTCCTGTAGTTCACATCTAATCTTCCTTTATACAAGGGATCATAAGAGACTACTATCAGCAATTATATGCCAATAAAATGGACAACTTGGAAGAAATGGACAAATTCTTAGAAAAGTATAACCTTCCAAAATTGAACCAGGAAGAAATAGAAAATCATAACAAACCCATCACAAGCACGGAAATCAAAACTGTAATCAAAAATCTTCCAATAAACAAAAGCCCAGGACCAAGTGGCTTCACAAGTGAATTGTACCAAAAATTTAGAGAAGAGCTAACACCTGTCCTACTCAAACTCTTATAGAAAATTGCAGAGGAAGGTAAATATCTAAACTCATTCTATGAGGCCACTATCACCCTAATACCAAAACTAGACAAAGATGCCACAAAAAAAGAAAACCACAGGCCAACATCACTGATGAACATAGATGTAAAAATCCTCAACAAAGTTCTAGCAAACAGAATCAACAACATATTAAAAAGATCATACATCATGACCAACTGGGCTTTATCCCAGGGATGCAAGGATTCTTCAGTATTCACAAATCAATCAATGTGACACACCACATTAACAAATTGAAAGATAAAAACCATGTGATTACCTCAATAGATGCAGAGAAAGCCTTTGACAAAATTCAACACCCATTTATGATAAAAAAAAAAAAACTCTCCAGAAAGCAAGAATAGAAGCAACATACCTCAACATAATAAAAGTCATATATGATAAACCCACAGTAAACATTGTCCTCAATGGCAAAATACTGAAAGAATTTCCCCTAAAGTCAGGAACAAGACAAGGGTGCCCACTCTCATCACTACTAGTTTTGGAAGTTTTAAGCACAGTAATCAGAGAAGAAAAAAAAAATAAAAGGAATCCAGATTGGAAAAGAAGAAGTAAAACTCTGTTTGCAAATGACATGATCCTCTACACAGAAAACCCTAATTACATCACCAGAAAATTACTAGAGCTAACCAATGAATACAGTAAAGTTGCAGGATATCACTTGCATTCCTATACACTAACAATGAGAAAACAGAAAAAGAAATTAAGGAAGCAATCCCATTCACCATTGGATGAAAAGAATAAAATACTTAGGAATAAATCTATCTAAAGAAACAAAAAATACTAATGAAAGAGATTAAAAATGACACAAATAGATGGAGAAATATGCCATGGATGAGAAATAAACCATGTTCATGGATCAGAAGAATTACAGATTCAATGCAATCCGTATCAAGCTGCTGCTGCTGCTGCTGCTGCTAAGTCACTTCAGTCGAGTCCAGCTCTGTGCGACCCCATAGACGGCAGCCCACCAGGCTCCCTGCCCCTGGGATTCTCCAGGCAAGAACACAGGAGTGGGTTGCCATTTCCTTCACCAATGCATGAAAGTGAAAAGTGAAAGTGAAGCCGCTCAGTCGTGTCCAACCCTCAGCAACCCCATGGACTGCAGCCTACCAAGCTCTTCCATCCATGGGATTTTCCAGGCAAGAGTACTGGAGTGGAGTGCCATTGCTTTCTCTGCCCTACCAAGCTACCAACAGTATTTTTCACAGAACTAGAACAAATAATTTCACAATTTGTATGGAAACACAAAACACCTCAAATAGCCAAAGCAATCTTGAGAAATAAGAATGGAGCTGGAGGAATCAACCTGCCTGACTTCAGACTACACTACAAAGCTACAGTCATCAAGACATTATCATACTGGCACAAAGACAGAAATATAGATCAATGGAACAAAATAGAAAGCCTAGAGATAAATCCACACACTTTTGGACAGATGACAACCCACTCCGGGGTTCTTGCCTGGAGAATCCCAGGGACAGCGGAGCCTGGTGGGCTGCCATCTGTGGGGTCGCACAGAGTCAGACACGACTGAAGCGACTTAGCAGCAGCAGCATGGACACCTTATCTTTGACAAAGGAGGCAAAAATATACAGTGCAGAAAAGATAACCTCTTTAACAAGTGGTGCTGGGAAAACTGATCAACCACCTGTAAAAGAATGAAACTCGAACACTTTCTAACACCATACGCAAAAATAAACTCAAAATGGATTAAAGATCTAAATGTAAGACCAGAAACTATAAAACTCCTAGAGGAGAACATAGGCAAAACACTCTCTGACATAAATCACAGCAGGATCCTCTATGATCCACCTCCCAGAATACTGGAAATAAAAGCAAAAATAAACAAGTGGGATCTAATTAAAATTAAAAGCTTCTGCACAACAAAGGAAACTATAAACAAAGTGAAAAGACAGCCTTCAGAATGGGAGAAAATAATAGCAAATGAAGCAACTGACAAACAACTAATCTCAAAAATATACAAGCAACTNCAAAACACTCTCTGACATAAATCACAGCAGGATCCTCTATGATCCACCTCCCAGAATACTGGAAATAAAAGCAAAAATAAACAAATGGCATCTAATTAAACTTAAAAGCTTCTACACAACAAAGGAAACTATAAACAAGGTGAAAAGACAGCCTTCAGAATGGGAAAAAATAATAGCAAATGAAGCAACTGTCAAACAACTAATCTCAAAAATATACAAGCAACTCTGCAGCTCAATTCCAGAAAAATAAACAACCCAATCAAAAATGGGCCAAAGAACTAAACAGACATTTATCCAAAGAAGACATACAGATGGCTAACAAACACAGGAAAAGATGCTTGGCATCACTCATTATTATAGAAATGCAAATCAAAACCAAAATGAAGTACCATTTCCTGCTAGTCAGAATGGCTGTGATCCAAAAGTCTATAATCAATAAATGCTAGAGAGGGTGTGGAGAAACGGGATTCTCTTACACTGTTGGTGGGAATGCAAGCTAGTACAGCCACTATGGAGAACAGTGTGGAGATTCCCTGAAAAACTAGAAATAGAACTGCCTTATGACCCAGCAATCCCACTGCTGGGTATACACACCGAGGAAACCAGGATTGAAAGAGACACATGTACCCTAATGTTTATCGCAGCACTGTTTGTAATATCCAGGACATGGAAGCAACCTAGATGTCCTTCAGCAGATGAATGGATAAGAAAGAATTGTTACATATACACAATGGAATATTATGCAACCATTAAAAAGCATACATTTGAATCAGTTCTAATGAGGTGGATGAAACTGGAGCCTATTATACAGAGTGAAATAAGCCAGAAATAAAAATACTAATTCAATATACTAACACATATATATAGAATTTAGAAAGATGGTAATGATAACCCTGTATACGAGACAGCAAAAGAGACATAGATGTATAGAACAGTCTTTTGGACCCTGCGGAGAGGGAGAGGGTGGGATGATTTGGGAGAATGGCATTGAAACATGTATAATATCATATAAGAAATGAATCACCAGTCTAGGTTTGATGTAGGATACAGGATGCTTGGGGGTGGTGTGCTGGGATGATCCAGAGAGATGGTATGGGGAGGGAGGTAGGAGGGGGGTTCAGGATTGGTAATATATGTGACACATACCCGTGGCAGATTCATGTTGATGTATGGCAAAACCAATACAGTATTGTAAAGTAAAATAAAGTAAAAAAAAAAAAAAAAAAAAACCAACACAAGTCTGAAAACCACATCAATTAAATCACAAATACTCCAGACAGAATAAGTTCTTGTTTATATGGGGTATAGGGCTGTGGTTCCTACTATCCTTTATTTTTTCTCATTTTTTCTTCCCTCTCTATAGTTTCCATTTGTTTCCCTTAGATCACTTGGATATTGCTTAGCAGGAGTTTTACGAACCCATCCTTCCTATTGCCTTCACTGAAGCTGCAAGACTCACCACTCCCATGGAAGGCAAAAGGGATTGCCATCATTTTGATATGCTTTTGTCTTCTCATCACAGTTTATCATGCATCTTCAGGCTCACTGACTCCAGTCTTGCCTCGTTCCCCCTGTCAGCTTCCTCTCCATTTTGTAATGAACCTTTCCAGATCTTTAACAGCCAGGAAACTTCCAATGGAGTTTTCCTCACCCCAGCATGAACTTTTAGCATTTTATTTTCAACTAGTTCCTGATTAGGGCCTCTTTAGAATGTCACTGGTGTCTCAGATGGTAAAAAATCTACCTGCAGTGTAGGAGACCAGAGTTTGATCCCTGGGTTGGGAAGATCCCTGGAGAAGGAACTGGCAAACCACTCCAGTAATCTTGCCTGGAGAATCTGGTGGACAGAGGAGCCTGGAGGGCTACAGTGCATGGGTTCCAAAGAGTCAGACACACATGCACACACTTCTCTCCAGCACCAATTGAAAGGCAATAGTGAGCATCGTGGATTCCTTATCTCCATAAGCAATGTAAAGAAATTTCCTCTGAAAATACATTCCTTTCCCTGGGTTTTAATTCATTGCAACAGTCTGAACTTTCAGAGAGACTAAAATTCCCTTCCTTCCTATAATTAAACCTGACAATTTCCCAGCCTTGCTCACAGAGTCGAGCACACAGGCTGCATAGGGAGAGAGCTCAGTGCTAAGCATTTTTACCACACTGGTGTTACTTTTTAAGAAAATAACCTTATTGAAGACTCAGGCCAGGTGGTTGACTACGGGAGCTAGATCACACTTTAAAAAGGTCAAAGGGTACAATCTTGCAGTTAGAAGAGATCTCACACACAGTCCTGTGACTATAGTTAGCACCATATTATCCACTTCAAAGTGACTAAGAAATGAATCTTAAATGCTCTCACTACACAAAAGGAGTGCTTCCCTGGTGGCTCGGAGGTAAAGAATCTGCCGGCCAATGCAGGAGATGCAGGTCCAATCCCTGGGTCAGGAAGATCCCCTAGAGAAGACAATGGCATGCCACTCCAGTACTTTTGCCTGGAGGATCCCCATGGACAGATGAGCCTGGCACTATCCATGGGGTCAGAAAGAGTTGGACAGGACTGAACGACCGAGCACACACACACAGAAGGAATGATAACTAAGGGACATGAAGAGGGGGTTAGCTAAGGCTATGGTAGTGATTATGTGGCAACATATGAATGTATGAAAACTTGTGTGACTTAAACTCACACAGTGCTATGTATCACTCATATCTCCACAAAATAATAACAATTTTAAAAAGCCCCTTTCAACGTGACTGAAAACTGAGAATCGCTACTGTTGATCATACTCCCTGTAGGTATATTAAGTAGAATCTAACACATCAGTCTCATTGACAGCTGTTCCATTCTCGCCAAACAGGAAGTCTTCATACCATTTTTAGCCTCTCATCTGCCAAAGCACGATAGAAAACTCTCATTCCTCATCCCAGGTTTTCAGACAAATCTCCCTTTTCCAGTTTTAATTAACCCTTCCCCTCAGTCATTCCAAACCCTTCCAATCATTACAGTTTTCACTTTCTCCAGACTGAGGACGCCTGTGAGAGGAAAAAGGGACACACTGAGGTTCTAGTCGGGTCACTCCAAGGTGGTCGCTGAGGCCCCCTACCGGCCAGTTCTGGAGCTACCTCATCCTTCTTTGTGCTCACAGGTTCACTCGTGTCTGACCCTGCGGCCCATCGGACTGTAGGCCGCCAGGCTTCCATGTCCGGGGGATTCTTCCAGAAAGAATATTGGAGTGGATTGCCATTTCCTTATCCAGGGACTTTTACCTATCTTATACTCCCTGCATTGGTAGGTGGGTTCTTTACCACTAGCGCCACCTGGGAAGCCTGTGCTTTACCCACAAAATAATTTCAACTCCTTGACACTCCCCAAAGCAATGGAATAGAACCAGCCAACTGTGTTGTCAACCACACAATATCAAATGCGAGCTGGGTCTCCAGAATGTTCTATGTATAGCTCTTTCTCTTCATTCCCAGTTTTTTTAAAATTATTACTACTATTGCTGGATTCTTATTATTTTATTTCCATCCCTCTGCTATTAAATTTTCAGATATTGCCACCATCTAAGATTTGTCCACACTTAAAATATTCACAGAAAACTCAGAAGTGTAGTTTCTTTTTCTGAATTGGTGTAGGCACTACAGAGAACAGTATGGAGGCTCCTTAAAAAATTAAAAACAGAACTACCGTATGATCCAGCAGTCCCACTCCTGGGCATGTATTCAGGAAAGATGAAACTCTCATTTGAAAAGACATATGCACCCCAGTGTTCACAGCAGCAAGACATGGAAGCAACCTATGTGCCCATCAACAGAGGAATGGATAAAGATACAGCAGACACACACACACAGTGGAATGTTGCTGAACCATAAAAACACAGTACATGAAATAATGACATTTGCAGCAACATGGATGGACATACTGAATAATTCATGTGGAGAAAAACAAACATTACTTACATGTGGAAGCTAAAAATAGTATAATTGGACTTATTCACACAACAAAAACAGATTTACAGACATAGAAAATTATGGTTACCAAAGGGGAATGGGGAGGGGGAAGGATAAGTCACAAGTATGAGATTAACAGATACACAATACCATGCATAAAATAGATGAAAAAATGGATATCCATTAAATAGCATACAAACTCTTTTCAATATCTTTTAAGAATCTATGTTGGAAAAGAAACTGAAAAAGAATATATATATATACATATATATATATAACATATTTATATAGAATATATATAACTGAATCACTTTGTTGTATACCTGAAACTAACACGATAGTGTAAATCAACTATATGCCAATAAAAGAGAAAAAGATAATTATATTATTTTTTTTGCCTCCAAGAATATAGTCATGTAATTATTTTAGGGTGTCTCCAAGTTCCTGGTAGCAGTTTTCCTTTTTTCTGGCACAAAACTCCCATTTTCTTATGGTAGCAAAGAACTAGCTTAAGTTGACACAGACAGGACTAGAACTTGACCAAAAAGTTAAGTGAAAGTTGGTGCATGGATATTATCATTCTTCCTTGATATCTCTGCAAAGCTATCTCACCTTCCTCCCCTTCAACATAATTCTTTAGTGCTCTCTTACAATGAATGTCAGGAGTTTAAAGTTGTGTGTTTATTTGGTTGTTGCTTTTGCTTTATTTATGAGCTGTCATAGAAACTGTCATAACAATTAGGTATATGATAGTCATAAATTGTTACTCATAGGACTGTAGTTTAGCAAGGCCTTTAGAACCAAGGAATACATATATTTTTTCATAACATTTTCCATCACCAAGAATTGAATTTGAAAAGAGTGCAAGGAAATGAAAGGTGACAAGTTTCAGCACAAAACAGCAATTATGTATAAATCTCCATAAATGGAAAAATATTAAGACACTCAGCAGTCAAAAGAATATGATTACCCCTCTTAAAATATGGGGTGTGCGGGGTGGGTAGACATTAGACACAGTACATGGACTTTGGTTATGTTACAAATGCAACTGATTCTGGTAGTCTATCACAAAATATAAACAAGACACTTATGGACTTTAAAGAAGAAAAAGATTATTACATAGGCCATCATGAACTCCTATTCTTGATTTTCACTTATGTAAATTATATAATATTGATTGACAAGAATTAAAAAGGGCATTGCATATTTATCTAAATATAATTTGAGTCAAATATATTCTCTAAAGTAATGTGTGAAGAACTGGATATTTTTGAAATTTTTTAATAAAAGGAAGAAGTTGCCAAAGCAAAGAATAACAGCTATCATCCTGGAGGTTATCCTGTTCTCAGAGGGACTTGCAGGGTTTCAAGTCTATTCATCAACTGTGAGTTAAGGAAGACAGCGATACCTTCGACTGAAGCATCTTTCTTCAGTGTCACTAGGGTGCTATCCATCAAAAAAGAACCTTTTGGTAAAAAGTCTGCAATCAGCCTTGACTTCAGAGGGTTGTAGAAATGCAGGCACAGTAAAGAATATTCAGAATTGTTCATAACTGCTCATGTGTTTGTTGTCTTTACCCATAGGTTAACAGTAGGAAAAAAAATCATACCATAGACTACTTATAAAATTATTTTAAAAGAATGTGGTTCAATTTCTATGCCCAGTATGGAAAGTTGACCATGTTACAGTGTTGAAATTTAAAAAAGCAATTTATATAAAATATTATGCATCTATTTTTGTGAAATCTGTTTGTATAAGCATGTGTATATTGTTAAAGAAAGTCTGAAAAGACGCATGTTTATCAATACACAAGCTTATCCTTGAAAAAATAAAACAGTCAATCCAAAAGGAAATCAACTCTGAATATTCACTGGAAAGACTGATGCTGAAAATCCAATGCTTTGGCCACCTGATATGAAGAGCCAACTCTTTGGAAAAGACCCTGATGCTGGGAAAGATTGAAGAAAGGAGGAAAGGGGAAAGGCAGAGGATGAGAGGGTTGGATGGCATCACCAATGGACATGAATTGGAGAAAAACTATGAGAGCTAACGAAGGACAGGGAAGCCTGGCGTGCCGCAGTACATGGGGTGGCAAAGTGTTGGACGTGACTGAGCAACAACAACCCTAGAAAGCTTAATTTCACAATTTTATAATTGATATTGTCCTATTTTCTTATAACAAATTTAAGCCTTTTGTTAAAAATAATGTAAGTAAATAACTACTTTTATCTCAAATTTATACACAACCATAAAGGCTGTAATTTTAGTTCTCTCAAAATTTAGGTAAGATGAGGAATGCTGAAGCAACTTAGCACATATACATGAGGAACATACAGTATGCATATTTATCTATAAATCAACTCCGTATCATTCTTTCTGTGGATCAGCTTTAGACTCCCTGAGAAAATAGTAGTGTTTATGGCAGTAGCAGGGAATCCTCCGAGTAGCAATAACTTTGCCTGGTGAGAAACATACTATGGCTGAAGATGAATGAGGGACACACTCCTGACATTGAAAGTGAACATGTCCGTTGCTGAGAAGCGTGGTGACCCTTTGTGACCCCGTGGACCATAGCCCACCAGGCTCCTCTGTCCACGGGATTCTCCAAGCAAGAATACTGGAGTGGGCTGCCATTTCCTTCTCCAGGGGATCTTCCCGACCCTGGGATGGACGCCACTTCTGCATTTCAGGCAGATTCTTTACCATTTGAGCCAGCAGGGAAGGCCCTCTCATGGCNCCACCAGGCTCCTCTGTCCACGGGATTCTCCAAGCAAGAATACTGGAGTGGGCTGCCATTTCCTTCTCCAGGGGATCTTCCCGACCCTGGGATGGACGCCACTTCTGCATTTCAGGCAGATTCTTTACCATTTGAGCCAGCAGGGAAGGCCCTCTCATGGCTTTGAAAGGAAATTCTAGTTAATTACATTAGAAGACATGTCAGTACAGAGGCAGAAATAACTTACTATAAAATAATCCTGAAATATTGAGAAATGTTCAGTTTAACACAGAGCTGGCTCCCCTATTACGCTGATGATCAGATTCTCCTTCAGAGGGAGGAGGAAGTGAAGCAGACTCCTCACAAGCCACAAGTTCCGTTAGAATCCGCTGGGGAGTGCATAAGCCAGAACTGATTTAAATAGAATTTTACTGACCGCGGTGCTTTAAATCTAGAAAATTGCTGCTGAAAATGACTACATAAATAGGCATCTTTCATTCAAGACCAAGAAGCAGGAAGAGACGCCTGGGGTGTGTTTTCTCACTGGAGTTTGAGTAGCTGTATCATGGAGCAAGCCAGATCTACGGCTGTTTCCCCTCTCGCTCCCTCTCTCATGACAGGAAAGCTGCTGCATCTGCAGTGCAGCCTGTTTATCATTTAGGTGTTGGGATTTGTTAGCATCTCCACTTGGATATTTACCCTGGAAGGTGATATCCTGGCAAGCAAAGGGGGGAGGGGGGGGGCGGAAATTTATGATCACGTGTTTCTAATCAAAGTCATGTTTCCAGTCATAACTGTTAGCATATATATGAATATGGAAAATGACACTATAGAATAAAATTGAATGCAGGACTCCAAAGAAAGTGAAAGTTGCTCAGTCGTGTCTGATTCTTTGTGATCCCGTGGACTGTAGTCCATGGAATTCTCCAGGCCAGAATACTGGAGTGGGTAGCCTTTCCCTTCTCCAGGGGATCTTCCCAACCCAGAGATCCAAGCCAGGTCTCCCTCATTGCAGGTGGATTCTTTACCAGCTGAATCACAGGGGAAGACCAAGAATACCAGAGTGAGTAGCCTATCCCTTCTCCAGCGGATTTTNTCCAGGCCAGAATACTGGAGTGGGTAGCCTTTCCCTTCTCCAGGGGATCTTCCCAACCCAGAGATCCAAGCCAGGTCTCCCTCATTGCAGGTGGATTCTTTACCAGCTGAATCACAGGGGAAGACCAAGAATACCAGAGTGAGTAGCCTATCCCTTCTCCAGCGGATTTTCCCAGCCCAGGAACTGAACCGGGGTCTCCTGCATTTCAGGTGGGTTTGTAACCAATTGAGCTATGGACTCCTAAGAAATTGTGGTTCAAGTTTTCTTTGGCATATATCTCTATCTCTATGTCTAATCTATCTATAAACACATACAATCTTATAATTAGTGTGTAATCTTAAATCAGTGGTCGTTAACCAAGGGCAATTTTGCCCCCTTGAGGACATTCAGGGATCCCTGCAAACATTTTTGGCTGTCACAACTAGGGGAAGAGTTACTTGTACCTAATGGGTGGAAGCCAAAGATACTAAAAAATAGTCTATATTTTACAGGACAATCCCCACCACAAGAGTAAAATTATTCAGTGCAAAATGTTAATAGTGCCAATATGGAGAAACTCTGATATATTGATGAACAAAAAATGTTTTCATATGAAACACACACAAACACATCCCAGTGAATTTTTATATATCCTTTAGATCACAGCTCAATGACTGTGTCAGGGAAATATTCCTTGATCCTAGAAAACAAATCATATCACCCTGCTGTAACTTTCCCATCTCTTGTCATTTGCTACAGGGTGTAGTTATATTTGCTGAAAAAGTAGAGTGGACCCTCCCTTTAGACTGTAAATCCCAACACAGACAGAGATGCATTCTATTTTCCTCACCTTGGGGTTTCTACTGCTTGACAGGGTTAAGCTTTAGCAGCCGCTGCTCCTGCTAAGTCGCTTCAGTTGTGTCTGACTCTTTGCAACCCCGTAGATGGCAGCCTACAGGCTTCTCCATCCCTGGGATTCTCCAGGCAAAAACACTGGAGTGGATTGCCATTTCTTCTCCATTAAACTTGAGGAGATATTTGTAAATTTAACAGCTACAATATTTACTGAGGTAGATGAAGAAAAACAATTACTTTCACTACCAGGTATAGCAACAGAGAACATTAAAATGTAATACCATTTACAAGTACTTAACAAGAGCTGCTGGTGGTTTAATTGCTAAGCTGTGTCCAGTTCTTGGGACATGGTCTGTGGCCCACCAGGCTCCTCCATCCATGGAATTATCCAGGTAATAATACTGGAATAGTTTGCCATTTCCTTCTCCAGGGGATCTTCTCAACCCAGAGATTGAACTCTAGTCCCCTACATTGCAGGCAGATTCTTTACCGACTGAACCACAAGGGAAACCCTGTAAGGAGAGGTACATTTCACATTGTAATGAGGTGTAAATCTCACATTGTTGCTTTGTTCCTGATTTTAGGAGGAAAGCATCGTCCTTCACTGTGAACTGTAATGTTAACTGCAGAATTTTGGGGTAAGCACTACTTATTCAGTGGAGAAAATACTCCACCATCCTGTTTTTTAAGACTTTTCATCCTGAATGTGTTGTATTTTTCAAATGCCTTTTCTTCAACTGATATGGTCATGTCATTTTCCTTCTTCAATCTATGAATCTGGTGCACTACATTGATTTATTGTCAGATATTGAACCAGCTTTGCATTCCTAATATCAGCCCTGATTAAGCCTTGGGGTCATTTCATTTACATATTATTTAATTCCATTTACTAATATTCTGTTAAGGATTTCTGCATCTATGTTCACGAGGGTTACTAGTCTGTAGTTTCTTTGTAGGTTCATATACAACTATATATATATAGTGTCCACATATAATTGCACACTGCATAGATTTCATTCTTTCTCTACTTTTCGTTCTGTACCCCATCCTGAAAATGTCTTCTCCGTGGGAAACACTATCCTTTCTGGGCTTCTTCCCCAGTCTCCTACAATTTACTCATCACTTTGATTTTCTTTCGTATCTCCTAAACATGTTTTAAAATTTCATCTTACCCATGGGTGGCATTTCCTCTAAGAAGCCTCTCTAACTGACTGTCTTTCAAGAGGAGCCCATACTTCTGCTGTGTGGCAGCTTCATCTTTTCGTACTAGTTTGTATTATTAAGTAGTTTATTCTAATCAGATTGGTAACACGTATGAATGTATTTCAAATGTACAGAAGTGAACACAAGTAACAATAGGACCCTTTCCTCCCCATGTACTGTTACCCTCACAAAATTTAATACTTTCAAATCATCGAGACTTATGCAGCAGTGAGCAATTTCTACAGACACAAAATACATTCTACAAATGAGAGCATAGTCAACATATGTTGATTAGTCTCTCTACCTCTACATTTGCCCTAAGCTCATAAACTCTAAAACGTTAGGAAGTGTACTTTTTCTTCCCCATTTTAACTTCACTGGGCACCAAAGCAACTGGGCCTTGATGGACACTCCATACATATTAGTTAAATAAATGGTGGGAAATTTTGAAGCATATTTATAAGACTCTTCAGGTGGAAATAATTCAATAAATGTGCTTATAAATATCATCTAAAATGTTAAGTACAGTGAAAAAAAACACTCTAAATAATAAAGGTTTAATAAAGCTAACAGTTTTAAAATTACACTGTCATTTTGTTCTTGGCACATGGCTTTGGCTTATGAAACTAGGCAGCTTAACTGGCATGGCCTGTTTGTCCCAGTAATGACCACATATTAGAAAGTATTGTGATTGATTGGGACTTTTGCCCTAAGAGTAATATCCAGTAGAAACTTATGAACAATAGTAGAGAGAAAAAAACCCCAGCATCATCCCATTTATTCTTCCATCATGACTATGCCTGTGTAGCCTAAAACTGCCAACTCTCTTGTTTTATTTAAAGCTCAAAAGCTTTAAAAAAAATAAAAGCTTCTGTGTACATAGACACAGAAGTAGAGGATGAGCTGTGAATTTCTGTGACAGAAAATAGTCAAGAATTTCAGAAGCTGCAGGGATTAAAGATGCAGATAAATATTTATAAATGTGAACTCAATAAACTATAGTCAACAGAATTCTCAGGAATTTTCTGCCCAGTGTTTTCATTTTTGTATAGTCAGACTGCTCCTGAAACTTCACATCTAAGAATGAAAATGTCTTTCACTCCAGCATCCTTCCTAGTTTACCTGTACTTTCTAGAAGCAGATATTAAAATATTAACAAATTGGTTTTCTACAAGTTTTCTTCTTTCTTTTAATCCAAGTTCTAGTCTTTTTATATTTCCAGGCTTGTATAATAAGTTCAAAGATGAAAAGTATAACTTGACTTTCATTTGAGTAAAATAATATCTGTGTGTCTCTAAAAACAATTGGCAATATCATTAACATTTCCTGATTGAAAACATATTGTGTTTTAAAAAATTTATGCAGCGTTCTGCATTATCCCCATATCTCCCATTGCAATGCTGTTTAGTATCAATAAGCATCATCAGTTAAAGTTTTGTGTTTGTGTTAGATACCTAATAGACACACCTAGAGATAGTTTTTATAAGAACATACCCCCATAAGTTGACACATAAAGTAACCATCACAGTTTATGTGAAGCATAAACTATGCTTCACACTCCAGGTAGAATTTCTGATTTGCTCCATATCAGTGACTGGATCATTGCTACCAATTACTTGGCCCTCCTTGTTGTACAATTATGTATCATCTCTTCCACTTATCATGAGACTTGTTTGATCATCCTGTAGGAAAAGGACATTACACTGCCTTTTGATTTGGGAATTGATGATGCAATAATCCTAAACACAACATATATCCTTCAGTCAATGATCTACAAAAAGAAAACCTCTGGAGCCAAGCTGTCTAACCACAGGAGAGCCGAACAGAGCTGCAGCTGACTCGGAGCCTCTGACAACATGAGCAGGAAATAAATACTTGTTTTTGAGAGCCATTTAAATAGTGGGTTTGATATTAGCCACTGCTTTCTAATATACCATATTACACAAGGGGAAACAGTTTAAAAACATGAGGTTTAATTCTATGAAACTGAATTGAAACTACTAATATAGATATACAATTTAAAAAAATCACTCAAGTGGCCTAGAAACAAATATTACCCCAGTATGAATGATAACTTCAAGAGCTGAAAGTATAGCTGCTAATATCATTTCCCTGTGTGAGGACACTGAGTCTGAATAAAGGATGGGATTCTGGTCAGCAGAATGGAAAGAGCAAGGTGAGACTTGTATAAGGTATGTGAAAACATAGGAAGGGCTTTACACATTCATCTTGCTTTACCAGGAGGCAATGATCAGTGCTGCTGCTGCTGCTGCTGCTGCTGCTAAGTCGCTTCAGTCGTGTCCAACTCTGTGCGACCCCATAGACGGCAGCTCACCAGGCTCCCCATCCCTGGGATTCTCCAGGCAAGAACACTGGAGTGGGTTGCCATTTCCTTCTCCAATGCATGAAAGTGAAAAGTGAAAGTGAAGTCTTGTCTGACTCTTAGCGACCCCATGAATTGCAGCCCACCATGCTCCTCCATACATGGGATTTTCCAGGCAAGAGTATTGGAGTGGGCTCCCATTGCCTTCTCCAATGATCAGTGAGAATGTGGATAAAAGGGAATGTGCACTGTGGGTGGGACTGTAAAGTGGTACAGCCATTTTGGAAAACAGTGTACTTTTCTCAAAAAATTAAAAAATAAGAACTGTCTGTTGATCCATCAATGCCCCTTCTGCTCAAGTAACCAAAGGAAACGCTAAGAGTTATCTGTGTTCCCAAGTTCACTANTGACTCTTAGCGACCCCATGAATTGCAGCCCACCATGCTCCTCCATACATGGGATTTTCCAGGCAAGAGTATTGGAGTGGGCTCCCATTGCCTTCTCCAATGATCAGTGAGAATGTGGATAAAAGGGAATGTGCACTGTGGGTGGGACTGTAAAGTGGTACAGCCATTTTGGAAAACAGTGTACTTTTCTCAAAAAATTAAAAAATAAGAACTGTCTGTTGATCCATCAATGCCCCTTCTGCTCAAGTAACCAAAGGAAACGCTAAGAGTTATCTGTGTTCCCAAGTTCACTATAACATTATTCACAGTAGCCAAGATCCTGATGCTGGAAAGATTGAAGGCAAAAGAAGAATGGAGCGGCAGAGGATGAGATGGTTCAATAGCACTATGAACTCAATGGGCATGAATTTGAGCAAACTCTGGGAGATGGTGAAGGATAGGGAAGCCTGGCATGCTGCAGTCCATGAGGTCACAGAGTTAGACATGACTTAGCAACTGAATAACAACCAGAAGATATGAAAACAACTGAAGTATCCTCAGACAGTTAAGGATGGATAAAGAAGATGGAGTGTATATGTGTATATACATTGGAATAATGTGCAGTCTTACAAAAGGGAAGCCTTGCTGTTTATGACAACATGGGTGAATCCGGAAGGCATTATGCTAAGATAAATAAGTCAGGCACATAAAGACAAATATTTCATGATCTCAATTAGATGTGAAGTCTAAAATAGTTTGAATTCATAAAAGCAGAGGGTAGAATATTAGCTGCTAAGAGCTGGGGATTAGGGTAAATAGAGACATGTGATCTAAAGTCACAAAGTTTCAGTTATGCAGGATAAGTAAATTCTGGATATCTGAGGTATACATGGTGACTACAGTTAATAATACTGTATTACATACTTGAAATTTGCCAAGAGAGTAGACCTTAAATGTTCTCACAACACACACACACACACCCCAAAATGCTACTTATATGAGATGCTGCAGATGTTAAACAGCATAATTGTGGTAATAATTTCATAATTAGTACATTTATCAAACTATTACATTGTATACACCTTAAATATACAAAATTGTTATTTGTCAACTATGCCTTAATAAAGCTGGAAAAATACATGACATGAGTTGTTCAATTAAAAAAAAAATGTTGGTGCCAAAAATATAAATCTTTGATAACTTAAACTTGAGAGAAAAATTAAATACAAGTGTAGAGTAGACAAACCATCTATTTCTTTAAGTCAATTAGGAAAATTAGGGGAAAAAATGGATATTAGATGAAAACTTACTGAAAGGAAAGGGTAGACAATAGAAGAGTACGTTACGAAGGAAGGTGATCAGCATCTTTTTTTCTCCCCCAACTGTTTTATTTGACTTATTGGGTTGGCAAAAATTCACCCGTGTTTTTCAGTAAGATCGTATGGAAAAATCCAAATGAACCTGTTGGCTAACCCAATCCGTGCACTCATTTGATTGTAAAATGAAAAGATGCAGACTTTGTATAAAGTATACAAGTATTATTACAGAACACTTTGTATAATCATTTGATATTAACAATAGGAGAACGGCATCATTGTTTTTTGACTTGCCTATGTGTTTCATTCATTCTCTGAAATAATCTATAATCATTAGAAGAAAATAAATAAGCTGGTAAAAGTGAAAGATTTTGCCCAGGGAAGGGTTTAAGTTAGAACCTGGACGTTCACTGCTGGTTGATTCTAGAGGAACTTCTGATTCTTATAGACCTCCACCTCAGCTTGAAAGTGAAAGTGAAAGTTGTTAAGTCATGCCCGACACTTTGTGACCCCATGGACGATACAGTCCATAGGATTCTCCAGGCTGGAATACTCGTGAGTAGCTGTTCCCTTTTCCAGGGGATCCTCCCAACCTAGGGATCGAACCCAGGTCTCCTACATTACAGGCAGATTCTTTACCAGGTGAGCCACCAGGAAAACCCAGCTTATGTTTCATTTAAACTCCCAAGGAAATAGCTACCAAATTTTAAACCCTGAAAGAGCATGCATTTATTTAAATTATAACATAAAGGGGTGGATCAGTAACACTTAGTGTTAAAAGAAAATAACCTGCTGCCAAAGTTGAGGAATATCAATTGGGATTAACTATAGTCAAGTAACATCTCTTATGAGTTGAGTCTGTTTTCTAGAATAATTACATTGCAAAATCACTATTTCCCCAGGAGGTCTCTAGCTCACATTAAAGCTTTCATTCTCTAGCGCTGTAATTTGTTCTCCAAACAGCCTCAGGAAAATTAAATATAGTACAAATGCCTATAATGACCATAAGGATGGAATAAAAATGCAATCAATGAAACCAAATTAGATTTCAGTTTGCAAACAACTGCTCACAGACTGGCTGGACATTTGTTAACTGGTTGGTGAAATTTTGCTTTCGTTTGCATTTCTTTTGTCTGAGTGTCTTAAAATAAGGCTTATTATAATAATAGACCTACTGATGACCTTTTTGTGCATAACAATAAGGCCTCGATTAAATACTTTATTGTTAGCTATTATTCAGTTACTACAATGGCTTTCATTAGGGATAACAGAAAAATCTTTAATTCATTCACATATATAATTTCTTCACTACTACGTCTCAGATGTAAAATAGGTAATTAAGCTCTCTTACTATTTCCTGCTCTCTGAAATTTCTTCAGTTCAGTTCAGTCACTCGGTCGTGTCTGACTCTTTGCAACCCCATGAATCTCAGCACACCAGGCCTCCCTGTCCATCAACAACTCCTGGAGTTCACTCAGACTCACGCCCATCGAGTCAGTGATGCCATCCAGCCATCTCACCCTCTGTTGTTCCCTTCTCCTATTGCCCCCAATCCCTCCCAGCATCAGAGTCTTTTCCAATGAGTCAACTCTTCACATGAGGTGGCCAAAGTACTGGAGCTTCAGCTTTAGCATCATTCCTTCCAAAGAAATCCCAGGGCTGATCTTCAGAATGGACTGGTTTGATCTCCTTGCAGTCCAAAGGACTCTCAAGAGTCTTCTCCAACATCACAGTTCAAAAGCATCAATTCTTTGGTGCTCAGCCTTCTTCACAGTCCAACTCTCACATCCATACATGACCACTGGAAAAACCATAGCCTTGACTAGACAGACCTTAGTTGGCAAAGTAATGTCTTTGATTTTGAATATGCTATCTAGGTTGGTCATAACTTTTCTTCCAAAGAGTAAGTGTCTTTTGATTTCATGGCTGCAGTCACCATCTGCAGTGATTTTGGAGCCCAAAAAAATAAAGTCTGACACTGTTTCCATTGTTTCCCCATCTATTTCCCATGAAGTGATGGGACTGGATGCCATGATCTTCATTTTCTGAATGTTGAGCTTTAAGCCAACTTTTTCACTCTCCTCTTTCATTTTCATCAAGAGGCTTTTTAGTTCCTCTTCACTTTCTGCCATAATGGTGGTGTCATCTGCATATCTGAGG
>SJYA01002872.1:775950-791161 GCA_006410615.1 Neotragus moschatus
CAGGTCAGGTGGTCTGGTATTCCCATCTCTTTCAGAATTTTCCACAGTTTATTGTGATCCACACAGTCAAAGGCTTTAGCATAGTCAGTAAAGCAGAAATAGATGTTTTTCTGGAACTCTCTTGATTTTCGATGATCCAGCGGATGTTGGCAGTTTGATCTCTGGTTCCCCTGTCTTTTCTAAAACCAGCTTGAACGTCAGGAAGTTCATGGTTCACATATTCCTGAAGCCTGGCTTGGAGAATTTTGAGCATTACTTTACTAGCATGTGAGATGAGTGCAATTGTGCGGTAGTTTGAACATTCTTTGACATTGCTTTTCTTTGGGATTGGAATGAAAACTGACCTTTTCCAGTCCTGTGGCCACTGCTGAGTTTTCCAAATTTGCTGGCATATTGAGTGCTGCACTTTCACAGCATCATCTTTCAGGATTTGAAATAGCTCAACTGGAATTCTTGGGGCCTCTGTTTTCAAGTTTTTACTTCATAATTTTTTTTTTTTTTTTTTGGAGAAGGCAATGGCACCCCACTCCAGTACTCTTGCCTGGAATATCCCATGGATGGAGGAGCCCAGTAGAATGCAGTCCATGGGGTTGCGAAGAGTCAGACACAACTGAGCGACTTCCCTTTCACTTTTCACTTTCATGCATTGGAGAAGGAAATAGCAACCCACTCCAGTGTTCTTGCCTGTAGAGTCCCAGCGACAGGGGAGCCTGGTGGGCTGCCGTCTATGGGGTCGCACAGAGTCGGACACAATTGAAGTGACTTAACAGCAGATTTTGGTAATATTTTGACTCTAAGCAGCATATTAAGCTCTACTACTTTTATGGGCTGATTGATTTAATCAAGAACAACAACAATGACAAGAAAATGTTAAAACCTTCATTCTCTCAGATTATCTAAACAAATATTAAAACATTTTCTTACATTGTACAGTAATTAAGTTTCCTCTATATAGGGTCACTGGTTAAAAAAATAATACTACTATGTTTTCAGTTAGATGGCTGTTAATGTGCTTTCCTCTGGATCAAGTTTTACTAGAATATTTGTAATTGTAAGAACACTACCCTTAGCACACATGCATTCTGTGACCTTGATATACCAGACACCCCTGTTTCACTGTTAGATACTTTAAATTTTTCTGAATAAAATTAAAAGCTCTTCCTCATAAAGGCCTGTCCAGATATGTGCTTAAGTTCCTTCAGTTCTGTCCAACTCTGTGTGATCCCGTGGACTGTAACCCACCAGGCTCCTCTGTCCACAGGATTTTCCAGGCCAGACTACTGGAGAGGGTTGCCATGCCCTCCTCCAGGGGATCTTTCCAATCCAGGGATAGAAGCCATGTGTCCTGGCAGGAAGGTTCTTTACTACTAGTGCCACATGGAAAGCCCATCTTTTACCATAAATACTACATATTGAACTGCCTCCCCTTCTACTTAAGACTTCATTCTGAAACTTGGAGAATCTAGACTCTTGTTTACTATATGTTAAATCAAGCTTACTCTCTGGTGTTCTTAGTCTAATTCCAATTTGCTTCCTGGGCTTATAGGCTGAGCAATCACACAGAGCTCTAAGCTCAAAAGAGACCCCAACTTTATACAATGTTCTTCAGTTACCATCTTAAAATTATTAATAATTTTTTACCTAGGACCACACTGAGCCCCAACAGTTATTTAGCTGGCCTTGGTCTAACCCCTCAAAAATCCTTATCCATTAAAGAAGTCATTCGATTATACCTTTTAGTATCTTTGTATCTCAGTCACTCTTGTCTGTCTTTTCTCTTCGTATATACAGTGTGCCTAATTTTGTCACTTCAACTCTACCAATTCTGGCATAAATGTAAGAACTTGGGTAACAGGCACATGCTTAGACTCTGAGTAGTGCCAAACAAAATGGAAACATTTTTCTTATCAAGGATAGGTACCATGTCAGAAGATGCCACTTGCCTCAATAATAGATCTCTGAATGCTGAATTTCAAAGAACAGCAAGGAGAGATAAGAAAGCCTTCTTAAGTGAATCATGCAAAGAAATAGAGGAAAAGAATAGAATTGGAGAGAGGAGAGATCTCTTCAAGAAAATTAGAGATACCAAGGGAATATTTCATGCAAAGATAGACACAATAAACTATAGAAATGCTAAGGACCTAACAGAAGCAGAGGATATTAAGAAAAAGTGGCAAGAATACACAGAAGGACTGTACACAAAAAATTTCAATGACTTGGATAATAGATCTCATCCCATATTAAATGGGGAAAGATGGTTTCTTTGCACCCTCTTTCTGTTCATATCTTTTGATAGTGCTTGGAACACAAATCATGGGGCATAGTATATACCTGAAATCTCTCTTAAGGTTCTGAATTGGACTTCTCAGGATTAAGCTAGATCTGTAAATGACCTTTAGGATTCAAGCAGATGGCGATGATATAATAGCAGTGGCAGTGATGATGCTGTGGGGGTGATAGAACAAAAGTGGTTTGGATGGTGTTTCCAGAGCTAGTGCATGTCAAATATTGTCTAGCTTTCAAAGACTCGGTCCAACTTCTACATCAACACTGGAATCCTTCATTGTTTTAAATTAAATAATCATTTCCCTTTGGGACTGACATAGTATTTTTACTGTGGCTCTGTTAGAAACCTGTATTATGCCATAGGCATGTGCACATGTATGCTCCTTCTCTTTAGTCACGTCCACCTCTTTCCAGCCCCATGGACTGTAGACCATCAGGTCCTCTGTCCATGGGGTTCTCCAGGCAAGAATACTGGAGTGGGTAACAGTGCCCTCCCTCAGAGGATCGCCCCAGACCAGAGATCAAACTCATGTCTTCTGCATTAGCAGGCAGTTTCTTTACCATAGCACCACCTGGGAAGCCCATTATACCATATACTTGCCCTATATTATTTTATAGACTAAGGTTGAAGGCTTCACAGATTAGTCAAAAAGTACGGAGATACACATTGCACATGAATGAAAACTTCCTTGACAGTCCTCATTATTGAATTATTGAAATAGATGTCTGTATCTCAGAGTCTCCAAGAATGACATTTCAACACCAGGTAAGAATTTTAAAAGTCTGGTATCCATTAGTTAGCAATAGAATTCCAATTTATCATTATTCCTAAGAGAACTGTATCTGTGATGCATGATAAAATTTTCTACTAGTAACCTTATATAATTATTGTTGGAAAACATGCCACAATTTAAGAATGGGCCTAATCAAAAGAGTTCGTGGATTCATGAGTCCAAGTTATGATTATTGAAATCATTCTGATCATTGATCTGATCCAAACTCTCTCAAAGAGCTCAACTCTATGACTAAGAAGTTACAAAAGAAACCAAGAAATATTATTTTTAGGCTGCCTATAAAAGTTTTTGGAATTTTATTTCATCATAACTTGGTGAAACTTTGGTAGTTCATTTGCTTCTAATTGATGTGAATTATTAAAAGACTAATGCAATAATAATTTTAAAAGCTATTTATTAATTGTAGGCTCCATTGAATTTGTTTTAGTGAACTTGTTTGGATAAGAATATGTAAGACAGTAATATAATTGTTTTACTTTCAATAATTGAGTAAAGAGATGGATGAATGGGTGGATGCATAGATAGATAAACACACAAATGCTTGTTGTATTAAAAAGAAATCTAGTCAAATGTAATTATAATCTAATTCATGTATTCTCACATTCAATAAGCTTAGAGTTTTTTTTCTACTATGATATTGGATAATAAATGATACATTTAAATCTTAACCTTAAAGATTGTATAAGAGCTCTAAGTCTCTTATGAATAAATACAGGAATCATAAATGACTTAAATACATTATTGGAAGATCATCATATTTCACGTAACAAATGAATTCAATTGCAGTGGAGTTTTGGATGCGTTCATTAAAATTGCATTTTCTTTGCTGGTACTAAATGCAAAGTGTTTTATCAACAACATGTAATATGTAAGATTAAAGGAGGACAGATCTGCTCCTTAGGGTGCTTGCCATGCTGCAGAGTGATCATGTACATTAACAGACTCACCACGCTGAAGAAAGTTAATGAACTATGGGGACGCATTTTGTTCAGATGCATACGGATCTTGGGGTTGATTCACTAACAATGTTTTATATATGTATATGTGTGTGTGTGGGTATGCAAGCCTATAGATAAAAAAAAATCACAGATTTCCATGCATTGAAAACCCAAACTCTGTACCATATAAACATAGTTGTCTTGCTATGCAGCTAACTACTAGGACAAATAAAACTTGTCTTCAAGTCTGTAGCCCTATGACAGAGTATATATTTTGAAAGGCATCCTTCTTAACATATAATGAATAAATTTTGATAATTAAAATGATGACTGTAAAGGTCAAGAATTGTAAATTATCTCTACTGCCTGGGAATCTAGGGAATCTAGGCTTGAGTTGATAGTACATTTATTATAAACAATGAACGCAATGATCCCATTTGAAAAACATTACCAAATATATTCCTTCTTTGCAAATTTCAGTCTTTTGATATTAATTACGTAATTCAGTTAAAATGTTACAATGGTTTTGCTGAATCTTATACTCTTTTATGCTATATAAATTATATTTTCATTTTTAATATTTTATAACAGCAGTTTTCTGGAAACAGATCATGGAAACACCATGTAGACCTGAAAATGAAGTGTAGATTTGAATCAAAAGACATGACACTTGTTGGAGAATAAAGGATTCACTTTAGGTTATTAGAGAGGGATGACAAAATTATTTCTTTGAGTTTTTAGTAACATTTTACAGAAAACTCTAATGAACTTTTTGGCCAACTCAGTATTATTATTATTCATTCTTGTTTTTTCACAGATGCTAAAAATGTATCTTTGTTAAGGAAAGCAGCAATTTCCTTCTGGGAGAAGAATTGAGTTACCTCTCTCTTATTTTTAAATGCACAAAATCTCTTTAGAAATAGTTATGCCAGTTAGACATGTAAATCTTGTATCAAAGTTACTGAATGATAATGACTTCTAATTGTTTTCTTTTTCTCTAAGTTAAAGCATTGTGTCTTTGTTAACAATGTCAACAATATGGAGGCAAGAGAGTGTGATACTTGTATTGCTGTATCCTTGTGTTGCCCAAGAGAACTACCTGCTTTTCATGATTGATAGTTAAAGTGAAATAGAAATAACTGGCTTAAATTTACATCACAAGAAACAGTGTAGAATGTTTGAGAATATAAAATGTCCTGTTTGATGTTAAATACTGGTTGAAAGAATATGAAACAGATTTTTTTTTAAAAGGAAGTAGAAACAGAACTTTTACTCACAAAAGAAACTTAAACCAAAATTGAAAAGGGAATACTAAGCAACATATAAATCTGCTTTTCTTTTTCTTCATACTGCACAAGACAGTCATATTCTGTAGTATATTGTTTGTTATACATTTTCTTTTAAGTCTGTATTATTATCTCAAGGAATAGACATGTGCCTATGAGGTATAAAATTTCATGAAACTAAGATATGTCTTCAGAATAATTTAAGTCGTGACTTGAGCCATAACAGTATTCAAATACAAGAAATTTTACACCGTTCTTTTGTATAATTTTATTAAGTGCAGCTGAAAACGAATTTCTGTCACTTTGTTAAGGAAATAATTATCAGAAAACATCAGAATTTAAGGGAAATGCTTTGCTAAACACTTGAAAATTTAATCCTTTCTTGTAATGTCAAAGCAAAATCAAAGCATCCATTTTAAAGAAGTCACATCATCTACAGAAGAAAATTGCACTTCAAAGTTATCCAGAATAAGTCTAGTCCTTTAATATTTTGAATGTTAAGTGATCTAATACTGTCTGGCACTTCAAAACAAACGCTAAAAAGGTTATCTTAAAAAACCCGATTTTATAGCAATCTTTGAAGCTACATAGCTCATCAGTGGAAGGAAGGAAGGAGGCCAACTGAGACGTCACATTCACAGAGGATACTAAAATCCTTTTTTGTTGTTATTCTTAAACTGTATTTCTTATGTTCAATTTTTCCAAGAAGAAATTTTTATCATCATTATCCTCCTGCATTTTAAAATAATATGCCTGTCTTATCAATTAATAACTATGAATTAGATATGATATTATGAAAAAGTCTTGCTAATGCTTATACAACTGATTGGATGAAATTAAAGAGATTTGCTCTTTAATAGTAAATAACAGCAATGTCAAAGCTCTGATGTGATTTTTTAACTGTTTTCTCAAAGTATAATTTTTCTATTATTTCTCAAGTACAAAAGAATATTTTGTCTGGTAAATATTTAGCTCAAACTATTTAACTCACTCCAGAATATGCCTCATACAGGCTTTAAGATACTAATTTTGTGTTTTAGAAAAACACATTGACACAAAAAGTGTGTTCTAATAAAAAAGAATCAAAAAGGTTGAAATGTTCTTTTCTATTTGACTCCTCTGGTTTGGGGCCATTTACAAAAAAGTCTTTCTTCTACATTACTGAACATAGTATTTTAAGAAAATACAGGTAAGAGGCTGACTTTGATCCATCCAGCTGAATATCTGGAAAGAATATAACAAGAGTGAATATTAATGGAATATTCTACCAAGGACATGGTATGTTTTTGAAATGAAGCCATTTGGGGGAATTAAGATAGGAGACTAGTTTAAAAAGGCAAGCATTACTCAAGTTAGAAGGGCATAATGAGTGAAGAAGAAGGAACTATTTCTCCTTAATGTGAAACCTCACAAAATCACACATGCTTATGTATCCCAGTTCAAACAAATGAATTTATAGTACCGTATAATAACAAGGGCTCACTTGGTAAAGAATCCATCTGCAATGCAGGAGNATTACTCAAGTTAGAAGGGCATAATGAGTGAAGAAGAAGGAACTATTTCTCCTTAATGTGAAACCTCACAAAATCACACATGCTTATGTATCCCAGTTCAAACAAATGAATTTATAGTACCGTATAATAACAAGGGCTCACTTGGTAAAGAATCCATCTGCAATGCAGGAGACCCCGGTTCAATTCCTGGGTCAGGAAGATCTGCTGGAGAAGGGATAGGCTACCCACTCCAGTATTCTTGGGCTTCCCTGGTGGCTCAGCTGATAAACAATCCGCCTGCAATGAGGGAGACCTGGGTTGGATCCTTGGGTCAGGAAGATCCCCTGGAGAAGGGAAGGGCTACCCACTCCAGTCGGAGAAGGCAATGGCACCCCACTCCAGTACTCCTGCCTGGAAAATCACATGGACAGAGGAGCCCGGTAGGCTGCAGTCCATGGGGTCGCTGAGTTGAACACAACTGAGCGACTTCACTTTCACTTTTCACTTTTCACTTTCATGCATTGGAGAAGGAAATGGCAACCCACTCCACTGTTCTTGCCTGGAGAATCCCAGGGACGGGGGAGCCTGGTGGGCTGCCGTCTATGGGGTCACACAGAGTCAGACACAACTGAAGCGACTCAGCAGCAGCAGCAACCCACTCCAGTATTCTGGCCTGGAGAATTCCATGGGGTTGCAAAGAGTCAGGCACAACTGAGCAACTTACACTTTCATAATAATAAGATCATAAGCCACAGGTCACGTTGCTTGTAATCTTAGACTAATACCTTTAAAGTTGAATCCCCAAAAGAAATATGTGTTAGGTAAGAAAAACATGTTTATTTTCAATATTTTTAATAACTAAATTCTACCCTTGAGATCACTTCAACTAAGGGTTTGAGTTTTAGCTCAAAGTCTATTGTTTATAACCAATTAATAGATCTGGGAGCAGACAGATGGAATCATACTATATTATTCAGTTTAGTTCAGTTCAGTTCAGTCGCTCAGTCATGTCCGATTCTTTGCAACCCCATGAATCACAGAATGCCAGGCCTCCTTGTCCATCTCCAACTCCCGGAGTTCACTCAAACTCACATCCATCGAGTCAGTGATGCCATCCAGCCATCTCATCCTCTGCCATCCCCTTCTCCTCCTGCCACCAATCCCTCCCAGCATCAAGGTCTTTTCTAATGAATCAACTCTTTGCATGAATTGGCCAAAGTATTGGAGTTTCAGCTTCAGCATCAGTCCTTTCAATGAACACCCAGGACTCATCTCCTTTAGGATGGACTGGTTGGATCTCCTTGCAGTCCAAGGGACTCTGAAGAATTTTCTCCAACACCACAGTTAAAAAGCATCAATTCTTTGGCACTCAGCTTTCTTCACAGTCCAACTCTCACATCCATACAAAACCACTGGAAAAATTATAGCCTTGACTAGACAGACCTTTGTTGACAAAGTAATATTTCTGCTCTTGAATATGCTATCTAGGTTGGTCATAACTTTCCTTCCAAGGAGTAAGTGTCTTTTAATTTCATGCCTGCAGTCACCCTCTGCAGTGATTTTGGGGCCCCCAAAAATAAAGTCTGCCACTGTTTCCCCATCTATTTCCCATGAAGTGATGGGACCAGATGATCTACATCCAGACTTCCTACTTTCCTTTACTATTAAATTCATCTACTCTGTTTGCAAGAGAAATGACAACTAATACCATAAGAACCTATAAATGGGTAATATAAAGAAGGAGAGAGACAGAAAGAGAGAAAGAATGAGGACAAAGAACACATAATCAGTTCACATGCCGGGTTTCAGAAGGAAGAAGGGAAGGTAACTAAGATATTGCTTCTCAATGATGTGTTGGAATTATTACTTCACAACCAAGGTTTGAAATCTGAAAAGAGAATAATATCCTCACTGAAGAGGATATAAAAATTACACATTTTTCAAGGGTCAAAGGAAAAAAATAAGTCAAATGATAATACTTCAATTCAAATTCCATGCCCCCCCCCAAAAAATGCCTAAACACCAAGTTTTCTACCTTCTATATTTTGTAGAAACTATAATGATAAGATGGAAAGTAACATTATAAAATACTAGTGACATGCAAAAATCAGATGACATTCAAACAGGAAGCAGTGCACTTAAGAATTTGTAAATAAGTCTGGAGACATTAACCTTTAATTTTAAACTGAATGAATGTTTATACATATTCTTTTATTGAGGTATAGCTGACATAGAACATTATATTAGTTTCAGGTACACCACACAATGATTTGATATTCACATCTACTGCAAAATGATCACCCCGATAATCAAATTAACATTCATCATTATTCATTAATAGAAAGAAAAGAAAGTGAAAGTGAAGTCGCTCAGCTGTGTCTGACTCTTTGCCACCCCATGTACAGTAGCCTACCAAGCTCCTCTGCCCAGGGGATTTTCCAGGCAAGAATACTGGAGTGGGTTGCCATTTCCTTCTCTAGGAGATCTTCCCAACCCAGAACCTCAGTCTATTGCATTATTTTGTGTTTTTTCAACATTTTCCCTAATTTTGAAAGTCACTCTGTACTTGCACAGGTGGGCCTCATTTTATTGTGTTTCACTTTATTGTGCTTCATAGATATTGAGTTTTTTTTGGTTTGCAAATTGAACGTTTGTGGCAAGCCTGTGTCTAGCATGTCTACGGGCAGCATTTTTCCAACAGCATTTGCCCACTCCATGCATCTCTGTCACAGTTTGGTAATCCTCACAACATTTCCAACTATTTCATTATTATTGTATCTGCTCTAGTGATCTGTAATCAGCGGTCTTTCATGTTACTTTCCTAATTTTTCTGAGGAGCCATAAAGCACACTCATGGGAGACAGTGAACTCAACCAACAAATGTTACATGCGTTCCCCCTGCTCCACCAGCTAGGCCTTTCCCATCTCTCCACCTCTCCTCTGGCTTCCCTGTGACCTGAGACACAACAATACTGAGATGAGATGAGATCCCTTTAGTACCCCTTTAATAGCCTCTAATTTTTCAGGTGAAAGAGCTCCATGCCTTTCACTTTAAATCAAAAGCTGTAAAAGATCCAGCTTATTTAGGAAGGAGATCAAAAGCTGAGACAGGTTGAAAGCTAGACCTCTTGCAGCAAGTGAAAGTGAAAGTCGCTCAGTCGTGTCCGACTCTTTGCGACCCCATGGTCTATACAGACCACGGAATTCTCCAGGCCAGAATACTGGAGTGGGTAGCCTTTCCCTTCTCCAGGGGATCTTCCCAAACCAGGGACCAAACCCGGGTCTCCCGCATTGCAGGCAGATTCTTTCCTAGCTGAGCCACAAGTGAGGCCCCACAGTTAGCCAATTTGAGACTGCAAAGGAAAAGTTCTTGAAGGAAAGTAAAGATGCTACTCCAGTGAATACACAAATGATAAGCAAGTTAAACAGCCTTACTACTGATATGCAGAAAGTTTTGGGGGGTTCTGGATAGAAGATCAAAGCAGCTACAATATCTCCTTAGGCCAAAGCCTAACCCAGAGCAAGGCCCTAACTCTCTTCAGTTCTATGGAGGCTGAGAGAGGTGAGGAAGCTGGGAAGAAAATGTGAATCCAGCAGAGGGTGGTTTATGAGACTTAAGGATAGAAGCCTTCTCCATAACAGGGAAGTGCAAGGTGAGGCAGCAAGAGCTAATGTAGACACTGCAGCAAGCTATCCAGAAGATCCAGCTCAGATCATTAATGAAGGTGGCTACAGTAAAGAAGAGTTTTCAATGTAGAGGAAACAGCCTTCTATTGGAAGAAGATGCCATCTGGAACTTTCAAAGTCTAGAGCGGAAATGTCACTGCGTGCATTCAAATCTTCAAAAGACAGGCTGACTTTCTTGTTCAGGACTAATTTGCACCAAAGAATTGATGCTTTTGAAATGCGGTGTTGGAGAAGACTCCTGAGAGTCCCTTGGACTGCAAGGAGATCCAACCAGTCCATTCTGAAGGAGATCAACCCTGGGATTTCTTTGGAAGGAATGATGCTAAAGCTGAAACTCCAGTACTTTGGCCACCTCATGCAAAGAGTTGACTCATTGGAAAAGACTCTGATGCTGGGAGGGATTGGGGGCAGGAGGAGAAGGGGACAACAGAGGATGAGATGGCTGGATGGCATCACTGACTCGATGGGCGTGAGTCTGAGTGAACTCCGGGAGTTGGTGTTGGACAGGGAGGCCTGGAGTGCTGCGATTCATGGAGTCGCAAAGAGTCAGACACAACTGAGCAACTGAACTGAACTGAACTGAATACAGCTGGTGACTTTAAGCTAAAGAAGATGCTCATTTCCAATTTCAAAAAATTCCTAGAACCATTACAAATTATGCTAAATGTACTTTGCCTGTGTGCTATCAATGGAAAAACAAAGCTTGAATGATAGCATATCTATAGCTAACATGAGACCTACTGCTTAGGAAAAAAAGATTACTACTCATCGGCAATGCACTTGGTCTCCGAAGAGTTATGACGGAGATGAACAATGAGATTAATATTTTCAAGCCTGCTGACAGCATCTGTTCTGCAGCCCATGGATCAAAGGAGTAATTTTTACTTTTGAGAATTATATTTTGTAAGGTTACTGCTGTCATAAATGGTTATTCTACTGATGGATCTGGTCAAAGCAAATTAAAAACCTTCTGGAAAGGATTGATCATTCTAAATGCCATGAAAAGCTTTCATGATTCATGGGAAGAGGTCAAAGTAGCCATATACACAGGAGTTTGGAAGAAGTTGATTCTAGCTCTTGTGGATGGCTTTGAGGAGCTCAAGACTTCAGTGGAGGAAGAAACTGCAGTGGTGGAAACAGCAAGAGAACTAGGGTTTCAAGTGGATCCTGAAGGTGTGAGTGAATGGCTGCCATCTCAGGAAAAAGGCCTTGAATGGACACCTAATTGCATCTCATGGAAGAGCAAGGAAAGTGTTTTCTAGACATGGAATTTATTCCTGGTGAAGATGCTATGAAGATCATTACAATGACACCAGAGAATTTAGAATATTACATAAACATAGTTATAGCAGCAGCAGGGTTTGAGAGGATTGACTCTGATTTCTGAAAGAAGCTCTACTGTCGGTTTTGAATGACAGCACCTTGTTCATGAAAGGCAGAGTCAATCAACGGAGCAAAATTCATTATTGTCTTGTTTAAAGAAACTGCTATATCCACAATGACCTTCAGCAACCATCCCTGCCCCAACCCCCAGTCAGTAACCAGCCAACAACATCAAGGCAGGACACTCCATCAGCAAAAAGATTATGACATGCAAAAGCTAAGTTGATGATTAGCATTTTTAGCAATAGAATATATTAAAATTAAGGAATGTACATTGTTTTAGACACAATACTCTTGAATACTTAATAGACTATAGTATTTATATTCACTTCCACATGAAATGGGAACCAAGGGAGAAAAAAACTTGTGATTTGTTTTATTGTGATATTTGTTTTATTTGCAGAGTTCTGGAACCAAACCTGCAATATCTCAGAGGTTTGCCTGTAATATCCTCATTCTCTATTGCATAAGATGAAATCTAAAAGGGGAAGATGAATCTAAAAGGGGAACAGAGTATCTAAAGAAAGAGCCAGACAGCATTTCCTCCAAAGTACACAATTTCAAATTTTCACAATTAATTTATAGATTTTCTAGGAGAAAAAAACTCAATGTAAATTTTTTAAAAAGTGGATACCATCCCCTTGTCTTCCAGGTAATATTAGTGTTCACTCTTTAAATCACTGGTGTACAAACAGATTAGGTTTTGTCCCAAAGAAGAATTGTGGCAACATCTAAAGACATTTACAATTGTCACTCCTGGTGAAGGTGTTGCTACTAGAGGCTGGGATTCTGCTAAACATCTTACAACACACCTGACAGCACCTACAATGGTGGATTATTCAGCTCAAAATGTCAACAGATTAGGGACTGAGAAGCCTCGCTCCAGATGAGACTGTCAGGTCAGTTCAAGTACTGGGTTAATTGTAATTTACTAAAATAATTGTTGAATATCATCTGTCTTGATAGTATTTTGGGGATTCTCAAAATATTAATAAAACACAATAGTTGTTAAATGGACGAAAAGAATCATACCCTAAAAGAAAATTTATCATGTAAAAATTCTTAAACCATGGATTTCATTTAAATGATGATGGAACAATGGAAGCCTCTGTTACTGTGAGCCCCACTTAAAGTGAGAGCTGTATTGTTAACCAGGATTACAGTAGACAATACTAGAAACCTATTAAAAATAGCTACATACAGAAAATATGTGTCAGGTTTTAATGGTTACTTTTGTACAATGCATACACTGAGAATGTTTAATTTATTGTTGGGGGAAAATATAACTTCCAGGGTGAAAAAAAAAAGATTGTCATCAGTCCACTATTTTTGCAAACATAAGGCAATTCAGCTGTACAGGCAAATGCAAACCAATTTTTATGGTTTGTATAATTAAAGAGTATATATAACCAAGATATACTTCCAATATTGTAAGGGTCTATTTTGTAAACTAATTTGTAAAATAACTATTTCATACATTTTTTAAAACACATAATTGCAAAAAAAAAAAAAAAACTGTTTCCCTAGCTTAACTTGGAAATATGACCTTATATTATGTTCACTCAATATCCTAGTTAACATGTCAAACTTTCCAGCAGGTTCACCAGAGATTTTTTTAATATACTTCTCTGAAGACATACTGAAATTCTAGCAATGACATTTCAATGCAGTAGGTCAGCATGGTACAAATCTTACTTATATGGAGATATAGTTACATATTATTTTATCACCTGGGAGAATAAGCTCAAAACCCAAGTATACTTGAAATTTCAATAATCCTGCTGTCTTGCATTGTGAGGAAGTGTTATTTTTAAAGCAGTTAGAATGACTGGTGTACTGATATCCTGTTCCAAAGCCATCTGAAATAAACTAATTGAGTGTAAAATTTAATTCATTATACTTTTCAAATATTTATTAAAATCTTTGTTCAGAAAAAAATTGCAAGAATTATCCAGTTTCCATTTTTATTGGCACTTGAGCCTCTACAAGCAAGAGCTTTAACAAATGGTGCTTAAAGCTATACTTTTACTGCTATTTCCTCTGTATCATCAAATCCACAACTTAATATTTTTATCAGCTTCAAAATCCATGTATCAAGGTAAGTACAGTATTCTGGAAGATGCATAACAGCTCAGTGATTGATGACCAAATAATTCTGAAATAGTATTAGTCTTTCAGTCATGTCTGACTCTTTTGCAACCCCATGGACAGTAGCCCTCCAGGCTCCTCTGTCCATGGGTCTCTCCAAGCAAGAGTACTGGAGTGGGTTGCCATGCCCTTCTCCAGGGGATCTTCCCGACCAGGGATCGAACCCATGTTTCCTGCACTGGCAGGTGGGTCTTTCCCACTGAGCCACCAGTCAGTTCAGTTCAGTCCCTCAGTCGTATCTGACTCTTTGGACCCCATGGAGACCGCAGCACGCCACAGGAAGTCCATAAATTCTGAGAACACTGCATCAAATCATAGTGCCATTACAGGAGATGGTGGCTGTACAAGAATATATCCTGCTTTGATTTATGCCAGAGATAACTGCAACGGATGTTCTCTTAACCAAAAAACAAAGGCATTACATAGGGTAATGAAATAGGAGGGAAAGATTCCAAATAAACATGGTTTCCTCAAGATTTATCCGTATCTATTCTGTTTCTTGCTTCAGTAGTTCAATTTGCTTGGGTTAGATATTTTCTATCCCAGACTTAGTTACAGAGAATTGTATTGTTAGTATAATTTTAATTTACTTTTTAGCATAATTTTATGATGCTTGAGAAGAGTAGTGGCACCCATCCTATTGCTGAGACATCAAATTTTTACCATAAGGTGCACCCATCATTATTTAATAACATTCGTAGAGCTCCAAGAGGAAAATGAGGAAGGCCGTTAAAAATGGCAGAAAATTTACTATGTGGAGGCAAAAGACTTCAGAACAAAAACCAGCACAAAACAAACACACACACACACACACACAAATTAAGCAAAGAAACAAAAATAAACAAGAAAATAAACTAACATATCAATTATGATAATCAGTTCAGTTCAGTTCAGTTGCTCAGTTGTGTCCGACTCTTTGTGACCCCATGAATCGCAGCACTCCAGGCCTCCCTGTCCATCACCAACTCCCGGAGTTCACTCAGACTCACGCCCATCGAGTCTGTGATGCCATCCAGCCATCTCATCCTTTGTCGTCCCCTTCTCCTCCTGCCCCCAATCCCTCCCAGCATCAGAGTCTTTTCCAGTGAGTCAACTCTTCGCATGAGGTGGCCAGAGTACTGGAGCTTCAGCTTTAGCATCATTCCTTCCAAAGAAATCCCGGGGCTGATCTCCTTCAGAATGGACTGGTTGGATCT
>SJYA01002872.1:797446-876449 GCA_006410615.1 Neotragus moschatus
GGGCGGGAGGGGATTGTCAAAAGTTTTGTTAAAAATATACAACAGCCTCCATGTAGCTCTGAAAGTCTGGTCATCTCATCCGTGTTATTAAAATTCTAAGGAGCGCAACTCCAGCACATATTCAATTAAACAGGAATCCTAATGAAGGCCCTGGCCTCTGGGTGA
Organism: Neotragus moschatus; assembly: GCA_006410615.1. NCBI lineage: Eukaryota > Metazoa > Chordata > Mammalia > Artiodactyla > Bovidae > Neotragus > Neotragus moschatus. The sequence goes on from SJYA01002872.1 coordinate 797,612, forward strand.
GAGGATCAAAGGGGCGGTTCTAAAACAGAAAGATGGTAATGATAACCCTGTATGTGAGACAGCAAAAGAGACACAGATGTATAGAACAGTCCTTTGGACTCTGTAGGAGAGGGAGAAGGAGGGATGATTTGGGAGAATGGCATTGAAACATGTATAATATCATATATGAAATGAATAGCCAGTCCAAGTTCGATGCATGATACAGGATGCTCAGGGCTGGTGCACTGAGACGAACCAGAGGGATGGTACGAGGAGGGAGGAAGGAGGCGGGTTCACAATGGGGAACACATGTATACCTGTGATGGATTCATGTTGATGTATGGCAAAACCAATACAATATTGTAAAGTAATTAACAATTACTTTACAATTAAAATTAAAATAAATAAGCTTATATTTTAAAGGAAAAAGAAAAATAAAATAAAACAGCTTACCTGAATTACCAGCTGAAAGACTGGTTTTCATCATCTCCTAAAATACAAATCCTAGTCTCTGGCAAAAGAAAAGGGTGAGATGCTTTGTGTGTGTTAGTCGCTCAGTCATGTCCAATTCTTTGTGATCCCAGGGACTGTAGCCTGCCAGGCTCCTCTGTCCATGGGATTTTCCAGGCGAGAATACTAGAGTGGGTTTCCAAGCCCTTCTCCAGGGGATCTGCGTGACTCAGGGATCAAACCCAGGTCTTCTGTACTACTTTAGAGGTTTCTTTCAGTTCAGTTCAGTTCAGTTCAGTTGCTCAGTCATGTCCGACTCTTTGCGACCCCATGAACCGCAGCATGCCAGGCCTCCCTGTCCATCACCAACTCCCGGAGTTCACTCAAACTCGCATCCATCGAGTCAGTGATGCCATCCAGCCATCTCATTCTCGGTCGTCTTTTTCTCCTCCTGCCCCCAATCCCTCCCAGCATCAAAGTCTTTTCCAATGAGTCAACTCTTCGCATGAGGTGGCCAAAGTATTGGAGCTTCAGCTTTAGCATCATTCCTTCCAAAGAAATCTCAGGGCCGATCTCTTTCAGCATGGACTGGTTGGATCTCCTTGCTTTATTGTGTTTGAATTCTTGTTGTTTTAGGACATGTGTTTGGAATTATAATTTAAAATTGACACAAGCATGAGTTTTTCCTTGATTGCAAGTTTCCATCAGGAAGAAGTGAGGCTAAAAATGTCAGGATCCCCCAGACCCGTTCCTGTATTGAAGCTCTAAAAACATACAGTTCAAATGGTTTAAATAGTGTGACTACAGAAGCTTGAATCCTGCTCAAATACTNCATGGACTGGTTGGATCTCCTTGCTTTATTGTGTTTGAATTCTTGTTGTTTTAGGACATGTGTTTGGAATTATAATTTAAAATTGACACAAGCATGAGTTTTTCCTTGATTGCAAGTTTCCATCAGGAAGAAGTGAGGCTAAAAATGTCAGGATCCCCCAGACCCGTTCCTGTATTGAAGCTCTAAAAACATACAGTTCAAATGGTTTAAATAGTGTGACTACAGAAGCTTGAATCCTGCTCAAATACTGATTCCCAGAATAGGTTTCAATTAATATGCTTATTGTTTGAGGCACTTGTGGCGGGGTAGGGGAATGCTTGTTTTGTATATTTGGCTCAAATATTATAATATAATATAGTTCAGTTCAATTCAGTCGTTCAGATGTGTCTGAATCTTTGCAACCCCATGATCCGCAGCAAGCCAGCCCTCCCTGTCCATCACCAAATCCAGGTGTCCACTGAAACCCATGTCCATTGTGTCGGTGATGCCATTGAGCCATCTCATCCTCTCTCAACCCCTTCTCCTCCTGCCCTCACTCTTTCCTAGCATCAGGGTCTTTTCAAATGAGTCAGCTCTTTGCATCAGGTGGCCAAAGTTGGAGTTTCAGCTTCAACATCAGTCCTTCTGATGAATATTCAGCACTGATTTCCTTTAGGATGGACTGGTTTGATCTCCTTGCAGTCCAAGTGACTCTCAAGAGTCTTCTCCAACACNATCTCTCCTTGCTATTCTTTGGAACTCTGCATTCAAATGGGTATATCTTTCCTTTTCTCCATTGCCTTTTGTCTCTCTTCTTTTCCCAGCTATTTGTAAGGTCTCCCCAGACAGCCATTTTGCTTTTTTGCATTTCTTTTTCTTGGGATGATCTTGATCCTTGTCTCCTGTAAAATATCATGAAACTCTATCCATAGTTCATCAGGTACTCTATCTGTCAGATCTAGCCCCTGAAATCTACTTCTCACTTCCACTGATTCAGGTCATACCTGAATGGACTTTTCCGTGGGGATGATCTTGATCCCTGTCTCCTCATTCCATAGTTCATCAGGCATTCTATCTATCAGATCTAGGCCCTTAAACCTATTTCTCACTTCCACTATATAATCATAAGGGATTTCATTTAGGTCATACCTGAATGGTCTAGTGGGTGACGGACAGGGAGGCCTGGCATGCTATGATGCATGGGGTCACAAAGAGTTGGACATGACTGAGTGACTGAACTGAACTGAATGGACTAGGTCATGCCTGAATGTACTAGTGGTTTTCCTCCACTTTCTTCCATTTAAGTCTGAATTTGGAAATAAGGAGTTCATGATCTGAGCCACAGTTAGCTCCCAGTCTTCTTTTTTGCTGACTGTGTAGAGCCTCCTTCTTTGGCTGCAAAGGATATAATCAATCTGATTTTGGTATTGACCATCTGGTGATGTCTGTGTGTAGAGTCTTCTCTTGTGTTGATGGAAGAGGGTGTTTGCTAGGACCAGTGTTTGCGTTCTCTTGGCAAAACTCTATTAGCCTTTGCCCTGCTTCATTCTGTACTCCAAGGCCAAATTTGTCTGTTACTCCTGGTGTTTCTTGACTTCCTACTTTTTCATTCCAGTCCCCTATAATGAAAAGGACATCTTTTTTGAGTGTTAGTTCTAGAAGGTCTTGTAGGTCTTTATAGAACCATTCAACTTCTGTGTTACATATAGAAAGAGGATCAATTCAAAAATATTTTGAGAGAGACAGATAAGCAGGAAGGAAAGAAAGATCCCAAGTAGTGCCGATTTATATCGCTACTAATTAGGGTGGAAATAATCAAGGTATTTGTTTGCACTATGACTTTGTAAAACATTTTACAAATTTTTTACTATATTTAGGAAATACATAAATCTCTTTCATTGTAAGTCTGTTTACATTGGACTTTTAAAGTGGAATGTTATTTTCAGAGTAATCAATATAATCCTGGGTTTAAAGGCTTTATGTTGGGTGAGTGTATTCTTATCTGATGAGGAAGATGGTATAATAACACATTTATGAATGTTCCCAGAAGAGAACATTTTTTAGTATGAAGCCAACTCATTTTCTTCACTATCTTCTTATTCAGGTTATTCAGAGCAGCAGGGTAAAGAGAAAATAGCAAACTAGTTCCTCATTTTCAATAAATCATAGAAGCACCTCAATTAGCCACCTGTATACCTTCAAATATTTTTTCAGCACGTGATTGAGAAAATATTATTTACTATTGTGATTAATAATAATGGTCTGCCAAGTATTTGCTGTTTACTGTGAAAATAATGGGCAACATTAAGGAAGGGAAACACAATACATATGTATGATCTTTGTGACATTACAATTTATTCAGAGCCTGGCTCTGCCACTATGAGAGGCAAACAATCAGAAAATGGAAGTGGAATTCATCTACAAATCATCTTTCATCTGAGAACTTTGCCTGACCCTAAAGCTAACCTTATTCAAATGGTTACAGACTCCTGGACTTGCTATCAAAGAATATTGGAAGACTAAGCAGTGTCAATTCTAGATATGAATGAATTAGCCATGCATGGGTCCAAATGGAGTTTTTAAATGTTTTTGTGCATTTATTTTGTTTGCATTCAGTATATAAAGTGACCCTTTATCACCCTGTGCTCTCCATTGCTCTCTGCTTTTCTGTATTAATGATTGTTTATTGAAGAAACCTCTTCTCTGCCCTTGATGTTTTGAGAATTCCAGCTCCAGCTACTTGGTCTTGGTCTGTCTTTCTCCTTCCTAATATTACACACCATTTTCTCCATGTCTCTCCTACTACTCTGTCCCCATCTTGACTAGATCTGTGATTGTTCTATACTAACCAGTCTGCATCAGGGTCTTTGTGAGTAATCTCTGTCATGCCTGAAATACCCTCCATACAAATGTCTACGTGGATCACTCTTCAATTTCGAATATGGTCAACATCAAATTTATTCACTCCAAATGTCCAGTCAACATGGTTAACATTCAACTTGTCTTTCCTCTAACTCTGTTCTACCAGAAGATTTCTGCATATCACCCCTTCACCTCTGTTTTCTCACATGAGATATACATCCTCAGGAAATCCCGCTAGAACCATCTTCAGGATATATACCCAGAATTTAAACACTTAATACCACTCACATGGCCACCAGGCTAATCTGAGTCATTATTCCTTCTCAAATAGATTACTACAGGCATCTGCCAGGAGCAGTCCTTTCTCTAATGCTCACTCACAGTTTACTTTAAAGAAGTAGGTAAGTAATTCCTTAAAATAAATGACAGTTACAGCCTTTCTGTCTCCAAACTCTGCACTACTTCCTCACTTCATGCAAAGTCAAAGCCATTCCCTTCTCCAGGGGAATTTCCTTACCTGAGGATCAAACTCAGGTCTCCCATACTGCAGGCAGACTCGTTACCATTTGAGCCACTGGGGACACCCCCAAAGTAACAGCTAGCATACTTCAGTGTTTGATGACATCAGTGTGATCTGAAAATGCACACACTCACACTATAAATCCTGTATTGCTAAAGCACTGAGCTCTAGCTACGTTGGCCTTTTTGACCATTGATTACAGCAATTACTCTGTTATAGTCCCACTAGCTATTCTGTCTTCTTCGTAAAAAGCTAATCTTCTTTATGCCCACAGGATTGACTTTTTTTTAATTCTTTTTTAAAAATTAATTTACTTGTTTTAATTGGAGGCTAATTACTTTACAGTATTGTAGTGGTTTTTGCCATACATTGACATGAATCGGCCATTGGTGTATATGTGTCCCGCATCCTGAACTCACCTCCCACCTCCCTCCCCATCCCATCCCTCAGGGTCAGCCCAGGGCACCAGCCCTGAGCGCCTTGTCTCATGCACATGATGGGCTTTTTAAGCCTCTTCTTTCACTACTCAAGTGTCTTCTTACCAAGGAAGCTTACGCATGACTTTTACCAAACATTCAAGGAAAAGCTAATTCTCATTTTTTGAAGATTTCCCAGAAAATAGATATTGAATGACAGTTGGCCTAAGTATTTAATGGGACAGGTATAATCACATTTCAAAAACTAAAACACTAAAAGAAAATTATAGGTTCACTTCATGTAGGAATGTAAACATAAAAATTCTACCAGAGCATCCTATTTTAGCTATGAACTAAAATCTACATAACAAAGTTTATTTCAGGGATGCCAAAGATGGTTCAATATAAGAATACCTATTAATGCATTTTACCATGTTAATTAATGCATTTTACCAAGCAAAGACCCTGATGCTGGGAAAGATTGAAGGCAGGAGGAGAAAGGAATGACAGAGGACGAGATGGTTGGATGTCATCACGACTCAAGGGACTTGAGTTTGAGCAAGCTCTGGGAGATGGTGAAGGACGCGGAAGCCTGCTGTGCTGCAATCCATTGGATCACAAAGAGTTGGACATGATTGAACCACTAAACTACAACATGTTAATAGGTGACCGGAGAAAACAATATGCAAGGCAAGCAGTATAGAAAAATACATTTGATAAGATATAGCATGTATTCTATGGAAGTCAGAAGTCTACCTGTTGTGAAGCTAACAATTAAATAATAAGAGTAAAGGGAGGCAAGGCTTTTGACCTAACAGATATTAACATAATGAGGCAATGACAATGAAAGGAGTGAAGTATTAATGCAAGAGCAAACAAGTCAGTGCAACAACAATCACCAACAAACAATCAATGCACATCAATGCAATGAAGTTCTAAAACTCAGGCTAATGTATTTAACCTGGAAGTATACAATATGGTAGAGATGAAACTGTCAGTAAGAGATAACAAGAGAAAATATGGGAAAATGATTTATTGTTTAAGTGACAGATTTTGGAAATATTGGGTCTTTATAGAAAACATAAAATAAGTAGCACCCCTCCCCTCACCAGATGCAAGAGCAAACACTGTAGGTGCAAGCTAACTAAAAAATGGAATTGAAAACAATTGGAAAATAGTGTTGATCTGCAAACAGAGCATTTGCTCAGCTACATATTTTAAAGTTTGATAAGGTCTGATACCTCAACAGTAATAATAATGGGTGTATATCAAAATACGACACGGTACTAGCAATATGTTAAAAAAATTACTAGCAAGAATACACATGAAATAGCAACTCAAATGGAAAGTGGAACAAAGAATATGAAGTAATTAGAGATGGTAACACAAAAAGCCACAAGCATGTAAAACAATGCTCAAAACCAGTAGTGATTGGGAAAAGTAAAATTTCAATGAGAAACCATTTTTCCCTATGGTAGTTCAGTTGCCCAGTAGCGTCTGACTCTTTGAAACCCCATGGATACTGCAGTATGTCAGGCCTCCCTGTCCATCACCAACTCTTGGAGTTTACTTAAATTCATATCCATTGAGTCAGTGATGACATGCAACCATCTCATCCTCTGCCATCCCCTTTTCTTCCCACCTTCAAACTTTCGCAGCATCAGGGTCTTTTCAAATGAATCAGTTCCTCACATCAGGTGGCCAAAGTATCGGAGTTTCAGCTTCAGCATCAGGGTAGCTATGTGTTGATACTAAAATCCTCATGAAGAACTGCCAGCAGTATCAATTAGGGCATAATTGAAAAGGATTATAAAGGATGTACATACGTATACCATGAACTAGACATACTGCTAGATACACAGTATATATATACTGCTAGATATCAAAGTGTCTTAACAACTTTCCTTCCTAGTTTACAGAGCCTCAAGTACAAAGGTTTTTATCACAGCATTACCATTAGAAGTTGTAGGCAACCGATTATCCTAAGGTAAAATGATAGGCTATAGTTGATGAAGAGCCCTCCCTTGTGGCTTATAGTTGACGGATGAACAGTCTCAGAATAATAGAGGGAAGAAAACCACTTAGAAATACATATTACTGCATGGTTGCACCTGAAAAAATTTAAATACTATGAAATAGAAATACAATGAATTTACTTGATTATGGTGCACAAAATTAAAATTGAAAAATAATTTGCAATTGAAGAAAACAAACACATGAATAAAACACACATTTAGAAAGAGCATAAACAAACAAAATAACACATAAGTACAATAAAACTATGGCAGGATGTGAGTGATGAAAGTACTGATGGGGTATGATAGTGATTTAGAGGGGGAATAAAAGTTAACATGAAAATCAAATGAAATAGGAGACTTGCAGGGAACAGTAATTTTAATGGGCCATCAGCTGAAGGGTATGATGATCTTAACACTTCATCAGAGCTGAAAGATTAAAAAGAGATGAGCTATGCTTGTCCTCCAGTCTTCTGAGAAGCAGAAACAAGGATGGAATTACCTGCACTATGATTTCATTAGGAGAAACACCTGTGATGGGAAATGGAGTGGGAATGGAAAGAAAACAGGTGAGAGATTCGTTAGGTGATGATGGAAGTCTGACCCCAGGACAAGGAGAGAGGAGAGGGAGAAGTGTTGGGTGGATGTACCCTAGACTCATGGGTTGTCCAATTAAGCCTCAACATTCAGGCCACATACTCCTGGAAAGAGTCTGCCCTGAGATTGCATCCAGGCTCAGCCCTTGGCTTTGAACCACCTGGGAAATGTGGTCTGGTACCAGCATAATGATGGATTTCTGAAGGTGCTAGCTGGGCCTTTGGATCTATTATGCAGTCTGGTACAGGGGCAAGAACACTTCTCTTCCCAAAGCCTTCTTGATTCTTACCATATTTTCCCTGAGTAGAAACTGGTACATTTTCGATCACTAATCAGGCAAACAAGAGAGTGTTACCTGGGACCCACATATAAAATCATGCCTGATATATGGGATCATTCCCCTTTCATGCTAAAAAGGAGGCTCAAACTGTTTCTTCAAGCTATCTTGCAAATTCCAGGGAAAGACAGACAAAGATGTGAAAAGTGAAGAGAAAGCCCCAGATTTTCCTCCAGAATGCCTCAGCTACAGTCCTAAAAGCTTTACTATAAATACTTATTGAGGAGGAAGGAATTTCCCTCTCCCTTTCTGGGTTCTTCTGGCCAATTTAAATAATCAAATTGTCAAAAGAAAAACTAACAAAAGGAAAACAGACAAATTATAATGATACGTATAAAGACACTCCTTGGAAGAAAAGTTATGACCAACCTAGACAGCATATTCAAAAGCAGAGACATTACTTTGCCGACTAAGGTCCATCTAGTCAAGGCTATGGTTTTTCCAGTGGTCATGTATGGATGTGAGAGTTGGACTGTAAAGAAGGCTGAGCGCCAAAGAATTGATGCTTTTGAACTGTGGTGTTGGAGAAGACCCTTGAGAGTCCCTTGGACTACAAGGAGATCCAACCAGTCCATTCTGAAGGAGATCAGCCCTGGGATTTCTTTGGAAGGAATGATGCTAAAGCTGAAGCTCCAGTACTTTGGCCACCTCATGCGAAGAGTTGACTCACTGGAAAAGACTTTGATGCTGGGAGGGATTGGGGGCAGGAGAAGGGGATGACAGAGGATGAGATGGCTGGATGGCATCACTGACTTGATGGACATGAGTCTGAGTGAACTCTGGGAGTTGGTCATGGGCACGGTGGCCTGGCGTGCTGCGGTTCATGGGGTCGCAAAGAGTCAGACACGACTGAGCAACTGAACTGAACTGAACTTATAACATGGGAGAGATCCAGGGAAACTGAGCAACTTCCCCAAATGCCTGAAAGCTTCACCTTAAGTACCATCTTCACCTAAAGACAAAGCAAGATGTTGAGGGGAGTGGTTTAGGACTTCTAAAGGGACAAATTCACTCAGAGATGGAAAAACAAAATATTTGGTAAATGTTTGCTGGGCCAGGCAGAGATCATGGGACAGAGAGAGGAATTTTAACAGTCAGACTGCTAAGTTTTTCCCAGTCTACATATCTAGTACACACCATAGTCATTAAAACAGCAGAGACATCATTTGCTGACAAAGATCCGTGTAGTCAAAGTTATGGTTTTTCCAGTCATTATATATGGATGTCAGAGTTGGACCATAAAGAAGGCTGAGCACCAAAGAATTGATGCCTCCACTGTGGTGCTGGAGAAGACTCTTGAGAGTCCCTTGGACTGCAAGGAGATACAGCCAGTCAATCCTAAAGGAAAGCAGTCCTGAATATTCACTGGAAGGATTGATGCTGAAGCTCCAGAACTTTGGCCACGTGATGCAAGATGTGTATAAGAGACAGGGATCATTCCCCTTTCATGCTAAAAAGGAGGCTCAAACTGTTTCTTCAAGCTATCTTGCAAATTCCAGGGAAAGACAGACAAAGATGTGAAAAGTGAAGAGAAAGCCCCAGATTTTCCTCCAGAATGCCTCAGCTACAGTCCTAAAAGCTTTACTATAAATACTTATTGAGGAGGAAGGAATTTCCCTCTCCCTTTCTGGGTTCTTCTGGCCAATTTAAATAATCAAATTGTCAAAAGAAAAACTAACAAAAGGAAAACAGACAAATTATAATGATACGTATAAAGACACTCCTTGGAAGAAAAGTTATGACCAACCTAGACAGCATATTCAAAAGCAGAGACATTACTTTGCCGACTAAGGTCCATCTAGTCAAGGCTATGGTTTTTCCAGTGGTCATGTATGGATGTGAGAGTTGGACTGTAAAGAAGGCTGAGCGCCAAAGAATTGATGCTTTTGAACTGTGGTGTTGGAGAAGACCCTTGAGAGTCCCTTGGACTACAAGGAGATCCAACCAGTCCATTCTGAAGGAGATCAGCCCTGGGATTTCTTTGGAAGGAATGATGCTAAAGCTGAAGCTCCAGTACTTTGGCCACCTCATGCGAAGAGTTGACTCACTGGAAAAGACTTTGATGCTGGGAGGGATTGGGGGCAGGAGAAGGGGATGACAGAGGATGAGATGGCTGGATGGCATCACTGACTTGATGGACATGAGTCTGAGTGAACTCTGGGAGTTGGTCATGGGCACGGTGGCCTGGCGTGCTGCGGTTCATGGGGTCGCAAAGAGTCAGACACGACTGAGCAACTGAACTGAACTGAACTTATAACATGGGAGAGATCCAGGGAAACTGAGCAACTTCCCCAAATGCCTGAAAGCTTCACCTTAAGTACCATCTTCACCTAAAGACAAAGCAAGATGTTGAGGGGAGTGGTTTAGGACTTCTAAAGGGACAAATTCACTCAGAGATGGAAAAACAAAATATTTGGTAAATGTTTGCTGGGCCAGGCAGAGATCATGGGACAGAGAGAGGAATTTTAACAGTCAGACTGCTAAGTTTTTCCCAGTCTACATATCTAGTACACACCATAGTCATTAAAACAGCAGAGACATCATTTGCTGACAAAGATCCGTGTAGTCAAAGTTATGGTTTTTCCAGTCATTATATATGGATGTCAGAGTTGGACCATAAAGAAGGCTGAGCACCAAAGAATTGATGCCTCCACTGTGGTGCTGGAGAAGACTCTTGAGAGTCCCTTGGACTGCAAGGAGATACAGCCAGTCAATCCTAAAGGAAAGCAGTCCTGAATATTCACTGGAAGGATTGATGCTGAAGCTCCAGAACTTTGGCCACGTGATGCAAAGAGCCAACTCACTGGAAAAGACGCTGATGCTGGGAAAGATCGAAGGCAAATGAAGTGGGTGACAGAGGAAGGGATGGTTAGACAGCATCACTGATGAGGTGGACATGGATTTAAGCAAACTCTGGGAGACAGTTAAGGACAGCCTGGCATGCTGTAGTCCATGAGGTCACAGAGTTGGACAGGATAGTCACCTCGGCTGATAGCTTCCTTCCTGATACATCCTCTAAGGTGTTTCAGATGGTGATGGGGAAGGTCGGCTTCCCTGGTGGCTCAGACAGTGAAGTGTCTGCCTGCAGTGCGGGTAGACCCGGGTTCAATTCCTGGGTTGGGAAGATCCCCAGGAGAAGGAAATGGCAATCCACTCCAGCATTTTTGCCTGGAGAATCCCATGGATAAAGGACCCTGATAGACTACAGTCCATGGGGTTGCTAAGGGTCGGGCACAACTGAGCTATTTGGATCCTTCCTGAGTGTTTAGAGTCTTCTTGAGTGTTTGGGGTCTTGATTGTTTTTAGCTTAAAATAATCCCTTGCCAAAGAGACATTTGGGGTTAATAAATTTTCTTTGCCTGCATATCCCAAAAGGCATTGTATACAAAAATTCTACCTCCTTGGTTCCCATACTCAAACAGAGTGACACCTAGAGGCCACATTTCCCAGCACAGAAAACAGACCTTTTGCTTATAAAACATAAGAATCACAGTGTGTGTTGGTGCTGTGTGGACCACCACAGGCTCTCTAAGCACAGTTTAGGCCAATGACACATTTTTATTATGAAACTCAGGGTTACCCATTGGCCATACAAGGGTTATCAGTCACTAATTTTTGGGAATTTTTGCCAAGAGAGACAGATCGTCTACATGACAGAACACAATGAAAGTCTACAAAACTGAGATTGATGTTGCTGAAAATGACCTCAATTGACTTCCATTTTTGATTCCACAGATGCCAGTTATCGGAGGCATATTGGCCAGTGTTTAAAGAGGTCAACAGAGTATTTCCTGGGTGCTCGACAAGCCTATTGTTAATAATTATCCACAATGTGTGTGTTCTCATGAAATGATCCAGCTGGAAGAGGAAGTGGTTACAATGGCATAAAAATCATAGCTTTAATTTGGGTTTATTTATTGAATCCTCACATGACCTCACTGAATGCTCACAAGAAATGTTTTATACATAATGTTGACATAACAAAGAGAAAGAAATTCAGAAAAAAAAATTGGTTGTGAGACTAAACAGTTTCCCTAATTAAAGGAACAGAGCTTTGATTTAAGCTCAACACTTTGGAGTCCAAATTCTGTACCATTAACCACTGTCATATGGTGTTTTTTAAAGTCAAACCCTTTATTTAAGAGATGATAAAACTCACTCAGAAAGTTTAAATGTTTAAGAAAAAAAACTCACCCAAGGGAATCCCAGAAACATAATATCTCACCCATAGTATAAGCCTTATATTAGAGTTTCAAAGTTTATTCTGTTAAGATATACCACAAAAATAAATGAATGAATGAATATAAAATACCTATGATTTCAAAGAAAGCACATTTCTCCTCCATATTTGTCTCCTTTTAAGACAAATACGTTTCTGTAACAGGGCTATAGCACTTCTTTGAGATAATTGAGCTGTAAGTGTGAATTTTAACCTGGGAAATATACACACCAATTAAAATCCAACTATTTTCATATATTAAGCTTGGTCCCTAGCATACTGTTGTGACTTCTCCCCCACATATGTGCGTTATATATGTTTACAGGGAGAAATAGACTATTCAGGTTTCTGAGCTGTTGCAATCTGCAGGGTCATTATTTTAACTGTCAAAAGAATTCTACTGTCGGATCCAAGATTTTACGCACAATTTGTTGCATTTATTTTACCTGAATGTCAGTATAGACTTCCATATTAAATTGGTATTATCAGCTTGAAAATGAAATCTTCAATATAGCTTATATCTAAAATGTTTCAACAGATGTGTATTTGACCCATGTAGACATAAAAGTCAGCCACTTGTATATGTAGGAAAACACATAGTAACAAACACATGCACATATTGATGCCGTTTCTTTTTCTGCTGAATTCTCAAATGAGTGGTCATTTTTGACAATCACACAGCCATTTAGAGTCTTGAAAAGATCTTTTTATTTTAAATTCACACCTTTTATATGGGATATTTAATCCAATAAACATCCATGAATATCATCTTTGTGTTAGATATAATACAAAAACACTGAAAGACCTATTAAGTGTATAATTTAAATCCTGGTCTGGCACCTTCACAGTGATCTATAACACAGACTACACAAAGACAATCATCTATGTGCAAAACAATATTTTATATGGAATAAAGAAATTATTAGTAGGTGACAATTAGTTTAGAGAAGATTGAAGGGTGAGAAAGCAGTGACAGTATACAAGAACCTCTTAAGTCAGATTTTTAGCAGTTCTTTGGTATTAAAACACTTCTATATTCATTATTCTGATTTTCTGAATAATAGAATGTGTTTTTGTGTTAGATGAGTGTTATCCTTTATTTAATCTTCATACACATCCTCTCAGTTACTTTTTTAAATATAAATTTATTTCTTTTAATTGGAGGTTAATTACTTTACAATATTGTATTGGTTTTGCCATACATCAACATGAATCTGCCATAGGTAAAAGCCTCTCAGAGTTCTTTGCATAACTTCTTCTAACTTAGGGTCCAGCATCACCTATTCTATCCCAGAGAAGATTTTGGGAAGTGCTGAAGGAAAAGATAACTCTTTTTAATAACACTAAATTATCATCTGTTAAATATAAGGACAACTATCCAACATTCATATAAGTGCAGAAGATTAACNAAAGCCTCTCAGAGTTCTTTGCATAACTTCTTCTAACTTAGGGTCCAGCATCACCTATTCTATCCCAGAGAAGATTTTGGGAAGTGCTGAAGGAAAAGATAACTCTTTTTAATAACACTAAATTATCATCTGTTAAATATAAGGACAACTATCCAACATTCATATAAGTGCAGAAGATTAACAAAATATTGAGTAATTAGAATTCAAAGTTTGTATGCATCTAAGCTAATAGTTATGCCTATATGAATGCCTAATACAAACTTGATAGGTTAAGAATGGGCTTATAACATTAAGACATTTGTAAAGCTTTTGAAAATGTTCTGAATTGACTTCTCTGTCTTAATATATCCTGTATGAAAAATAAGAACAGAAAAACAAACTGATAATGATAGTGAGTACTAATAATCAATTCATTAACTATCTTTGTTTTTGGCTTCCCTGGTGGCTCAGAAGGTAAAGAATCTACCTGCAATGTGGGAGACCCCGATTTGATCCCTGGGTTAGGAAGATACCCCAGAGAAGGGAAGCCAACCCACTCCAGTATTTTTCCCGGGAAAATCCCATGGACAGGGGAGCCTGTTGGGCTACAGTCTATAGGGTCACAAAGAGTGACTGAGTGACTAACATGTTTGCTTTTCATCTTTGTTTAGATATAAAGCAGACCCAAGCCAGGACTTACAAGCACTTTACACTGTAATTTTTCCATTTTACTCAAGTATGAGAATCTCGAGGAATGATTCTTATATGTGTCCTTGATGCAGTCTAATAAAGAAATAGTAATTACTCCCAAAGCTTGTACTATACCTGACTGAATTGCCCAGAATTATTTAGCTATTTGGAGTATAGCTGATTCTGACCTTTAAAAAATGCTGTCTGAAAGAAGTAATATAAAATGCATTCAGATCATAAAATTTTTCACATTTCACTTTATGTTTGTGATTTCATATAGACCTTGAGAATTGTTTAAAAAATGTTTATTGGTTATCATTAGACTAATGATTTCTTTTCTCAACACTAAAGTGAAAGTGAAAGTCGCTCAGTCATGTCTCTCTAGGACCCCATGGACTATACAGTCCATGAAATTCTCCAAGCCAGAATACTGGAGTGGGTAGCTTTTCCCTTCTCCAGAGGATCTTCCCAAACCAGGGATCAAATCCAGGTCTCCTACATTGCAGGTGGATTTTTTACCAGCTAAGCCACAAGGGAAACCCAAGAATCCTGGAGTGGGTAGCCTATCTCTTCTCCAGCAGATCTTCCCAACCTAGGAATCAAACCAAAGTCTCCTGCATTGCAGGCGGATTTTTTAACAACTGAACCACCGGGGAAATCTACATATTTTACCTAGAGAAAAGATGATTATTTCAAAAGTACCAATGAGTCGTATCAATTATTGTCTTTATTCTAAAATCAAAGAATATTTCCAGCTCAGTTTTTACCTGTGTGCATTAATATGATTGTACCTTATACACATGCATGATTTTGAGTTATTTTCTCTACCTTAGTAACAGCAGAACTCCCAAATAAATTTTGAAATACCATATTGAGAGGGTAATAGGCAGGAAGGCCAGGGGTTTCCAAACGGAGGAAATAGCCTGCAAGTGTCAGACATTTTATCTCTCTTAAGCAGCAGGAGGAAACAAACTAGGGATATTTTTTCCTTCTCTATACAAATTTAAAAGGAGTTTTCTCTTGAAATTCTGTGTTGCCATAATGACACCTGGTTTCACCTGAAGTTAACCAATGCCTTTTTCTTATGAAAATGTTTGTCTTAAGCTATGCTAATGTACTATGCATTTACCCCAAACTCTGTCTTCTAGTCGGTTCTGCCTTTTGGGCTCAGAACCTACTTGATAAACCAGTATGTTATACTCTGATATTGTTCCTCTAATCTATGTGAATGAAACTATTTGTATGGTGACTTGCCCTTCTTCAAGATTCAAGTTAATCATTTTATGGCCCAAGATAAACCATTTGGAGCCAAGGATATCCCAAAATGCATCTTATGGGTGAGGGGCCTGGTGCCATTCTAAGTTTTGAGACATTCCTTTCTTTCATTAACAAACTGCTGGTGACTATATAACATCCAGCTAAAGACTAGCAGGGGGGTACTCTTTCTGCCCCCTTCTGATGCCTATTTCAGAAGCTTTTTCTATCTCCTTTATACTTTAATAAAACTTTATTACACAAAGGCTCTGAGCGATCAAGCCTCGTCTCTGGCCTTGGATTGAATTCTTCTCCTCCGGAGGCCAAGAGTCCCGGTGTCATGATTCAACAACAACCTTTCAATATGATATTCACTTAATGTGGAATCTAAATACAACATAAATGAACCTATCTAGGAACCAGACAAAGACTGATAGATATTGACAGATATAGAGATCAGACTTATTGCCAGAGGAGATGTGGGTAGGTGAGGATTAGGTTAGGAGTTTGGGATTAGCAGATGAAAGCTAGTATATTTAGGATGCACAAATAACAAGGACCTACTGTATATTACAGAGAACTGTATACAGTGTCCTATGATAAATCATAATGGAAAATATTAAAAATAGATAATATAAAATATATTTCTAAAAATAGAAAATATTAAAAAACATCATAATGGAAAATTTTCAAAATATTAAAATTATATTTTATATTTATATAAAATATAAATATCAGCACATACTGATAACTGAGTCACTTTTTATAGAGAGAAGAAATTAACACAATATGCTAAGTCAATAAAAAATGAATTTATACTTCAATAAAACTTTTTAAATTTTTAAATAAATAGATCTGGAAGTATAAGTGTTATTAAATGATAGATCTTACAACCAAACCAGGGCCTTTGCTACTTAAGTATCTGATTTTTCTAGAAGTATAACATTCTGAGAAATTTGCTATCACAAAAATATTTATAATGCCTGTATCATTTTACAGTGGCAGGTTGAATTAAATAAAATTTTGTTTTACTTTAGCTTGTAAAGTTAGAGACTAGTTCACTGGTCTTGACATTTCCCACTGATCATGGATAGAAACCCAGACTCAAGATCCACCTTCAAATATATCTTCATAAGGTTATTCCTATCACTACTGACATACGACATGAAACTTGTCCATGCTGGGTGTTTACCCCTTCACAGAAATACTGCTGCAGCTGCTAAGTTGCTTCAGTCGTGTCCAACTCTGTGCAACCCCATCGACAGCAGCCTACCAAGCTCCCCCTTCCCTGGGATTCTC
This sequence comes from Neotragus moschatus, assembly GCA_006410615.1. Classification (NCBI taxonomy): domain Eukaryota; kingdom Metazoa; phylum Chordata; class Mammalia; order Artiodactyla; family Bovidae; genus Neotragus; species Neotragus moschatus. The sequence goes on from SJYA01002872.1 coordinate 814,449, forward strand.
CAGGCAAGAACACTGGAGTGGGTTGCCTTTGCCTTCTCCGTCACAGAACTACTACTGGGCACCAAAAAATGATTGTCCATGCTGGTTGTGTGTCCCTTCAAAGAAATACTACTTAGCATTAAAAAAATGATTCACCCATAACAAAGAACACATTTGAGTCAGTCCTAATAACATGGATGAACTTTGAGCCTATTATACACAATGAAGTAAATCAGAAAGAGAAAAATGTCATGTACTAACACATACATATGGACTCTAGAAAGATGGTACCGGTGAACCTATTTGCAGAGCAGCAACAGAGAGGCAGACATAGAGAAACAGGCTTAGGGAAAGAGCAGGGAAGAAGAGGGTGGGACGAATTGGGAGAGCAGAATTGAAACAAATACATTACCATATGTAAAACAGAAAGCCACTGGGAAGCTGGTGCACAACAAAGGGAGCCCAAATCAGGCATTCTGTGAAGATCTAGACCGGTGAGATGGGGTGGGGCGGGCGAGAGAGGTTCAGGAGAGAGGGGACACATGTATACCTTTGGCTGATTCATGTTGAGCTATGGTAGAAACCAACCCAGTATTGTAAAGCAATGATCCTCCAACTAAACATGAATAAATTGTAAAAAGATACAATGGGAACACACACATTGTACATTTTTAAGGATAATATGGAAGGAGACATTAGTAACCCTACTCTGAAATGATACATCAGGCTTTCAAGGAAAAGGTTTCTGATGAATCTGTGAGAAAGATGAAGCATAGATCTAAAATGCTTAAATTTATTTAAATTAAAAAAAAATTAGACAACTAAATTTACCTCATTATCATCACTTTTCTTAGTTTTTAGAGATATATCTTCATTATTTTTATAAATATAATTTCTTTTAAAGAACAATTTATAATGTATTTCTCATGTTATTCCACTAATTTTATTGAGCAAGTACCTTCAGTACATGAAAGCAAGATGAGACAAAAACAAAAAATTCAAATGGGAAGTACAAGTTTTCATGAAAATGTAAAATAGAGCCAAAGTACCATTTGCATACCTCAACATGCTAATGCCATTTTCTGCCATCACCCACGGGTTTTTTACATCTCTAATGGGAATTATATGAATAGATAGACAAATTAATTTGTACCAGCCGTAGCAGAGAATGAAATCTTAGCTGGCTTAGCATATTCTATGATATTCATAGGCAATCGTAAATTAAAATAACCAGACTTTGTCTGGTTAAGTGAATATATATATATATAAAATTTTAATATTTTTTCAGCACCATTTTCCAAATTCACTTAGATACTGAAGCACCCAAGTTTTTACAGAACGAAATAAGGAATGGGCATTTTGTATTAAGATGGGAAGAGAAGACACATCTCTTTAAAAGCATTAGAGCTGCAAAGTGCTGCATTTCAAGTTGTGTTTTATCAATTTATTAGACTTGGAACACGGTGATACATAAATGTTAGTAGTCACAAAGCACATGGCAAGCAGGTGTGGCATGCTTTGCCAGCAGAGAGCTGACATTTTTATGAGCTCTCTCAGCTGGAGTGGCCAAGGAGAATGGGAGAAGGAAAGGAAAAACACCTGCCACCCAGTCATTTTATTTTCAATTGTAACATCTTGAAGAGAAAGAAATTACATTAAAATGAAAAATCTACCAAGGCTGAGACAGAGGCATTATACCCATGCCTTTTAAATCTATTACCTTCACAATGAGAGAATTGTTAATGCCTAGTATTATTTCTCATCAGAATATACCCAGATAAATAGCTGTTTAAGGAGTTAAGATGCATGACGTATGAGAAAACACAACCTAAAAATATGTATTCCTTTTCTTCTCTCTCTTTTATTTGGGCTGACTGGGATGCCTTAATCAAGTCTCTTTCGCTCAGTAAACGTTTTGACAAGTGCTGGCTTGGTTAAGAGAGTAGGGTTAGAATCTAGGCAAGAGAAATGCATTGAAGACTACAAAAGTGCCTAGACTGACCTTCTGCTTTTGCATGAGCACCTGAACTAGGGAATCCAGCATCGACACCAAGTAAACAAACCAAGAAGGAGACAAACCCTTGTAAAGACATGGCAGGAGAGAACTGATTACAAAAATGATGGACTAAATTGGACAGAGCACTCAGAAGTTTTCTGGAAGGGCAGATACTTTGGGATCGGAAGGCTAAGATAACATTATATTCTAAGGGGAAATATTGGGTTGGCCAAAAAGTTCCTTTGGGTTTTCCCATAAGATGGTATGGCACAACCGGAATGAACTTTTTGACCAACTCAATATCACTCTTGAGAAAATAGATTTGGGGAGCATATAAAAAAGGATACCCTTAATTACATATTATAAGTGGAAAAGGGAATAAAATCTCTTTAGTAAAACCAAGAAAACATCATTGCCAATAATACTTATAAACATACTTTAAAAGCACAAAATGGAGATGATTCAGACGGTCGCAATACTTTCTTTTCTCTGCGGTCACCCCCATCTCTAATCTTACCCCCTGCAATCTGAGGACAAATTAAAACTGACTAAGGACTAATTGAGTTGTAAACTTAATTACCAAGTTATTGGGCATGGGCTTTGTCATTTTATTCAAAGTCTAATGTAGGACAAGTTGTTTTCAGAAAAGTAACAACAGAAGAAAGACAGCCATAAAACTGTTGCCTGAAAATAATTCTGTTAAATTATAAATGCATCTATTATTTTAAGCTACTGTAGCAGAAAGTACTTAATACCAGAATGGGAGATTTGAAAAACAAAAACAAAAAACAGCAACAACAAAAACAAACTCCTGTTTTCACTTCTTTTAAGTCTCATACTTCTCTTCAATAGAGTGATTGCACTTGAAACTGAAGAGAGCTTCCTCGATCCACTTTAGATTCTTGTTTTCAAGTCAAAAAAGGAACTTCAGCAAGGGAAAAGCAGCAAAAAGAGGAACCATGGGGAGAGAGGAGCTTTAGAGAGGAGCTTTAGTAGAAACAGAAAGAGCATCTCTAAGTATCATTTAGAAGATCTTGGTGGAGAAACTATAAAGGAGAGAAGCAGCTAAACTAGAGATAGGATTATTTAATTTCCACCAACAAGCCTGGAATTAATCAGCTGAGCTTCGACAAAGCAGTCTCTTGGAACAATTATGTACACAGCTTTATAAAAAATAGGAAACCCTTTCCCCACACACATTATCATAAGCAAAAGAGGAAATCCTTCATCAATGAAGAGATACAGACATAGATGACAAATGGCTGAAAAAATACAATTGCTTTACCCTGGCTCCACATTTTCAACAATTGACTATTCATGTTTTGTTTTTTTTTTTTTAATCAAGAGTTAGTAAGTTGTTACTCTGAAAGTAATACTCTGGAAGCATACTCTGCAAGCATAAAAGCCAATTCAAATATGTATTAAAGACTGTTATAAGAGCGGCACTGTTATGGTGGATGTGGGAATTTAGCAATGAATGAAATATACACAGCCTGCCCAGATGCTGTTCTAAACCAGTAGAGATATGCTCTATGTAACAATAATAGAAATAACAACATAAAGAAGGAGGAAAAGAAGGAAAATAAAAAGTATAAAGCTACCTGAGTCTACTAGATGTCTCATGAGTTTAACATTTATTCCTTGATAGATTCATTTGCATGGTACTATCACCAGGAAAGATGTATTTCTTGGATGGATAAACTGGAAAAAAATCACCAGTATAAATCTAAAATTAATATATTAATTCACAGTACAAGGGGAACATATTACCTTAAATTCTCTCTTTGCAGAGGTTGTGATATACATCTTTAGGTAATTAGTCTATCTCCCAATATTTATACACTAATGAATTGCACAAGGATCTTACAATACAAACTACAACTTGGAATAGAATCCTAACGCTTCCATGTGTCCAATTCCAGCCTTTATCCAATATTGCCATACATTCTAATTTTACTCATTTTATAACCCTCATTGCACTGTTAATATAAATTTTGTAAACAGAGTCAATTACATTTTTACTTTTTAAAATTTTTAGTTGGAGGATAATTGCTTTACAATATTATATTGGTTTCTGCCAAATATCATGAATCAGCCATAAGTATACAGATGTCCCCTCTCTCTTGAACTTCTTCCCACCTCCCACCCCTCCAGGTTGTCATGGAGAACTGGGTTCGAGCCCTCTGAGTCATAGCAAATTCCCACTAGGTGTCTGTTTTACACATGGCAATGTATATGTTTTCATGCCGCTGGAATCAATTACTTCTTAACAATATTTAAATAATAAGAGAAATCATTTGTTTGCCTATATATCTGTCATTATTCATGGAAGGAGATTAAGGTCTGCAGAGATGATTCTGGATGATCTGCATAGGACCAAGGTAATGACAAGTTCTGTGTGTGTTGCATGCTAAGTCGCTTCAGTCGTGTTCAACTCTTTGTAACCCCATGGACTGTAGCACGCCAGCATCTCTGTCCATGGGATTCTCCAGGAAGAATACAGGAGTGAGTTGCCATTTTCTTCTCCAGGGGATCTTCCTGACCCAGGGATTGAACCCGTGTCTCTTATGCCTCCTACAATGGCAGGCGGGTTCTTTACCACTAGTGCCACCTAGGAAGCCTAACAACATTCTTCGGAGAAGATAAAGGTAGGAAAAAGGGACAGAGTGAAGAATTGTAAGAAAGATTTGACAACTGGTCCTCATTTGGAAAGAGAAAAGGGTATAAATCAAAGAATGCAGGAAGTTTCTAGAAGTAGGAAGAGGAAAGACACACATTCTATTATCCGGTAGAGTCTCCAGAGAGAAATGCAGCTCTGCTGTCACCTTGATCACGGCTCATTAGACCCACGGGGGGCTTCCTTGGTGGCTCAGACGGTAAAGAATCCACCTGCAGTGCGGAGACCTGGGTTCAGTCCCTGGGTTGGGAAGATCCCCTGGAGGAGGCCATGGCAACCCACTCCAGTGTTCTTGCCTGGAGAAGCCCAGGGACAGAGGAGCCTGACAGGGTACAGTCCCTGAAGTCGGACACAACTGAAGTGACCGAGCACAGCAGACCCAATGTGTTGGCCTTCTAACACATCGAACTGCAAGAGAATAAAACTGAGTTGTTTAAGCCATGAGTTCTTTAGAAATGAGCTCCACCAGCCGCAGCAAACTCATGCTCCTTCTGCCCTTACACGGGGAAACTCTAGAGGCAGCAAACTGGGGTAATTCTAGGGCTTGCATCTGTATCTTATGCTTCTCAGGGATAACTAGCCTTTGTTGCTTAATGCTCAATATGTTGTAGATGGCTGTGTATTTTTATGTTTACAAAATATTGTTCTAGGTTGTTTCAGGCAGAAGAGTAAGTCCAGTCTCTATTACTGTATCTTAGCCAGGAGTATAGTTCACCAATATATTTCTTAATGATAAAAAAAAGTGAACTCAAAGCTGTTTTCTTTCCAGTAGAGCAATTAATTTATAAAAGATTAATCAAGTCAGTTAACCTCATTTCACTTTAATTACTCTTCTCAAATGACATTGGCTACAATATCCTAGATAATTTAAGGCGGTAACTTGTTCAGAAGAAATGTCTGTTCCATAAAGAATTGTTCAGTCATTACTTCCTGCATGAATATGGGGAAAAAAGTTCTGCGTAGTCCAACATGAGCGGATGTCAACCAAGAGAGGTGAAAAGAAGCAATGCTTGTCTCCCAGGAAAATGGCAATGAACTAATTACTGAAATTAATTTGCAGAGACCCACGATCTGGCCTTTTTTTCTAGGAACTGGGAAACCTGATTGAGTCAGCATGTGCACTTTGGTCTTGTCTCTTTAGAAGGGAGTCACATTAGCCAAGACTCGGAGATTGATGTCTAAATGGAAAATGCCTTTCTCTCTGTTACAAAGATAAATAGACCAAAGAATAAACCAGTCATACCATTCCTCCAGCACATTTTCTCCATAAAATCTACCTGTGGAGACAAATTATCCAAGTTATCTGCAGTGACTTTAAGCATAGATGTGGGGCAGGGGGCTGGGGATAAGCACACAGTTCAAACATGTGCAGACCTCAGGATAAAATTGCCGAGGATCTTTGACTCTGAGAAAAATAAACTACCCTCAGCAACCACACAGATCCAGCCGGTATCCCAAACATTTCCTCCCTGAGTGCTGCCAATGTTGGCTCTGTGAATTTGACTTTTGTCTATTATTTTGTTTCAGAAAAATCACCTATATTCATTTTTTCATTAGATGAGGTATTATTTTCAATTAAATTTCAGCTAAATTTTTAAGTTTACAACAGATTACCCTTCTTTAAGCAGACTTTGAATATGTGTGCACCTGTGATCTTATTTTTCCCTTTTGGAAATCAGGTATTCTAACAGATGCTTTCCCCTATAGAATGTTACAAAATATTGAGTATATTCTCTCTGCTCTATAGTGGGTTCTTGTTGGTTACAGAATTTTCTCTTGCATGCTTCCAAAAACCATCCAGTTTTAAAATTTAAATGTACTGATGGAATTTTAACATTTAATGTCTGTCATTCACCATTGTTTCCATTCAGGATGTAGAAAACGTGTGTTTTCAATCAATATATATCTCATGTTTAGCATATTATATGCTGCTGCTGCTAAGTCACTTCAGTCATGTCCGACTCTGTGCAACCCCATAGACAGCAGCCCGTCAGGCTCCCCTGTCCCTGGGATTCTCCAGGCAAGAACAATGGAGTGGGTTGCCATTTTCTTCTCCAGTGCATGAAAGTGATAAGTGAAATTGAAGTCGCTCAGTCGTGTCCAACCCTTAGCGATCCCATGGACTGCAGCCTACCAGGCTCCTCCGTCCATGGGATTTTCCAGGCAAGAGTACTGGAGTGGGGTGCCATTGCATGTAGTAAATATTCCAGACATATTAGTGACTGATGGAATGCATACTAAATTAAACTGTGTGTATCCTCAAGTAAAGTATTTTAGTGATTCACTGATAGTGTGTCTTCCAGATATGCCTTGAAATATAGTTTCATTGGGCTGACTTTCACTTGACCCTTTCATTATACAGCCTGCCATTTGCTCTTTCAGACACATTTTTAAAGGCATGCCTCCTTCTTTCTTGGATATAAGACAATTAAAATTTGATTTCATGTGGAAAATTATGGCACTTCTTGTTTGCAGGAAACACACATTTCTCCTTAATGGCATATAAACTTTTCTTCACAACGATGAAAGCTTGATAACAGCCTGGAAATTTCACTGTAAAAATATTTGTTATGTTTGTAAAATATGTGTTGAAATGAGAAGTTGACGTGAGGACAATTTGCCAGTGCTGAAGATAACAGAGAGACTAAATATTTGTTAGTCTATTGTTGCAGAAACAGAAGCCAGCTCAAGGTCTCAATCAACTCTTCCCATTAGAAATGCCCACATATATACTGCTCTCAGTATCCCTATTGATATTATATCCTTCACGCTTTTGACTTAAATCTTTCCTATTCTTCTGACCTTATGTCAGTTCTACACACTACAGCAGCCTTACCTGAATGTCTGGTCATTGTACCATATTTGATGGGATGGTGCATATTGTCTGTGCACACATGCGTGCTTTGTCACTTCAGTCGTGTCTGACTCTTTTCTACCTTATGAACTATAGCCAGCAAGATTCCTCTGTCCATGGGATTCACCAGGCAAGAATACTGCAGTGGGTTGCCATGCTCCCCTCCAGAGCATCTTCCTGACTCAAGGATTGAACCCATGTCTCCTTCATTGCATGTGGCTTCTTCACCCATGGAGCTACCAGGGAAGCCCATATATTGTCTGTACTAATCATTTGATGCTTTAAAGATGACATATCATGTATCTCTTTGTCTTCTATGAATATGTCCTATCCAACAAACTAATCATAAAATATTTCAGCTCAGAGACCAACATTCATCTTCCTTTGCCTGATACATGGAATCCAATCTTGAACACAGAGAATAGCATCAGCATAAGTAAATGAGAATACAAACTTTTTACATTTGAATAATCTGGGCTTAAATTTCAACTCAGCCGCTTTGGTTGCATGAGTTTGGAAAAGTTATTTAACCACCCCGACATAGTTTCTTTACCTATAGACATCACCAGATGAGACTTGAGGATAAAATATAAAAAACCACTGCCATATAGTTAATGCTGAATAAATTACATCATCTTCCTTTCCAGAGATGAAAATATAGAACAGAGGTGAAAAGTTCTTAAAAAGTAGATCTTGCCTGAAGACCAGAACCATGACATTTTCAGGCCCTGTGTTTTATGATTCCTGACAAAACTTTCCTCACAGAAATCAATACTTGTGAATAAGTTGTATTAGGTCATAGTATGTGTCCTAGCTATGCAAAGAAAAAAAGTGTTACATTCAGAATTTTTTTTAAAGTGTGCTGCAAAAGTAGATTCTTTTTCTTACATAAATTTGAGAAATTTACTTTTTTCTTTAGAACATTTAATTGTCTGCAAAGGAAAGAAATAAGCCTTAGCCTTTTGGATGTTCAGTGTAACCTTTTCTGCTTGAAAATCCCTTGAAAGACACAGCCTCTTCTGCAGCAGGTGTGGTTTTAATGATGCTTTGATGCCATATGTCAAATCTCATCACTTGCTGTGAAGAGTGACATTTCTCCTGAAAGCACCTAGCAGTGGCAATGAGAGTTGCTGCCACGCTTCTCACACAACACACACAGCTCCTGAAGCCGGCACATTCTTTTCAGCTTCTGCAGACTTATACAGAGGCTGAAGCCGTTTCCACCACTTTATCTTTAAGGAAGATAGTTTACGTATTCATACAACATGAGGGGAATAACTTTTATTAGCCACTAGTATATGAAACTGCTTTAAAACCTTCATTTCCTTTTTGAATGTTTGTTCTGCGTATTTTTGCAAATTATCATGTGTGTGTGTATAAAATAATAAAACATATAAACCTTCAACCACACGGGCCTAGAGAAAAGGAAGATTCTGGGCCATCATGTCACCATCCTCTGACCTAGGGATCACAGCATGGCCACTCTATTAATGAGCATTAGGGGAATAAATAGTAACACAGAGTACTCATCCTCTCCAACCTTTAACTTCATCCATGTGGCAAAAATAGACCAGAATCTCAGAACATCTTTCTGCCAAAATCTCTTTTGAAAGCTGAGGTTGTCTGTCTATGTATTCCCTTACTGCTCACCCTACTTCCTTATGGGTTCCTTACCCAGCACACAGCACTCAGAGCTTAAAGGAAAAAAAAAAAAAAAAAAACACGTTCCTTTAATAGCAGTCCCTGATCATTTTGGCAACAAGGACTAGTTTCATGGAAGACAATTCTCATGGACCAAGAATTGGGGGATGGTTTTGGGATGATCCAAGAGCAATACTTGTATTGTGAAATTTATTTCTAATATCGTTGCATCAGCTCCACTTCGGGTCATCTGGCATTCGATTCTACAGGTTGAGGACGCTTGCTTTAATACATAAAAACTCTCTTTCTCTTTCATAAAAACTCTCTCCCATTGTCATGCATGTACATTACTTAAGCACTTGATAGAGAATGGAAAAAGAAAACCAACATGGAGTTTGTTGACATCTATTTCATTCCTTTATCACAGAAAAATAATGCTTAGAACAGTTCTGCATCCCCTCCTGTGGCTTCTTATTAATAGATGCTTTGTTTTCTTTTTTCCATGCCCTAATCATAGTCGGCAATCATATATTGCCAGATCCCCTCATAGAATTTTTTCATTTTGATTTTGTGCTCTGTTTGGGTCACTGCTTTGTACCAGCAAACAATCAAGCTTTCAAAATTTGCCCGGCAGGAAAAAGGAGCCAAGAAGAAGGCTGGTGTTCTTGGCAGTGTACAGAGCCACTGGCAGAAGGTGTGCCTAAGGCAGAACCAGAGGAACCACAGTCGTCCTGGTCAACTGTTTTGAATGAGTGAATCTATCAATAATTCAGGCTTACCATCTCTATGAGCATCTTTTAAAAAACACTTTCTTTGTCTTTGAAAACTGTTTCAGGCATCTCTGAAAGCGAGATGCACACATGCCAATTGTATACTAAAAAGCAAACAATCAACCCAGGGAATTGATGGATTAAAGGCATTGCTCTCTTCATGAAGGAGGAGGAGGAAAAGAAACATCACTAAAGCCTCACCTTGCCATTTGAATGAAATCAGAGATGAAACAAGGAAAAAAAGCCCTCAGTGGAGACTGTGAAGTATAGACCTTTTTCATATGAAAGCCAGCATAATTTTTACTTATCTTTTATGCATGCTTTAGGCCATAAATTGATATGGCTTTATCTATGATTTTAAAAATTCATGATTCAATTTTGAAGAAATGGAATAGTTAGCATGTATAAGATGATTCTTACTCACTACTATTCTAAGATATTTTTATAACATTTTGATACCAGATCTAAAGTAAAAATCTAATTCCTGAATTCCCTAATTTTGGATGTCTCTGTGAAAAATTGACATTTATCCCTGACATTGAATTGAAAAACAGTACTAAAGTCACAAAATGTATACCACAGAGCATATAGGTCTAACTAACACAGTTCTGTATAAGAGGAGGAGGTGTTCACGGTTGGAAATATATGAAAAGAACAGCAGTGCACGCATGCCAAGCCGAACTATGTCTCAATCTTCATCATGTTCAGAACCATCAGTCAAAGAGCTGCCTGCATTGCCCACCCAGCCCAGAGTGTAAGGCTTCTTACCATGCTTCCCCACGTTCCCAAGTGCTCCAAAGATGCCAAACGAATTTCAGTTTCTTGGTTGGCATGTGACTTCTTCCTGAGGTGCCTCTGGACAGGAGCTTTGAGAAAGCAAGGAAACTGGGCAAACACAGCCTGGAGCTGCAACATGTGGAAGAAAAAAAAAAGTATGACCCTTGTACAACACGGGTTGTCAGGAGAGATTTGCTATTATTATCGTTGTTATTTTAGCTTAAACTTCAATTTTGCATTTTATTATCCTGATGATAATTTCATCCTGGGAAGGTATAATGTAGGAAAAGAAAAAAAGTGGAAATCACACAGAATTTAGGCGCTGCAGGGCAGCAAGTGCATACAAAGACAACATGTGCCCCAGAGAAATAGAAGGGTCATGTGTCCTGCAGACATAGGTTGACCAGTTAATCCCAACTGTGAAACTGAAAGGTGGCACAAATGAAGCTGTAGCAGGAACACTTCAGTTTTCTACCTAGAAAAATATATGAATTCTTCCCCCTTTACTTCTAATGTGTATTTCCACTCATAGCTAGTTTAACTGAATTAATTTTTGTCCCTAGTCTTTTGGTCCATGTGTCTGACATCTGTTTTTCTCCAGATAGATGGGGTTCAGCCTAGTGATGGAAAAGAGACTCTTCCCTTTAGGAAGGAGAAGGAAAGTATATCCACCCAGAGGTTAAATGTTTATTCTGTAAACTCCAAATCACCTTCCTCACCTGCTTAAGACCTTCTCAACTTTCAGTGAGATTGTTATCTTCAGGAGTCAGCATTTGGTTTTTTCCATCTAATCACATCATCTGCAAATCTGTACTTCACACTGACACAGAATAAGCCATCCATGATCAAAGTATAACTCACCTATTTATAAAAACACCAGTGAACACAGATGCTATTGGTACATTTTCAGCTCATGAATATAAGAAAAAAATAATTCTACTCTGACCTATTCATAGTACGGTTCTTCAACAGGTGCCCTGTTTAATTTTAAATCACCTGCTTATGAGACTGAGCCCTTTGCCATTCAGACAGTGTCTTTTTAATGCACTCTGTTGAGTCCTGTGTTCATAAATTTATTGAAAAAGATTTCTTTTTTACTAATTTTTAGGAAGTCCTTATATACTTTGGGCAACAGCTTTAGTTGTAAACCTGAGTATAGACGTATAGATATATATATATCTTCTCTCAATGAATGGTTTGCTTTATCACTCTCTTAATTGTCTCTCTTAATGAACAAAAGTTCTTAATTTTAATGTGCTGCAAATGATCATTTATTTCCCCTGTACGAGTAGTAATGGATAGTTTAAAAAAAAATTATACCAAGGGCAAAAAGTTATTCTCCCTTATTATTTTCTAGAGGTCTTTTACAATTTAAATTTATAGCAAAGTTAGAATTCACGTTATGAGTGGCATAAAGAAGGCATCAAAATTGTATTTCTCCAATTAGTGGAAAGAATGCTCTTTTTTCCAATTAATCAATTTCTCTAATTAATCAATGAATTCTCCAAATAATCTCCCATTATCAGTGAAAAGAATGCTCTTTTTCACTGGTCAATGGAGCCACATTTGTCAATATTAAGTACCTGTGTGTGTGTATGCGCACACGTGTGTGTGTGGGGGGGCACCCATGTGTGCTTGCACACCTCTTTCAAGAGCCTCACTGGCACCTCATTACTGCTGCCCTCGATCCTTCCGTCATAACACACTTTGCTAATTGCCGCAGGTTCATCATCACTTTTGATAGCTAGAAGATAATGTCTTCTGCTTGTTCTCTCTCTTATTGTTGGCTCTTTTCACTGCCATGGAAACGTTGCATTCTGCTTCGGGGAAAATGACCTCCTGGGATTTCTTTTTGGTATTTGCTATACCACTAAATCTCTAGAGTACTTTTTGTGTGAGAATCGGGTCTTTAAATTATACATGGAGACTTCCAATCCACGGGCATAAGACATTCCTCCACATATTTGTCTATTTCTTCCTACAAAACTGAGTGATTTTCCAAGAAGAAAATTGTACATTTTTTAATGTGCTTGTTCCTAGAAATTTGATTTTTCTATGGCACTGTAAATGGTGAAATGTTATTTTCTCACTAGCTCGTTCTTGTCTAAAAATGTAAATGATTTCTGGATAATAATTTTGCATCTGAGAACTTTGCTCAACTCATTAACTGAAAGTTCATAGAATATTTTAAATTTTCTACATAATCAAATAAAATGCCTTCAAATAATTAACATTGCATTTTCATCTCTCTCTTGTTTTTTAGCATTCTTTCTTTTGACCCACTTAACTCTCCAGAAAAACCAGTAAATTTAAATACAAATAGTGAGCAAGCATCTTGTCAAAAGTTCAATATTTGGCAATTTTGTACACAGTATTTTGCAGATTAATGATTTTATATTTAAGTAATTCATATCAAACATTTCACATTTCATCATACATTTTCACAACATCACATCCTTGCACTATCAAGATCATTGTGTTATGTTTCTTTTTTTCTGTTAATATAGTGAATTGATTGATTTTTGAAACTAAAAGATTTTAAATATTTACACAGGTAAAAATAATAGTTCAGTGTATTTCCATATGTCTGTTAGATTCACCGATTATCAATACATAGTCAGCATTATTTTATCTATATTCCCCCACTTTCATGTGACTATTTTGAAGCACGACACTATACCATTTTTTATACCTGAGTTAATAATAGATATTATATGTATAATATAATATTATAATAATCATAAATTTTTACAATTCTGCTATTTGATTTCCGTCAGTTTTTCATAATAGGTTTTCTTCAATAAATATATACTTACTTATCTAGGGCTGATTCACTTGAATTGTAATCCAAACACATTCCTTAGTCTGTTCAGTTCAGTTCAGTTCAGTCGCTCAGTCATGTCCGACTCTTTGCAACCCCATGAATAGCAGCATGCCGGGCCTCCCTGTCCATCACCAACTCCCGGAGGTCACTCAGACTCATACCCATCAAGTCAGTGATGCCATCCAGCCGTCTCATCCTCAGTCGTCCCCTTCTNGCTGGATGGCATCACTGACTCAATGGACACGAGTCTGAGTGAACTCCGGGAGTTGGTGATGGACAGGGAAGCCTGGAGTGCTACGATTCATGGGGTCACAAAGAGTCGGACATGGTTGAGCGACTGAACTGAACTGCAATTATATGCCAATAAAATGAACTGAATGTAAAAGTATGGTCGCATGCATCATATTAATATAGCATCCACATTTAAATAAACTGCAGGTATTTCTATATTTGATGTTCAAATTATCTCCTATTTTGTTCAGGGGCATCCTATAACATATACAGTGCTATCAGTTTTCTTTCTTTTTCTAGGTCTCATCCTATTTTTATTATGTTAAATTTTTTACTTATTATTTTTAGTTTTATCTAGAAACAGTTGTTATAACATCCAGAGAATTCAGAATCACTATGTAGTATTGTATTTCCTCAGCCAATGAGGAAACTCTAATATCACTGTTTGAATTTTATTGAAACTTGTTATATGAGACCAGTACATTAACAGGTTTTCTATATAATCCTTAGTTCTCAAAAAGGGTCTGGATATTGTACCATTTTTTGTTGTGTTTTAATATGTTAAATCTACCAAAAATGTCATTTAGTAATATTGTTTCATGAATTTATTATCTTATGACTTCCTATCTTCTATTTGAGTGTAATTATGTCTGTCCCCTGTTTTTCTGAAATGGAATCAAGATCATTAATGTTTACTTTTCTTATGCTGAAACATTTTAAAACTAAGTATTTTCCCTTAGGGGCTGCTTTAGCATCATCTCACAAATGCATTTTATTATTTTTAAATTAACAAAAATTCTAATTATCATTATATTTTCTTCTTTGGTCTATTAAAGTGTGCTTTTTAAATTTCTAAACATATAAGATTGTGTTATTATCAATTTCTAACTTACCTCCACTATGGTCAGAGTATAAATTTCTATATCATTCAGTCATTTGAATTTTATTGAAACTTGTTATATGAGACCAGTACCTTAACAGGTTTTCTATATAATCCTTAGTTCTCAAAAAGAGTCTGGATATTGTACCATTTTTTGTTGTGTTTTAGTATGTCAAACCTACCAAAAATGTCATTTGAGTTGTTCCGTTGCTCTGTAATTCTCTTCATGTTCAGTCAGTTTTGAGAGAAGTATGCCTACATTTATTTATATGACTTAGGATATGACCCTCATTATTTTATTATACAAGTAAGATATTATTAATTGAAAATAGATAGATAATGGAATAGATTTCCTGTGAATTCAAATTTTTATCATAACCTCTCTCATCATTAGTAATAATACCTGCTGTCAAATGTTACTTGGCATTAATAGAGTGATATCAGATATCAGTTCAATCACTCAGTTGTGTCTGACCCCCCCATGGAGTGCACCACACCAGGCTTCTCTGTCCATTACCAACTCACGGAGTTTACTCAAACTCAAGTACATAGAGTCCATGATGCCATCCAACTATCTCATCCTCTATCATCCCCTTCTCTCCTGCCTTCAATATTTCCCAGCATCAGGGTCTTTTCCAATGAGCCAGTTCTTTGCATCAGGTGGCCAAATTATTGGAGTTTCAGCTTCAGCATCAGTCCTTCCAATGAATATTCAGGCCTGATTTCGTTTAGCATGGACTGGTTGGATCTCCTTGCAGTCCAAGGGACTCTCGAGAGTCTTCTCCAACAACACACTTCAAAAGCATCAATTCTTCCAAGTTCAGCTTTCTTTTTTAGTCCAGCTCTCACATCCATACGTGACTACTGGGAAAACCAGAGTCTTGACTAGATGGACATTTGTTGGCAAAGTAATGTCTCTGCTTTTTAATATGCTGTCTAGGTTGGTCATAACTTTTCTTCCTAAGAGTAAGCATTTTTCAATTTCATGGCTGCAGTCACCATCTGCAGTGATTTTGAAGCCCAAGAAAATAAAGACTCTCACTGTTTCCATTTTTTCCCCATCTATTGCCATGAAGTGATGGGACCAGATGCCATGATCTTAGTTTTCTGAGTGTGAGTTTTAAGCCAATTTTTTCACTCTCCTCTTTCACTTTCATCAAGAGGCTCTTTAGTTCTTCTTCACTTTCTGCCATAAGAGTGGTATCATCTGTATATCTGAGGTTATTGATATTTCTCCCAGCAATTTTGATTCCAGGTTTTGCCTCAATCAGCCTGGCATTTTGCATGATGTACTCTGCATATAAGTTAAATAAGCAAGGTGACAATATACAGCCTCGACATGCTCTTTTCACAAATTGGAACTTGTATGTTGTTCCATGTCTGGTTCTAATCGTTACTTCTTGACCTGAATATAGATTTCTCAGGAGGCAGGACAGGTGATCTGGTATTCCCATCTCTTGAAGAATTTTCCACAGTTTGTTGTGATTCACATAGTCAAAGTTTTGGTGTAGTCAATAAAGCAGAGTAGGTGTTTTTCTGGAATTCTCAAGCTTTTTCGATGATCCAATGGATATTGGCAATTTGATCTCTGGTTCCTCTGCCTTTTCTAAATCCAGTTTCAACGTCTGGAAATTCACAATGCACATCCTATTGAAGCCTGGCTTGCAGAATTTTGAGAATCACTTTACTTGTGTGTGAGATGTGTGCAATTGTGTGGCAGTTTGAACATTTTTTGGCATTGCCTTTCTTTGGGGTTGGAATGAAAAAAGACCTTTTCCAGTCCTGTGGCCACTGCTGAATTTTCCAAATTTACTGGCATATTGAGTGCAGCACTTTAAAACCATCATCTTTTAGGATTTGAAGTAGATCAACTGAAATTTCATCACGTCCACTAGCTTTGTTTGTAGTGATGCTTCCTAAGGCCCACTTGACTTCTCATGCCAGGATGTCTGGCTCTAGGTGAGTGATCACACCATTATGGTTATCTGGGTCTCTGTATAGTTCTTCTGTGTATTCTTGCCACCTCTTCTTAATATTTTGGCCATTTCATGTATGTTAATTTTTCCAGCCCTATGTAAATTGTTCAAAAAGTTATACTTTATGTGTCTTATAAGCAATATATAGTTTTTTTTAAAAACACTCAAGCCTGACAATCCTGTTTTGTTTGGAGAGTTATTCCAATGACATGTATATAATTACTCATAGATTAAAAAAAAATTCTATTACTCTTTGTTTTGTAATTATTCCAAATATTTTATTATATTTTTAAAATCTCCTGTCATGGCTTTCTTTATGTTCTGATTGTGTGTTTTATTTATCGTTCTATTTCCCAGGCATAGCTGTACATTTAAGGTTGTTTAATGATTAACAAGGATTACAACATACTTCATTAATAGTCAATGACTAACATAAAGGCTTCCCTTGTAGCTCAGTCAGTAAAGAATCTGCCTGCAGTGCAGGAGACCTGGGTTTGATCCCTGGGTTGGGAAGATCCCCTGGAGAAGGAAATGGCAACCCACTCCAGTATCCTTGCCTGGAAAATCTCATGGACAGAGGAGCCTGGTGGGCTGCAGTCCATGGGGTCACAAAGAGTTGGGTACGACTGAACAACTAACACTAACTAACATAAAGCTTTACTTTTATAAATCCCTATCCACTATAAAGATTTTAGAACTCCTTAATATGTATTACCTCTATGATAATAATACACTATTATCAACATATGTTATATGAAATGGGCCTCTGAAAAAGGGCCTTTAGAATTTTCTTTAATATGTGAATATTATTGATTATATACCAGGTAAATTAGAAGTGGTCAAACAGGAGATGGCAAGAGTGAACACTGATATTTTAGGAATCAGTGAGCTAAAACAGGTGAAGTAATTCAGTGACCATTATATCTACTACTGTGGGCAAGACTCCCTTAGAAAAAATGGAGTAGCCATCATAGTCAACAAAAGAGTCCAAAATGCAGTTCTTGGGGGCAATCTCAAAAATGACAGAAGGATCTTTGTTTGTTTCCAAGCAAGTCAATCAATATCACAGTAATCCAAGTCTATGTCCCAACCAGTGATGCTGAAGAAGCTGAAGTTAATGATTCTATGAAAACCTACAAGACCTTCTAGATTTAACACCCCAAAAAGTTCTTTTAGATATCCTCTTCGTCATAGGGGACTAGAATCCAAAAGTAGGAAGTCAAGAGATACCTGGAGTAACAGGCAAATTTGTCCTTGGAGTACAGAATGAAGCAGGGCAAAGGCTAACAGTGTCAAGACTGCCTCGACAAGCAGGGTTTCCAAAAGCGGGATACAGTGAGAGAATGAGAAATGAGACAAAAGAATTCAGAGAAAACTGAGAATCAGGGGACCAACACCGCTCCAAAGTGAAGGTGCAGATACTGAATCCAAGTCAGCTTTATTATAGTTTCAGCCGTGAAGGAAAGAATATTCGGGGAGTTAAGCTGTAACTCACTGGCCTTCAGGGCCAAAGAACAAAGTGATCATTAACCACTGAGTAACTAAGAAACAGTAATTAATAACAAATCAGTAACTCAGACTGATATTCTTATCTATAGATTTTCCACCAGATACGTAAAACATGTGACGCTGAGACGCCAATTGAGAAACAGTCTGGGGTTAGTTTTCTGACCCCAGGACATGTCTTGTTTTCAAGACTATGAACTGTACCCTCTGGATTGTTCCAAGAGTCTCATGCCTTATAGCATCCAGTTTATCAATAATTATAAATTTCTTTTGTGGCCCTTGCTGGGGCCTGCTTTTCTTTTATTCTTCCTGTCTCCTACAACAGAGCTTTGCCAAGAGAATGCAAGGGTTATAGCAAACATCCCCTTCCAACTACACAAGAGAAGACTACACATGAACATCACCAGATGGTCAATACTGAAATCAGACTGATTATATTCTGTGCAGCCAAAGAGGGAGAAACTCTATACAGTCAGCAAAACAAGACTGGGAGCTGACTGTGGCTCAGATCACAAACTCCTTATTGCCAAATTCAGACTGAAATTGAAGAAAGTAGGGAAAACCACTAGATCATTCAGGTATGACCTAAATCAAATCCCTTACAATTATACAGTAGAAGTGACTAACAGAATCAAGGGATTAGATCTGACAGAGAGAGTGTCTGAAGAACTATGGATGGAGGTTCATGACATTGTACAGAAGGCAAGGATTAAGATTATCCCCAAGAGAAAGAAATGCAAAATGGCAAAATGGTGGTCTGACGAGGCCTTACAAATAACAGAAATGACGAGAAGTGAAAGACAAAGGAGAAAATGAAAGATATACCCATTTATATTCAGAGTTCCAGAGAAGCAAGGAGAGATAAGAAAGTCTTCCTCAGTGATCTGTGCAAAGAAATAGAGGAAAATAATAGAATGAGAAAGACTAGAGGTCTCTTCAAGAAAGTTAGAGATACCAAGGGAACATTTCATGCAAACATGAACACAATAAAGGACAGAAATGCTATGGACCTAAGAGAAGAAGAATATATTAAGAAGAGGTGGCAAGAATACACAGAATAGCTATATAAAAAAGATCTTCATGACCCAGATAATCACAATGGTATCATCAATCACCTAGAGCCAGTCATCCTGGAATGTGAAGTCAAGTGGGCCTTAGGCAGCATCACTACAAACAAAGCTAGTGGAGGTGATGGGATTCCAGTTGAGCTATTTCAAATCCTAATGGATGATGCTGTGAAAGTGTTGCACTCAATATGTCAGCAAATTTGGAAAACTCAGCAGTGGCCACAGGGCTGGAAAAAGTCAGTTTTTGTTCCAATCCCAAAGAAAGGCAATGTCAAAGAATGTTCAGAATACTGCACAACTACACTCATCTCACAAGCTAGAAAAGTAATTCTCAAAATTCTGCAAGCCAGGCTTCAACAGGACATGAACCATGAACTTCCAGATGTTCAAGCTGGTTTTAGAAAAGTCAGAGGAACCAGAGATCAAATTGCCAACATACACCGGATCATCAAAAAAGCAAGAGAGTTACAGAAAATCGACTAATTCTGCTTTATTGACTACACCAAAGCCTTTGACTGCGTGGATCATAGCAAACTGGAAAATTCTTCAAAAGATGAGAATAACAGACCACCTGTCCTGCCTCCTGAGAAATCTGTATTCAGGTCAAGAAGTAACAATTAGATCCAGACATTGAACAACATACAGGTTCCAATATGGGGATAGAGTATGTCGAGGCTGTATATTGTCACCCTGCTTATTTAACTTATATGCAGAGTACATCATGCAAAATGCTGGGCTGGATGAAGGACAGAATCAAGATTGCCAGGAGAAATATCAATAATCTTAGATATGCAGATGACACCACCCTTATGGCAGAAAGTGAAGAACTAAAGAGTCTCTTGATGAAAGTGAAAGAAGAGAGTGAAAAAGCTGGCTTAAACTCAATGTTCAAAAAACAAAGATCATGACATTGGGTACCATCATTTCATGGCACATAGAAGGGGAAACAGTGGAAACAGTGAGAGATTTTATTTTCTTGGACTCCAAAACACTGCAGATGGTGACTGCAGCCATGAAATTAAAAGGACTTGCTCATTGGAAGAAAAGTTATGACCAATCTAGACAGTGTATTAAAAAGCAGAGATATTACTTTGCCAACAAATATCTGTTTAGTCAAAGCCATGGTTTTTCCAGTAGTCATGTCTGATGTGAGAGTTGGACTATAAAGAAAGCTGAGCACCAAAGAATTGATGCTTTTGAACTATAGTGTTGGAGAAGACTCTTGAGAGTCCCTTGGACTGCAAGGAGATCCAACCAGTAAATCCTAAAGATCATCAGTCCTGAATATTCATTGGAAGTACTGATGTTGAAACTGAAACTCCAATACTTTGGCCACGTGTGGGCAAAAACTGACTCACTGGAAAAGACCCTGATGGTGGGAAATATTAAAGGCAGGAGAAGAAAAGGACAACAGAGGATGAGATGGTTGGATGCATCACCACCTTGATGGACATGAGTTTGAGCAAACTCTGGGAGTTGTTAATGGACAGGGAAGCCTGGCATGCTGAAGTCCATGGGTTCGCAGAGAATCAGACACACTTGGTACCTGAACTGTACTGATATATTATGTCAGGTTTTTTAATCAAAAACAATATATCAAGCATCTCTATTTGTCTTCAGTGAGAGAGCTGTTCAGTGTTACTGTACATGCCATTAATAGAAATAAAGTTGTAACATGTCTTATTAAGATAAATGTGTGAATGAGTGAAATCACAAAATTTTCAAACTATCTCCAAAATTCTTCACTATCAATAAAATTAGTGTTGGTAGATTTTCCTAAATAATTTATTTTTGACCTGGAGATAACATATAAGACAATAGGTCCATTTGTCTCTTGTAATTCAAATTCCTCTTGTGAGTGTTTGTGACTTTTTTCCACTGGTCCTTCACAGATTACACTTAAAATGCTCAAGTTTTTCTATTGATGCATATATTTCAGTTTCTGGCTAAATGCTCTCTGAGAAGCTTGAAAAGAAAACACTGTCCCTCCATTGTCATATTTTCTTTTCTTCCTTCTCTTTAGGAAAACATTGATTTGCCTCCATGGTGATCCCAGTAGAAGCATGATTCTATTTTTGTCTACTTCCTTGATATACTGTGCTGGCGTCATTGATAAATCCAGTACTGTTCTCGGATAGCTGGCAGCTGCCACTGCAGACAGCAGGGAGGACGGGTGGGGTCTAAAAGCTTAAAAATGCATTATAAGTAGGTAGCTGTTGTTCAGTCACCAAGTCATGTCTGACTCTTTACAATCCCATGGACTGCAGCCTGCCACGCCTCCCTATCTTTCACCATCTCCTGGAGTTTGCTTAAACTCATGCCCATTGAGTTGGTGATGCAATCAAATCATCTCATCCTCTGTCACCCCCTTCTCCTCCTGCACTCAATCGTTCCCAGCATCAGGGTCTTTTCCAGTGAATAGGCTCTTCACTTCAGGTGGCCAAAGTATTGGAGCTTTAGCATGAGTCCTTCCAATGAACATAAGACGAATGGACAATTTTTCATCAAAGGAAAATCTCAACTTCCTATCAAAATTAGTGACCATACATTTTGTTTATGTCAGTTGAAAATATCCTATGAACAAATTAAATTTGCCTCATCTTAAATTGATACTTATAATTCTGATAACATCACCATATGGTAGAATTTTAGCAAAAAAAGAGGCAAGAATTTTGACTTCTTGTAACTGTTCTTAGAATTCTCAAATATTTTGTGTATTGTCTGTCATCAAGAGCTTGCAACTATTAGGATCTACTTTAAAATATCACAAAAGAAAAAGGATAATCCTTTAAGTGTTACTGTGAACATGAGTCTGTTCTTAGTGAAGTCTCCACCACAAATTTCCTTTGAAAATATCCACTTCTTCAATCTTCCATGTAAGCCTGTGTGCACAAGTGTGTGTACACCTTCCACTAAAGTTCTCTTGAGAAATCACTTTTAGATCATTAAGGAAAAGTCAACATTCTAACCTGCAGTCACCATCCCACATAAATTAACTTTATTCCCATTGTTCTAGACATATTTCCCAGTTACCTCTTTTTTGATTTTTGTCATATATCAGTGTCTGATAACCTGCAGAACTTGCAAAGGCTGTAGGGATTTTTTTCCTCAAAATCAATTCAGTTCAATTCAACTCGATATTTGCTGAGTGCCTGCTTGAAAGCATAAGTCAGCTAATGTCATTCCCCTGTTTAAAGCACATCAATATTTCTCATTTCGCTCAGAGTAAACACCAAAACCATGATAGGAGTCCACAAGACCCTCTGTTATGTGCCCCCTTGTCTCCCAGCCTGGCCCCTCACCAATATAATCCCAGGGTCAGTGAAATCCTTGCCATCATTCCAGCAAACAAGCTGCCCACCTACAGCCTGTATTTTTGATTCCTATTTCTATATTTAATATCCACATTACTAGCCTTCTATCTTCTTACAAGTAATTTACCAAATGTCACCTTCCAAGTAAAGCCTACCCTGGGAATGGTGTATAAAAGCTTAATTAGGAAGCCTCTCCTTCCCATGCACTGGCTACACTTAAATAAGGGAATAGCTTTGTATCCTTGCTTTCTTAGAACGCATATAGGGAGGTGTGGTGATGTGTGTTTGTGTGTGTGTGTGTGTGTGTTAGTCACTCAATTGCCAGCCCATGGACTGTAGCCCACCAATCTCTTCTGTTCATGGGATTCTCCAGGCAAGAATATTGGAGTGAGTAGAAAATATTGAAATATTTCCTTCTCCAGGGGATCTTCCAGACCCAAGGATCAAACGTGCATCCCCTGCATTGCAGGCGGATTTTCTATCATCTGAGCCACCAGGGAAGCGATCTGGGTAGACAACAAATGACAAATACTGTAAATAAGTAAATTTTAGAAGATGTTAGAGTGGGACTACACAATGGCGATGAACTATAAAAGTATGTGAGGAAGGATTCAGGTCTCTGGAAGCAGGACAGGGAGGGGACACAGGTTACCATTTTAGAAAAGTGATTGGGGAATGAGACAATAGTATCATGTCTTTCGTATTTCTAAAGTAGGTTGAAAATTTGATACTATAGTAACATGCTAAAGATACAAGTTCTGAAATTCTATTTCAGTAAAAAATAGAACTAACCCCACCTGGTAAGAGCAGAAAAAACAATGTTATAAATGAAAAAGATTATCTGTGTTTCAGGAAAGTCTTGAGCCTTAAGACCCTTAATAACATAAAAGAAAAGTAATGGTTCCATGAAAATACTTGTGGAATCACAATCAAATGCCAAATTGACACAAAGATTAACTGCTGAGGGAGAAAGCTGCTGACTTGGACAGCTGTATAATCTAATTACCAACTGAGATTTTCAGCCAGGATTATAGTACAGGAAATACAGAGGAATTTTTGCCTTAAAGCCAGTAAAATCATAGATATGCTATTTTCATAAACTTTACAGAGTTTTTAAAATGGCTAATTGGAGGCATACTGGAATCTCCCCTGAGATTAGCCAAAGATAAGGAGCCATGAAAACAAAAGATTTCGCTTCACCAGATGCCAGAGTGCTCTAATCTACAATAATTAATACTGTGAGGAGTTGAAACCAGTACACAAAGAGACAAGTGGAGCCAAAGACCTCAGAACAACCCACTCATGTGCACAGTCATGTGGAAACAGGGGTCTTTTCACTAAATAGTGTTTGAACAACTGCAGGTCCCTACTCAAAAGAAGAAGAAGAAAATAATAATACTGTATCATATTCTTAACAAAAATTATTTCCAGACAGATCATCCATTTAATTATGAAAATACATTAGTTGTGGCTTCTTTAAGAAGAATTTAAGAAATTAACACAGGGAGAATTTCTGAAGCACTAGTTAAGCACTACATAAAAAGCTTCAACCATTATTATAATATAGATAAATCAGACTATATTAAATTAGACTTTTGGTCCATATTGGACTTCCCTGGTAACTCAAATGGTAAAGTGTCTGCCTGCAGTGAGGGAGTCCTGGGTTTGATCCCTGGGTCAGGAAGATCCCCTGGAGAAGGAAATGGCAAGCCACTCCAGTACTCTTGCTGGAAAATTCCCTGTTCAGAGGAGACTGGTAGGCTATAGTCCATGTGGTCGCAAAGAGTCAGACATGACTGAGTGACTTCATTTGGTCCATATTATTTGTAGTCCAGGTGGCCGCTAGTGATAAAGAGCCTGCTTGCCAATGCACGAGATATAAGAGACATCTAATTCAATCCCTGGGTTGGGAAAATCCCTTAGAAGAGGAAATGGTAACCTACTATAGTGTTCTTGCCTGGAGAATTCAATGTACAGAGAAGCCTGGTGAGCTACAGTCAACGGGGTCACAAAGAGCGGGACATGACTGAGTGACTGAGCACCATATTATTTAAAGAATGACAAAGCAGGCCCCACGTTGGGAGGCAGGATTGGCAATGCTTGTAATCAACAGAGGCCTTGAGTCTATAATATACAGAGAACTCAATATCAATTGAAAAAAAATTTGGAAAAAACTAAATGCCAATTGACTCCATCAAAAAATACACAAGCATTCATAAGAAGCACATATAGATTAGTTAATGAACAAATGAACACTATTCATTTGGCATCATGAGTTTTCATGGAATAAGCTGGTTTCTCTTTGCATCCTTTCTTCTTGTAAAGAATGGTGACACTGAAAACAGAGAGATGGGAGGCGGTCCTAGGATGGCAGAGGAATGGGATGGGGAGACCACTTTCTCCCCAACAAATTCATCAAAAGAACATTTGAATGCTGAATAAATTCCACAAAACAACTTCTGAATGCTGGCAGAGGACATCAGGCACCCAGAAAAGCAGCCCATTGTCTTCGAAAGGAGGTAGGAAAAAATATAAAAGACAAAAAAAGAGGCAAAAGAGGTAGGGATGGAGCTCCATCCCAGGAAGGGAGTCTTAAAAAGAGAAGTTTCCAAACACCAGGAAACACTCTCACTGCCGAGTCTGTGGCAAGCCTTGGAAGCACAGAGGGCAACATAACAGGGAGGAGAAATAAATAAATAATTAAAACCCATAGATTACGAGCCCAACGGTAATTCCCCCAACAGAGAAGCAGTGCAGGTGCCTGCACCTGCCACTAGCAAGCAGGGGCTGGGCAGGGAGGTGTGGGCTGCATTGCTTAGAGTAAGGATCTGGCCTGAATGCCCCGAGGGCAATCTGAGTGAACCAACTTGGGCTAGTAAACCAGACTGTGGGATAACTACCACATGAAAAGCCAGCCCTAACCTAAGACACCACCAGGCCCATGCACAGAACAAAGGACTGAACAGAGGCAGCATGCTGCAGACCTTACCCCTCCAGTGACAGGCATCCAGAGCTGGAAGGCGGCAGTCACAGCCCCAGAGAGACATTATCTACAAAACTGTAGGCAGGCTTCTTTGCTAACTAAGACTTCTTGGGGTTCTGGACAGTCAACATCCGCCTGAGAAGGTGAGCCAGTTATACACCCAGAAAACCGAGCAGCAGGGGCGGGGGAGGTGATAAGTCGCAGCAACCGTGCTCACCAAACACCTCATCACCTGAGATGCTCGGACCTGGGAAAGGCGCAAAATGCAGGCCCAACCGAGTCTGTGCCTCTGAGGACTACCTGAGTGCCTAAGCCTGAGCGGCTTAGACCTGGGAGGTTCATGCAGCCCAGGGCCAGCCTTGGGTGGTTCCTGGTGGAGCAACCTAGAGACTGAGCAGTGTGGGCAGGGAGGGTACATGTGCCATGAACGGAGGCAGGCCCAGTGTGGCTGAGGCACTGCAAACACACGCCAGTGTTATTTGTTTGCAGCGTCCCTCCCTCCCCACAGCACGACTGAACAAGCGAGCCTAAGAAAAGTGTCCACCACTGCCCACTTTGTGTCAGGGTGGAAACCAGACACTGAAGACACCAGAAAACAGAAGCTAAAACAGACGGAACTGCCTTGGAAGTGACAGGTGCAATAGATTAAAACCGTGTAGTTAATACTGACTGCATAGGAAGGGGCCTATAGATCTTGAGAAATATAAGCCAGACGAAGGAACTATCTGAAAATGAACTGACCCCACAATACCCACACTAACATCAGAGAAAGTCCTAGATATATTTTTACTATTTTTATGATCATTCTTTTTTTTTAATTTTTAAGTCCTATATCACTCTAATTTTCATTTTTATAACCTACTATTACTTTGCAAAAAAAGGACCCTATTTTTTAAAAGAAAACTTCATATATTTTTTTTTATAATTTTGTGACTTTTTGCTTTTGGGTATTTGTTATCAAGTTTGTACCTTTAAGAACCCAATCTTCAGTACACATTTTTACTTGGGAGCAACTGGCTTGACTGCTTTCTCCCATTTTGGACCCTCCTTTTTCTCCACCAGGTTGCCTGTGTCACCTCCCTACCCTCTCTCTTCTCTACCCAACTCTGTGAATTTCTGTGTGTTCCAGATGGTGGAGAACACTTAGGGAACTGGTTACTGGCTGGATCTGTCTCTCTCCTTTTCATTCCCCACTTTTATCCTCCTGGCCACCTCTGTCTCCTTCCTCCCTCTTCTCTTCTCTGTATAACCCTGTGAATATCTCTGAGCGGTCCAGTTGTGGAGTGCACATAAGGAAGTGATTACTGGCTAGCTTGCTCTCTCCTCTATTGATTCTACCTCATCTCATTCGGGTCACCTATAACTCCCTCCTCCCTCTTCTCTTCTCCATGTAACTCTGTGAACCTCTCTGGATGTCCCTCAATGTGGAGAAACTTCTCATCTTTAACCTAGATGTTTTATCAGTGGTGCTGTATAGAAGAAGTCTTAAGTGTACTGTAAAAATAAGACTGAAAACCAGAAGCAGGAGGCTTAAGTCCAAATCCTGAGAATATCAGAGAACTTCTGACTCCAGGGAACATTAACTGACAGGAGCTCATCAAACGCCTCCATAGCTATACTGAAACCAAGCACCACCCAAGGGCCAGCAAGTTCCAGAACAAGACATACCACACAAATTCTCCAGCAACACCGGAACACAGCCCTGAGCTCCAATATACAGGCTGCCCAAAGTTACTCCAAAACCACTGACATCTCATAACTCATTACTGGACACTTCATTGCACTCCAGAGAGAAGAAATCCAGCTCCACCCACCAGAACACCAAAACAAGCTTCCCTAACCAAGAAACCTTGACAAAACACCTGTACAACCCCACCCACAGTGAGGAAACTCCACAATAAAGAGAACTCCACAAACTGCCAGAATACAGAAAGGATACCCTAAACTCAGCAATATAAACAAGATGAAGAGACAGAGGAATACCCAGCAGGTAAAGAAATAGGATAAAGGCCCACCAAACCAAACAAAAGAGGAAGAGATAGGGAAACTACCTGATAAAGAATTCCAAATAATGATAGTGAAAATGATCCAAAATCTTAAAATCAAAATGGAAGCACATATAAATAGCCTGGAGACAAGGATTGAGAAGATGTAAGGTTTAACAAGGACCTAGAAGAGATAAAAAAGAGTCAATATAATGAAGAATGCAATAAATGAGATCAAAAACACTCTGGAGGCAACAAATAGTAAAATAACAGAGGCAGAAGATAGGATTAGTGAATTAAAAGATAGAATGGTAGAAATAAATGAATCAGAGAGAAAAAAAGAAAAAAAAATTAAAAGAAATGAGGACAATCTCAGAGACCTCCTGGACAGTGTTAAATGCCCCAACAGTCAAATCATAGGAGTCCCAGAAGAAGAAGACAAAAAGAAAGACCATGAGAAAATACTTGAGGAGATAATAGTTGAAAACTTCCCTAAAATGGGGAAGGAAATAATCATACAAGTCCAAGAAACCCAGAAAGTCCCAAACAGGATAAACCCAAGGCGAAACACCCCAAGCCACATATTAATCAAATTAACAAAGATCAAACACAAAGAATAATATTAAAAGTAGCAAGGGAAAAACAACAAATAACACACAAGGGGATTCCCATAAGGATAACAGCTGATCCTTCAATAGAAACTCTTCTGGCCAGGAAGGAATGGCAGGATATACTTAAAGTGATGAAAGAAAATAACCTACAGCACAGATTACTGTACCCAGCAAGGATCTCATTCAAATATGAAGGATAAATCAAAGCTTTATAAACAAGCAAAGGCTGAGAAAATTCAGCACCACCAAACCAGCTCTCCAACAAATGCTAAAGGATCTTCTCTAGACTGGAAACACAAAAAGGCTGTATAAACTTGAACCCAAAACAATAAAGTAAATGGCAATGGGATCATACTTATCAACAATTATCTTAAATGTAAATAGATTGAATGCCCCAAACCCAAAGACAAAGACTGGCTGAATGGATACAAAAACAAGACCCCTATATATGTTGTCTACAAGAGACCCACCTCAAAGCAAGGGACACATATAGACTTAAAGTGAAGGGCTAAAAAAAGATATTCCACGCAAATTGGGACCAAAAGATAGCAGGAGTAGCAATACTCATATCAGATAAGAGAGACTTTAAAACAAAGGCTGTGAAAAGAGACAAAGAAAGACACTACATAATGATCAAAGGATCAATCCAAGAATAAGATATAACAATTAAAAATATATATGCACCCAACATAGGAGCACCACAATATGTAAGACAAATGCTAACAAATATGAAAGGGGAAATTAACAATAACACAATAATAGTGGAGACTTTAATACCCCACTCACACCTATGGATAGATCAACTAAACAGAAAATTAAGAAGGAAACACAAACTTTAAACAATACAATAGACCAGTTAGACCTAATTGATAGCTATAGGACATTTCACCCAAAACAGTGAATTCCACCTTTTGTTTAAGTGGACATGCAACCTTCTCCAGGATAGATCATATCCTGGGCAATAAATCTAGCCTTGGTAAATTCATAACAATTGAAATCATTCCAAGGATCTTTTCTGACCACAATGCAGTAAGATTAGATCTCAATTACAGGAGAAAAACTATTAAAAATTCCACATATGAAGGCTGAACAACACACCTCTGAATAACCAACAAATCACAGAAGAAATAAAAGAAATCAAAATATGCATAGAAATGAATGAAAATGAAAACACAACAACCCAAAACCGGTGGGACACTATAAAAGCAGCGCTAAGGGGAAAGTTCATAGCAATACAGGCATACCTCAAGGAACAAGAACAAAGTCAAATAAATAACCTAACTCTACACGTAAAACAACTAGAAAAGGAAGAAATGAAGAACCCCAGGGTTAGTAGAAGGTAAGAAATCTTAAAAATTAGGGCAGAAATAAATGCAAAAGGAAAAAAGAGACCATAGCAAAAATCAACAANCGCTAAGGGGAAAGTTCATAGCAATACAGGCATACCTCAAGGAACAAGAACAAAGTCAAATAAATAACCTAACTCTACACGTAAAACAACTAGAAAAGGAAGAAATGAAGAACCCCAGGGTTAGTAGAAGGTAAGAAATCTTAAAAATTAGGGCAGAAATAAATGCAAAAGGAAAAAAGAGACCATAGCAAAAATCAACAAAGCTAAAAGCTGGTTCTTTGAAAGAGTAGATAAAATTGACAAACTATTAGCCAGACTCAACAAGAAACAAAGGGAGAAAAATCAAATCAATAAAATTAGAAATGAAAGTGGAGAGATCACTACAGACAACACAGAAATACAAAGGATCATAAGACACTACTATCAGCAATTATATGCCAATAGAATGGACAACTTGGAAGAAATGGACAAATTCTTAGAANTGACTCGATGGACGTGAATCTGAGTGAACTCTGGGAGTTGGTGATGGACAGGGAAGCCTGGCGTGCTGCAATTCATCAGGTCGCAAAGAGTCAGACATGACTAAACGACTGAACCGAACTGAACTGAACTGATGAAAAAAAATTCGTAAATTCATAAGGCATGATGACTTCTTCCATGTTAAATAAAATAAAAGCAAAAAAACCTTACAACTGTTATTTCATCTTAGACCACTTATCTGTAGATCAAACAGAACAACAGAAAATATCTGGATAATATGTACTATAACTCACCTAAAACTATTACTGTATCTGGAGATATTTTTAAAATATCAGAATTGTTTTGGTAATAAAATTTGACTAAAAAAACATTACTAACCTTGTCAGGGATGTTTCTATTACTATTATTTGCCCATTTAATAGAAAAAAATTAAATCAATTAAATTTTCTTTTCATACACTGGGTGGCCACAGATACAATAGTATCTATAGTTATAGTAACTTGAATTTCAGCTTATTAATCATAATTACTGACTGTCACAATTTACTAATGTGCTTTAGGCAATGCAAAAGAAAACATTTCTAAAATGTGAATTGATTTACTTGACTTTCAAAATAATCTAGTGAATAAGGTCATTTTACTACTAATTCAAAATTTTAATTATAGTAATGAATATTTATGAAAACATGGAAAAATGTTTTGAAACATAAAAAAGTTTATAATAACTTTTTAAAATAAAAATTTAAAAAATCTGTATTTTTGTATAATGGGAATTTATGAAATTAGTCTGAATTCATAGGTGAGAGATACAATTATCATTATTCTTCTTTCCATTGGTTTTACTTCTATTTTTATTAGATAACTGATTTTTTTCCTTTTTTTTTAAGCAAATACTTTATTTATTTGACACACCAGGTAAAATACAAAGACTGTTAAGAGTAATTCTATCGTACTGGGATTTATTTTGGTCTGGTTTACTTTAAACATGCTGATTATTTGCTTTTTTCTTATGTATCTACTTCACTTGCATTATTGTGGTCAGCCACTCAGTTGTGTCTAACTCTTTGCAAACCCATGGACTGTAGCCCACCAGGCTCCATGTCCATGGGATTTCCCAGACAAGAATACTAGAGTGGGTTGCCATTTCCTTTTTAACTTGTATTATTAAAGATTAGAAATCATGGCTTTGATTTTAATTATAATATTTTTTCAGTTTGTTTTTGTGTGTCAATTTTGTATAAAGTGCCTATGCTTGAAAAACATGCCAATGTCTTTCCTGCCTTTTCCTTTAAGCATTATTACATATGAAAATAATATTTGCAGCTCTTGCAGTTCTGTTAGGCACATGGGTTGGCAATACCCTTTTTAACAGAAGAGCCGATATGTGTAAAGCCTTGTATCTGACATTAGCAATGATGTAAGAATTCAATGACCAGACTTGCGAATAAGACCCTCGTAACAGTTTCCAGGGCACACAATTGCTTCATAAACGCTCAGGATGCCTCCAAGGCATTCACTGTATGAAGCTACATGGTTCATCCAAGGATGGGCACCTTCATTCACTCCAGGAAACCTGGCGACTCTGCTTTTGATTCCTGTACTTCAGCAGCAACTGTTCTGTTCTTTGATATTTTACCCACCACACAAAATGTCCATGCTTATTTTTTTTTTAAAGAGTTTTCTGAAAACTTTTAAAGGAAAATTAAAATCACTTGATGTATCCTGCATTAATGGCCCTCTTTCACATATATTGTTAACGTACATCTACAAGTGTTCCCATAGGTAGATGGACTGACTGAGAGGAAGGAGACTGCTATAAATATCAAATGTAATTTCCAAGTGATTTGTTACCACACTATGGAATTACCCTGGCTTCCTTGATGGCTCAGAAGGTAAAGCATCTGCCTGCAATGAGGGAGACCTGNTGTTAACGTACATCTACAAGTGTTCCCATAGGTAGATGGACTGACTGAGAGGAAGGAGACTGCTATAAATATCAAATGTAATTTCCAAGTGATTTGTTACCACACTATGGAATTACCCTGGCTTCCTTGATGGCTCAGAAGGTAAAGCATCTGCCTGCAATGAGGGAGACCTGGTTCGATCCCTGGGTTGGGAAGATCCCCTGGAGAAGGAAACGGCAACCCACTCCAGTACTCTTGCCTGGAGAATCCCATGGATGGAGGAGCCTGATAGGCTACAATCCATGCGGTTGCAAAGAATTGGACATGATTGAGTGACTTCCCTTCACTTTCGTGGATTTACCCAGCCGAAAACTTAAACGAAGCTGAAAAGTTGGTTACAATGTTTAAATTTTGGCTGATTCTCCCACACACCTTCAGGGCTAACTTGGTCCGTCTTCAAGATTCAGCCCCTGACAGTTCACCAACCACATGCCTCACGCGCCCCCTTGAGTTCCCAAGTTCTCTCTGAGCTGAATGGATAAAGGTGCCCGGTGTAGTCAGTGAGACGGTGCGGGCACCCTAGTGAGCAATGCCCAAGCAGCCCCATAAACTGACACCACCATGGATCGGTGTTCCCTGGAGTCACACAATACAGACTGCACACTCGACTCAGAAAGTCCGCAGGGAAAGGGGGGCGGGTAAGCGGGTGACGCAAGTCCTTCTGGCGTGGAAGTCACGCCTGTGTTTGGAGGCTGTCACAGAAACCAGAGAATACTTGTATCTCTGAAAGTCCGTTTTCCACTGACAACGTCGAGGTGGTTGGCATCTGGAGATAGCCCGCCAGGCACAAGCATTCACTGAAAGATAAATGTGGATAGAGTCGTTCTAAGGCAGGCTGCGGTAAAGCATCTTCTTTGAGAAATACAGAAGCAGTCTATCGTGGTCTTCATCTTGCAGATGAAGGATGCATGCAGAGGTTACTGAAAGTCAGGGGCAGAGATGGACCTTGGCAACAGAGTTTGTACTCTCTCACCTTTCACCTTTCATGTATTTGCTTAACAAAGGATTTATCCAGTTAAATGCACATCTCCATTAATGTTGGTGAATAAGGTTGATAATGGACATATTCAATAAGTAAAAGTTACATCAAAGGGTCGTTATTTCAATACAATTGCTAAGTTAACAAAAGACAAGAGAAGTGCCAGTGATTTTGAGAAAAATCAGATGTGACCAGTGACAACCGATTTACTATTGAATCGTTAAAAGATTTGAATACATTTTCATGTATCAAGTTGTATCCCAGTGCAGGGAAGCATTTAATGAGGGATATTCACCTCAAATAAATATGCAAACAATTTATTTTTAAAGTCTATAAATTATTTAGAGATTAGTAGAGTGATTTGATGAATGATTTGCATAACATATTACTTGATAACCAGTTATGTCACAAAGTTCTTTTAATAAAAATGCATAAATTTAATCTTGATGTATTTACATAAATTTACATTCCTTTACCTGTTTTTATATTTTGAGTGTCACTAGATGTATCACCATTTACTCAGCTGTTCCCCTATGATGGGTATTAATTTCATTCCATTTGCTATTATAAATAATGTTTTGATACATGTTTCTTTAAGTACATGTGCTGATATTTATATGGAAAAGATTCCCAGGAGTAGAATTGTTAGGTTGAAATAAATACACTTTTAATTATAATATGTATTATGGAAGAGCTATTTGCAAAGAATAACAATTTACATTTCGAAGAAATGTATCAGAGGGCCATGAGGCTGACATCCCCTCTTGGCAATATTATTCTTTTTCAAATTGTTTCTAGGCAGATAAGTGGAAAATAATATCTCATTATTGTTTTAATTTATATTTTCTGACAACTTGGGAGTTTGAATTTTATTCATGTGCTTATTTCCATCAGGATTCAGCCACTCCCTGAATTTCTGTTGCACTCCATCAGATTTCCTATGACTTTCTCTTAAAAACAAGCCACTTATGGTGTCCTCCGCCATTTCTTCCCCAACCTGTCTGTGAGAAGAGTTTCTTCCTCAACCTGCAGCCACCCATCTAGAGTTAGTCCTCTTGATTAGCTTAACTTTTCAGGAAAATTCTAGGATGAGTATTCTCTTGTGACTGCCATCAACCTAAGCCTTTTCTTTCTTTCTTTCTTCTGTCCATCCATTCTGTTCTTTTTATTGAGTTCTATTTTTCTGCAGCCTTTTAAGCCTACATATGTTAATAAACTTTTGATATCATATAGCCTGCATTCCAACACAAAGTCTTTATTCATTTTAGTTGCTGTAATTTGAAGAATAAACCTCTTTTTCTGATGTGAAACTCCCCACCATCATGCAGCAGAGGGGGGTAAAAGTCTTCTGAGGAACAGAAAAATCAACCAAGTCAAGCAGAATTAGGACCAAACCTGACTCATGGAGAGAGCCACGATGAATTCCTCCCTGACCTCAGCAACAACAGAACACAAAAGGCATGGAACAAGTGGGAAAGCCAAAACTGCCAACAGAGGAAAGAGGTAATTTAGCCTAAGAAAACTTCTGACAAAAATAAATTGTAATATGAGTATACTGTATAAGGAAAATCATTTAAGCAAATGTTGAACTTAAAAGCACAGCCAAGAAAGAAGTGTACTTCCTTCAGAGAGCTGAAGGAAAATATTGTCCATTTAGAGATAAGTTCATCAGGCTATCTTATAGCCATGAAACGTATCTGAGCCATGCATGCAAGCTGCGTAAATCCTGTCTGAACCATGACCCTATGGACTGTAGCCCACCAGGCTCCTCTGTCCATGGGATTCTCCAGGCAAGAATACTGGAGTGGGTTGCCATTCCCTTCTCCAGGGGATCCTCCCAATCCAAGGATCAAACTCAGGTCACTTAAGTCTCCTGCATTGGCAGGCGAGTTCTTCATTAGTGCCACTTGGGAAGCCCAAGAAGCCAGGCACACAGCCTTATGGGATCTAGCAACATGCTCTCTAAAAGCAACTTCTGATTTTATTTTGACTTAATTTGATTTCTTGCAGGAAGAGAGACAAGGCTAGAATGTGAATGCCCAATCAACACTGACAAGTGTAATACTTATCCATTTAACACATATTTACACTTAAGTTTCTAAATTATCCCTATAATTACTGTGAATATCATAAGCTTCCACCTGAGAAAAATTAATAAACTAACCATATTGAAGACTTGTTATTAAGATGATACAGCTGGGGAACAGCTACTGACCCATTATAAAATCTCTTCCATACCAACATCATTCTTCAGGGACCAGAGTCAAACAAATGTCCTTTAAATTATTACCATTTCACACATGATCCCTGTAAAACTGAAAACATTTCCACATTTAACCTGACAAAATATTATTATTTTTAATACAGAGATTAATTTGTGACTCTCCTGGAAACATTAATTAGGATATGTTTGTTAAGGACCCAATACTAATACAGTCAAGTCAAACAATTAAAGAATTATGCATTAATTAGTTCATACAGTTTTTGTTGTGGTTGTTAAATATTTACAATATGACAAGAGGAATACATAATGAGTATTAAATTGTCAGTGCCCTTATGCTCAAGTCTGGGAGTGTAAATACACAAACAGGCAACTGACAGGTCATACATGACAAAGAGAACTCTGATCATAATGTGTGCAGCAGGGAGCCTGGCAAACCAGTCTGTGACTTCAGCAGCGATTGTCCCAGAAAGATCAGAGCTTGATCAACAATAGCCAGCTACCCTATTTTGTCCCCTTTTCTTCCTTCTCCTTGCCTCCTCTGCTTCTAACTCATAAGCAAACAGGGAAAGCCATATTTGCTCCCCACATCAGTCACATAGGATACCCTGCATCTGGTTAGCCACCTCCAGCATCCCTTCCCCTATGTCCATATCTTCTAATCAGAGAACTTGATCAGGTTATCACAGATGGTGATGACATGCGTCTGTTTCAGAAGTGTCATGCCCTTCTTCTCTGCTTCTACCAGCGTTTGAATTTCTGTTTCAAATGTGATTCAAATGTGACTCATATTTCCCAAGAACATGGAACTTGCCCTACTTGCTTCTGAATTGTCAATACCTGTCTCCAAGTACTGCTTCACATAATTTACCAAGTTAAAAAGAACTGAATAGCTGGACAGGTGTACCTGTAGAAAGGAGACAAGATGAGAACCTAGAGCCAGACATCCTGGAATGTGAAGTCAAGTGAGCCTTAGGAAATCTCACTACAAACAAAGCTATTGGAAGTGATGGAATTCCAGTTGAGCTACTTCAAATCATGAAAGATGATGCTTGAAAGTGCTGCACTCAATATGCCAGCAAATTTGGAAAACTCAGCAGTGGCCACAGGACTGGAAAAGGTCAGTTCTCATTCTAATCCCAAAGACTGGCAATGCCAAAGAATGCTCAAACTACCGCACAACTGCACTCATCTCACATTCTAGTAAAGTAATGCTCAAAATTCTCCAAGCCAGGCTTCAGCAGTACATAAACCATGAACTTCCAGATGTCCAAGCTGGTTTTAGAAAAGGCAGAGGAACCAGAGATCAAAATGCCAATATCTACTGAATCATTGAAAAAGCAAGAGAGTTCCAGAAAAACATCTATTTTTGCTTTATTGACTATGCCAAAGCCTTTAACTGTATGGATGACAATAAACTGTGGAAAATTCTGAAAGATATGGGAATACTAAACCACCTGACCTGCCTCTTGAGAATCCTATATGCAGGTCAGTCAGTCAGTTCAGTTGCTCAATCGTGTCTGACTCTTTGCAACCTCATGGACTGCAGCATGCCAGGCCTCTCTGTCCATCACCAACTCCCAGAGTTTACTCAAACTCGTGTCCATTGAATCGGTGATGCTATCCAGCCATCTCATCCTCTGTCGTCCCCTTCTCCTCCTGCCCCCAATCCTTCCCAGCATCAGAGTCTTTTCCAATGAGTCAACTCTTCGGATGAGGTAGCCAAAGTATTGGAGTTTCAGCTTTAGCATCAGTCCTTCCAATGAAAACCCAGGACTGATCTTCTTTAAAATGGACTAGATGGATCTCCTTGCAGTCCAAGGGACGCTCAAGAATCTTCTCCAACACCACAGTTCAAAAGCATTAATTCTTCAGCTCTCAGCTTTCTTCACACTCCAACTCTCACATGCATACATGACCACTGGATAAACCATAGTCTTGACTAGACGGACATTTGTTGGCAAAGTAATGTCTCTGCTTTTGATATGCTATCTAGGTTGGTCATAACTTTCCTCCCAAGGAGTAAGTGTCTTTTAATTTCCTGGCTGCAGTCACCATCTACAGTGATTTTGGAGCCCAAAAAGATAAAGTCTGACACTGCTTCCACGGTTTCCCCTTCTATTTGCCATGAAGTGATGGGACCAGATGCCATGATCTTCGTTTTCTGAATGTTGAGCTTTAAGCCAACTTTTTCACTCTCCTCTTTCACTTTCATCAAGAGGCCTTTTAGTTCCTCTTCACTTTCTGCCATAAGGGTGGTGTCATCTGCATATCGGANCCTGGAAAAGGGAAAGGCTACCCACTCCAGTATTCTGGCCTGGAGAATTCCATGGACTGTATAGTCTGTAGGGTCACAAAGAGACATGACAGAGTGACATTCACTTTCACTTTTATACACTTACATTGTCAACTAATATTTTTCATTGAGAGGCTGAATTTTGAGCAGGTTTTATTTTGTTATATCCATGGTGTGCAAACTGTGGGAGCATATGGCTCCTAATTAGGCCCAATCATGATGGAGAATGACTGTTTAAGGGGTCAGTTAGCACCCCTCTAGAGGTTGCACGATTTCATAAACACAACAAGTGCACAACTCTGTAAGACGTGACTTAAGACTAAGCGAGGTGTAAGAGGCATATCGCTAGTGACAGTATTTAACACGCTGGCATTGCTTTTTAGCTACAGTTGTAGAATTGCCACAAAGATTCCATCACTGACAACAGAGTGAAATATTGATACAGTAATTAGTTTTCCGTGCCATATGTTTCAATTTTTTGCATATAGTTATTATGCAGCACAGATTCCTCAGAAGACACTTCGGAGAACAGGAATCACAGCAAGATGTCAAGATTTTGCTAGAAAGAACCAGAACCTTTCCCGATGTTACCCAAATAGAAACAATTTTCTACTGCACCAGTCATCTTTGATTTAGTGTGACAGATGTTCAAAGAATATAAGGACCTGGCCAGAAAGAAGCAAGCAGAATAAGCTTTTGCTTCCCTTCACATTCTCTCCTTCTTTTCTACCCTTATCCTCAGCCTGGTTGATAGTTTTGTGATTGATAATGAATACCCAGCATCTACAGAAAGAAGCTTTGCTTTTGTCTTCAGCAGTGATGTGAAAGCAGAATCATTAATCATCCTTGCCTATGTTTTATAGCAATGATTCTGGTCTTTATAAATATTTGAAGACATAATTATGCAATAGGTTGTAAAACATCTTGAATTACTGAAGTTTTTGCTTTTATAATGCCCATCCTTCTAGAGATGCTGGCTGACCTGTAGACCATCGGGAACTGAAGAATTACCCTTACCCCACCTGGATGATAATACTACACTCAGGAGGAATAATAAAGACACTTAACCAGAAATTATGTAGCAGTTCAGCACAAGGAGGGACGCTATTTAAGGAAAGGAAGAACAATGCACTTGTTTTTCTTTGTCAAGAACCTCATATACTAAAATGTGCTATACAGATGAGCATAATGATCAATTTGAAGCATAAAATTTTTTTTGTTGAAAACAAAATGACACATTATACTCTCTACAGGCTGACTCTTTCTCTCTAAGAACTGCTGAATCACAAGGAGGCATGTTATCTGAAAACTGCATCACCAGAGTGCCATTCTATTTATGACATAAAGCCACCCACTGCCCCCCTACCCCCATCCTAGGATGTCCAGAACAGAACACTGGTCTTAAGTCTATAAATATGTGTGCAGGTTATTGTGTTTTCTAAGAATATTCATACTGTTAAATGTTAATACGTGGTTCTTATTACCAAGGATGGATTCAGCATCCACGCTCTCTCTGGAGGGAAGGCAGGAGTGTGGGTGGGGTTTGGGGACGGGGCNGGTCTTAAGTCTATAAATATGTGTGCAGGTTATTGTGTTTTCTAAGAATATTCATACTGTTAAATGTTAATACGTGGTTCTTATTACCAAGGATGGATTCAGCATCCACGCTCTCTCTGGAGGGAAGGCAGGAGTGTGGGTGGGGTTTGGGGAGGGGGCGGCGAGGCCAGGCAGGGGGAGGGGGACAAGTGACTGGATCTCAGTTGGCAGTTGATCTGAGCAGCCTTTTGGGATTCTTGACTGTGCTTCTGTTACCCCTTTCCCCAGAGGGAGAACTTCTTTTCAGAAAGCACGTGTTGATGCTGCTGAAAATATAAGACTATTTCTGCCCACTCAAGTAAATTAAAGACAATATTGTCCCCAAAGAGCAACATTCCGCCACCTGGAGGCAATCAGGGTTGAAGGGAAATAGTAACTGTGACATACTACAAATGTTTTAGGGCTTCCCTGTGAGCTTCCCTGGTGGCTCAGAGGGTAAAGCATCTGTCTGCAATGTGGAGACCTGGGTTTGATCACTGGATCAGGAAGATCTCCTGGAGAAGGAAATGGCAACCCACTCCAGTATTCTTGCCTGGAAAAGCCCATGGACTGAGGAGCCTGGTAGGCTACAGTCCATGGGGTCACAAAGAGTCGGACAAGACTGAGCGACTTCACTTCACTTCACTGTGGACAGACAGTAGTGAATCTGCCCGCAATTTGGGAAACCCAGGTTTGTTCCCTGGGTTGGGAAGATCTCCTGGAGAAAGGAATCACAACCCGCTCCACTATTCTTGCCTGGAGAATCCCATGGACAGAGGAGCATGGGGGACTACAGTCCGTGGGAGTCACAGAGTCAGACGCGACTGAGCAACTAACACTGATTGACTGATGAATGTTTTAGTCTGAGGTTAGATGGAGATTCTTATTTTTAAATCAATTTACTCATCTTTTTCTTGGGTCTGCCGACTAGCTGTTGGGTGAGTTCCTTCTACTGAAAACGGGTATAATAAACCCCATATGTATTAGTTTCTTACTGCTACATAAGCATTACCACAAATCCAGCAGCTTACAACAACACCCATCTCTCAGCAGTTTGCATGGGACAGGGTTCTGAGCTGATTTGGCTGGGCTCACATCTCGCTAAGGTGCAACCAGGTGGCAGCCACTGCTGGGGTGATGAGGGGCTCAACTGGGGAAGGGCGCCAACCCAAGTTCCCGCAGGTTGCTGGCTGAAGTCATTTCCATGTGGTATAAGATTTACATCACTTTACTTCTTCAAAACCAGACAGGAAAAGAAACTAAGACTGCTCACAGCAGCATCTTATATCCATCCCATCATCTTTATACCATGCTAAGGATGAAAAACAAGTCACAGGTTCTACCCACACCGGAGAAGAAGGTGTGAACACCAGGAGGTGAGCAGCCCTGGGCCATATGAAAGTCTGTTCATATGAAAGTCTGTCAGCCTGTAGAGTGAAGTATGTGCCTACGAGTGCTGTGATGGAGAGCTGGAGAATACCATATATGAAACAATTGTTTAGTAGATTACAAACAGCTCGCAGGTGAACAATATGACTGACATTCTCCCTTTGAAAATCACTCAGTCGTGTCTGACTCTTTGCAACCCCATGGACTGTAGCCTACCAGGCTCCTCAGTCCATGGGCTTTTCCAGGCAAGAATACTGGAGTGGCTTGCCATTTCCTTCTCCAGGGGATCTTCCTGACCCAGTGATCAAACCCAGGTCTCCCACATTGTAGGCAGACGCTTTACCATCTGAGCTACCAGGGAAGATCAGCATTTAATAAAGAATGCTATCATTACGCTGAGTTGGCAAAAAGTAGGGCTTCCCACGTGGCTCAGTGGTAAAGAATCTGCCTGCCAATGTAAGACCTGAAGGAGACATGGGTTCAACCCATGGCTCAGGAAGATCTGCTGGAGGAGGAAATGAAAACCCCCTCCAGTATTCTTGTCTGGAAAATCCCATGGACAGAGGAGCCTGGCGGGCTACAGTCCATAGGGCCGCCAAGAGTCAAATGCAACAGAGTGTGAACTTATGGCCAAAAGTTCATTCATTTCCATCTTATAGAAATGAACTTTTTCATAAGATCTTAAGGAAAAACCCAAATGAACTTCCGGGCCTACACAATATAAAGCACCTAAAGAGAGTGACAGACTGACTTGAAGTTTGATATCAGCCTGGTATGGACTGAATACTTGTGTATCCCCCTGTCCATTCCTATGTTCCAGTTTTGAACCTCAACACATTGTTGTATGAAGGTAGGACCTTTGGGAGGTGATAAGGCTTAGATCAGAAGTGTGGGGCCCACAGCATAAAATTTGTGCCCTTATAAGAGGAGGAAGACAGGGCGGAGCTCTCTTGCTCTCTACCGTTTCAAGATACATTAAGAAAGTTTCCTTCTCTGAGTCAGAAAAAGGATTCTCACAATGCGGGGGACATGAGTTTGATTCCTGGTCAAGGAAATAAGGTCCCACTTATTGTGTAGCAACTAAGCCTAGGCCCTGCAACTAGAAAATCTGCATGCTGCAACCAAGACATGAAATAATTTGGGGGGCTTCCCTGGGGGCTCAGATGGTAAAGAATCTGCCTACAATGCAAGAGACCTGGGCTTCACCCCTACATTAGGAAGATTCTCTGGAGAAGGAAATGCTAAGCCATTCTAGTATTCTTGCCTGGAGAATTTCATGGACGGAGGAGCCTGGTGGGCTACAGACCATGGGATCACAAAGAGCGATGAACACACACGCAGGACCCAAACCTGCCAGCACCTTGATTTAGGACTTTCCAGCCTCCAGAACGGTGAGAAATAAACACCTGTCTCTCAAGCCATCCAATCTATGGCGTTTTGTTACAGCAGTCCAATCTTGCTAACACAACAGCCCCTATTTTTTCTTCTGTATTATCAAATTTGTGTTGAAATCTCTTCACTGTTTGTATAGAGACTGCTGAACTGAATTTTAGCTATTACATAATATAAAGCAGTGGATCTCAACCATGAATCATTTTCTCTAAAACTTTTTGAAAATTAAAGAAGGAAGTTACACTTTATAGAGCAATTTATGTTCAATATCTTTTTCCCTGAGTCTATCAAGAATGTGAAAGGAAATGAAGGACTTAATTCCCCTCTAGAAAGCCACATATAGTGCAGTCTAAAAAGGCAAATGTGTGCTGCACGGGGAAATATCCCATCCGAACTAGGCTTGTCAGCTGCAGATTTAAATAACAAAGCAGTGGAGAACAGGGCCTGAATAACTGGAACCACAGAAGAGGAACCAAGGCAATAAGGCTTCTAAACAGGATTTTCTGTTGCTTTTTCAGGCAAGCCCACGTGGGAAAGGCTCTGGAAAACCATTTCTTTTCAGGATATACAACTCAAGTGAAGCTGATAATTATTGAGCAAAACATCTAGCTTGAAGGGATAGTTTATGTATTAAAATGCAAAGTAACCAGTGATTTATACTGCCAGTGAGTAGGCTTTAATATGTGTCTGTCCATTTGCTTGTTTCCCCTACTTGCATGAGATGAATGCTGACTGCATGCCAGCTGCATGAAACAGTTGGAGGGCTGGATGGAAATGTATATGGCATGGTTTATAAGAGCAAAGTGCTAAGATCTGTTCAGATATTCCTAGAAATATACTTGTTTGAGACTCACTTTCTGATGGAAAGTGAAGCAGACTATTCATAGCAGACAAGGAGGGTGAGCATTTGGGGGTATTTTCTGTGTATAGAACATCTGCTTCCTTGCTGATTTCCAAACCTCTAGGGGATATCAATGGGTAAAGATCCTCTTTGCTCCCTTGGAAAATTCCTTGTCTGTCGCTAGGATTGTTGATCAGCCTAATGACCAAACATCCCTGGGGAATTAAGCTAGGGGAACAGCAAAAGTTTCACTCAGGAAAATATGGAAAGCATGTCAAGCACTATTTTATACAATAGATGTCACAAACACACACTGTCCCAACAAATGATTTTCATTCACTTTGTTTTCCCTCTCTGAGATTTTTTTTTTTTTTTTTTTGCCTTTTTACTATATATAGTACTAGCTTGCAAACTCGTCCAAAACCCACAGATATCCATGACATTCAGGGGAAAAGAAAAATAATATTCCTTTGCCAGAGAAGCATAAGCTTCAGATTTTGTGGTTAATAGGAAATGTCCCACACTGAAACTCAGATCTTTTGAGTTCTGGTTCTGCCTGTCACTGATGGAGGGGCTCTGTCTGGATCTGTCATTCTTAATCACTGTGGGTCAAATTCCTTTGACAATAAAATTACAAGGACAGAAATTTTACTCAAAAGAGCACCAGTGTGGATCCAAAATGGGTTGCCCTTGTCAGAACTGACAGACAAAATATCTTACAAATCCACCCACAGAAATTTAGAGGATCCCAAAAAGTTGAGGTTAAGAATTTAAGATTATCCCAGGAGAAGAGAGGGTGGGATGAATGGAGAAAGTAACACTGACATATATATCCTAATATACATGACCACATGTAAAGTAGACAACTAGCAGGAAGCTGCAGTGTAAACACGGGGAGCCCAGCCTGGCACTCTGTGATGACCTGGAGGGATGGGTTGAAGAGGGGGCGGGAGGTTCAAGAGGGAGTGTATATATGTATAATTACGGCTGATTCGCGCTGTTGTATGGCAGAAACCAACACAATGTTGCAAAGCAATTTTCCTTCAATTTAAAAAATAAATTTAAGGGGAAAAAAATTAGATAACCTGGATTCTGCAACATTTCTGTTCTCTGACACGGTCCCAACAGTATGAATCCCTTCCCTATGAAAATGGAACAAATTGGAACAAATGAACAAAGAACTAGATCCTTGGGTTTAGCCTTGCTTTGCTCCTTAAATGAAAATATAAAATTTCTAGAACTGGTGAGATTTTAGATAGCATCCTTCTCCACAAGAGAACTCCCATGATGTGATCTGGCATTTAAACATTCAAGTCAATATGCGGTTAGATAAACAATGCCAATGAAATGCTACTAATATATTCCTCCATGGAAGTAAAAATCATTTTAACAACCAAAGTGTTTTCAAATTGGTCAAAGAAAGAGCTTTAGGCAAAGTAAAAGCAGCTTTCATTAAATAATAATTGAATAATAAAATAAGGAAAGTCATCTAAACTTTATGCTAAGAAAGAAATTCTCAGAAATGTTAATAACTTAAACGCTATTCTTACTGGTTTGGCTTAAATT
The DNA here is from genome assembly GCA_006410615.1 of Neotragus moschatus. NCBI lineage: Eukaryota > Metazoa > Chordata > Mammalia > Artiodactyla > Bovidae > Neotragus > Neotragus moschatus. The sequence goes on from SJYA01002872.1 coordinate 858,573, forward strand.
TAGAAAATGAAAATAACTTTAAAAAAATCTGAGCAAGAGTGGCTACCATCTCTTCAAATTTAATGTATCTAAACCAAAATAATCACAGTCTCAAATATTTAATACATCACCCCAAATATGAGTGCAAAGTAGAGTGAGGCTATAAATGAGGGGCAAAAATGGAATCTTAGTCACCACATTGTATAACTGATAGTTTTCTTAATCAAATGATTTTTTCTGAGTTTCCTTTAAGTACATTTTCTGACATAACATTCAATATGTTTATACCATTTTACTAAGAGTGAAATTATCTCTATATATAACTCCAAGCAAAATAAATTGAGTCCTATACTTTCCATGAGCATTTTAGCAGGAATGAAATCTCCAGATGACAAGTGACATCAGTTGATGCCCAAGCCATTTCTGAAAGTCTTACACATCATTATTTCTCATGATTGCCAGACACCTGTCACATTTGCTTTAAATGTGAGAGAACATCTTAATGCTTTCAGACACTGAGTCTGTGGTGAATAGTACTCTATCACGATTCTACCATTGGAAGAAAGAAAAATTGGAAGATCAGAAAATTGGAATCTTCTCAAACTGTAGGCCATTATTAAGTCCTGTAATGAATTAAAATTTTCCCTTTTTAATAATGGACCCATCTTTAATAATCATTCTACTCAATCAATTTAAAAATTTGAAATTTTTAAAAACATGATTGTCTGGTTTTATTCACTAACTTTTACCACCCCGTGGATTGCAGCCCTCCAAGCTCCTCTGTCCATGGGATTTCCAGGCAAGAATACTGGAGTGGGTTGCCTTTTCCTTCTCCAGAGGGATTTTCTGACCCAGGGATGGAACCCACGTCTCCTACATTGGCAGGCAGATTCTAACAACTGAGTCATCAGAGAAATCACCTGGTATATGAAGCTAATTTTTTTCAACAATTTTATGCTCCTGGATATAAAATACCAGTTAATGTTGAAACTATTTTCCATGATAATGAGATTATATTTTATATAAAACTTCTCCACCTCCATTGTGGATGAGACAGGCAAGGAGCATTCCTTAGGTACAGAGCAGATAAGGGTTATGGTCAGGTCAGATTCAGATTAATTAAAAATGATAAAATAATCTAACTTTGACTAGAAAGATGAAGGCCAGTCTCTTGAAAGGATTGGACAGGCACTCATGGTGCCTACCGGAAGTCCATTCCTCTTTCTTTCTTAGGAACAGAATCCCAGTTTAATTTTAGGCAGCACTGTCTCTGGAACAAAGTGCTTCCAGAATCACTAGAAGAGGTTCTGGCTGCTAAAAAGCAACTGGAAATCACAGAAGAGCTTTTGGATCTTGCCAACAGGTTTACGTTTATTTCTTTGTGTGTGTGTTTAATTCTTGCCTTTGCATATTGAGACAGGATGAAAGTCACAAGTACACTGTAGAAAAGTAATAATACAGCTAGATCCTGGGATGGCCATGACACAGACTGCTGAGGTTGATCGGCTGCTTTGGGGAAAAGTGGGTAAGATGACTTCCTTTTTGGCTAAGTCCTTGTAGGTAGTTTCTGTTATGTGCTACGGTCTGCGCAAACATTAAGAATTACCCACCAGATGTCACAGTACGGTCAGAGCTGCTGCTGCTGCTAAGTTGGTTCAGTCGTGTACGACTCCGTGCGACGCCATAGACAGCAGCCCACCAGGCTCCCCCGTCCCTGGGATTCTCCAGGCAAGAACACTAGAGCGGGTTGCCATGTTTTCTCCAATGCATGAAAGTGAAGAGTGAAAGTGAAGTCGCTCAGTCATGTCCAACTCTTAGCGATCCCATGGACTGCAGCCCATCGGGCTCCTCCACCTATGGGATTTTCCAGGCAAGAGTACTGGAGTGGATCGCCATTGCCTTCTCCAGCACCCAGAGCTATCTACACCTATTACAACAAAGGTAAAGGGAGTGTGTGTCTTCATCCTAGTCATGGCTATTCATATTGCATATTTCTAGAAAGATACACAATATATCAGCATTATATAATTTTTCTGTTTTACCTAAAGTGATAATGCCTTTAGAGTAACACTTATCAAAATATCAATAATAAGTCATTGCACTTTATGACTTGGCATTTATAATAGTAGGAAAACTCTTTAAGAGTATAAAGAGTGGGAATAATGTTTTTTAGCTGTGGAAATAATACATGCAGTCACTCAGTTTACTTGCTGAGTCATGTTCAACTCTTTGTGACTCCATGGACAGCAGCATGCCAGGCCTCCCTGTCCATCACCAACTCCCGGAGCTTACTCAAACTCATGTGCATTGACTCGGTAATGCCATCCAACCATCTCATTCTCTGCCATCCCCTTCTCCTCCCACCTTCAATCTTTCCCAGCATCAGGGTCTTTTCCAATGAGTCAGTTCTTCTCATGAGGTGGCCAAAGAATTGAAGTTTCACCTTTAGCATCAGTCCTTCCAATGAATATTCAGGCCTGATTTCTTTTAGCATGGACTGGTTGGATCTCCTTGCAGTCCAAGGGACTCTCAAGAATCTTCTCCAACACCACAGTTCAAAAGCATCAATTCTTCAGCGCTCAGCTTTCTTCACAGTCCAACTCTCACGTCCGTACGTGACTACTGAAAAAAACCATAGCTTTGACTAGATGGACCTTTGTCGGCAAAGTAATGTCTCTGCTTTTTAATATGCTGTCTAGGTTGGTCATAGCTTTTCTTCTGAGGAGCAACCATCTTTTTATTTCATGGCTGCAGTCACCATCTACAGTGATTTTGGAGACCAAGAAAATAAAGTCTCTCACTGTTTCCATTGTTTCCTCATCTATTTGCCTTGAATTGATGGGACANTCAGGATTGGGAACTCATGTACATCCATGGCAGATTCATGTCAATGTATGGCAAAACCAATACAGTATTATAAAGTAAAATAAATTAAAAATAAAAATTAAAAAAAATACATTAAGTTCAACAGAACTCAACAGCAGTTCTAGGAGAGGGACATGAAAAGACCCTCTTCTAGTCAGGCCAACTGGCACTTCTGCTGTTAGATCTATGGACTGTCTCCTGAGACCCTCTGGTGAAAGTGAAAGTCACTCAGTCTTGTCCAACTCTTTGTGACCCCACGGACTATATAGTCCATTAAATTCTCCAGGTCAGAATACTGGAGTGGGTAGCCTTTCCTTTATCCAGGGGATCTTCCCAATCCAGGGATTGAACCCAGATCTCCCACATTGCAGGCGAATTCTTTACCAGCTGAACCACAAGGGAAGCCCAAGAATACTGGAGTNTGTCCAACTCTTTGTGACCCCACGGACTATATAGTCCATTAAATTCTCCAGGTCAGAATACTGGAGTGGGTAGCCTTTCCTTTCTCCAGGGGATCTTCCCAATCCAGGGATTGAACCCAGATCTCCCACATTGCAGGCGAATTCTTTACCAGCTGAACCACAAGGGAAGCCCAAGAATACTGGAGTGGATAGCATATCCCTTCTCTAGTGGATCTTCCCCACCCAGGAATTGAACCAGGGTCTCCTGCATTGCCGGTGGATTCTTTACCAAGTGAGCCATCAAGGAAGCCATTTTGGGTTTAAGATGCTTGAAATACATTGTTACACATAAACACACACATAAATATGCACACATTAATATATTGACATATTAACCCCATATAATGTAAATATATTAACGTATGATTATATAATTGTGTTATCATATAATTACATTTCTAACTAATTATACTATGTGTGCATGCTTAGTTGTTCAGTCGTTTCCAACTCTTTGTGACCCTTAAACTGTAGCCTGCCAGGCTCCTCTGTTTCTGGGATTTTCCAAGCAATAATATTGGAGTGAATTGCCATGGTCCTCCTGCAGGGGATCTTCCCAACATATTACGTGTCAGTGCTGTGGTGTTGGAGAAGACTCTTGAGAGTCCCTTGGACTACAAGGAGATCCAACCAGTCCATTCTGAAGGAGACCAGCCCTGGGATTTCTTTGGAAGGAATGATGCTAAAGCTGAAACTCCAGTACTTTGGCCACCTCATGCGAAGAGTTGACTCATTGGAAAACACTCTGATGCTGGGAGGGATCTGGGGCAGGAGGAGAAGGGGACGACAGAGGATGAGATGGCTGGATGGCATCACAGACTCGATGGGCGTGAGTCTGAGTGAACTCCGGGAGTTGTTGATGAACAGGGAGGCCTGGCGTGCTGCAATTCATGGGGTCGCAAAGAGTCGGACACGACTGAGCGACTGAACTGAACTGAACTGCTACATAAATGTATATTGATATACAATTATAGATGTACATTCAAATTCCTTAAAGAGGAAAATTTGACGCTTTAATTTTATATTTAAGTGTTTCATTTGAACATATGAAATACCTATAAAAATAAACTATTTATAACTGTAAGTAATCTGTTGAGATAATGAATTCTCTCCATTAAAAAATACGGAAAGTGATATCTGATCTTTATTTTTCTTTAATTTTTCCTTTAAAGGATGTAGTGAATATTACACATTTTTAGGTCTTCTGGTGATGGGATGAAAAATAGTTTATTGCCAGCTTCTTGGGTACTATTATCTCCAAAACTTCTTAATATGGGAAGAGAATAGCACATGAAGAACAGAAATATTGACTAGTGGAATTAGCCAATATAATCTTCAGATAGACTAATTACTTAACATGCTTAAGTAAGATTTACATACTAAACACCCCCCATGATTTTTTGTGACTTCACTTCAACATGGTTGTTTGCTGTTTTTATCATTAGAGATATTTAAAGATAAGTATTACTGCCCAGTAGATAATAAAATAAAATTTATAAAAGAGAACTCAGAGGTACTAGTACATCAACAATATTTATATATGAAGTTGAAAGTGAAAGTTGCTCAGTCGTATCTGACTCTTTGTGACCCCATGGACTAAACAATCCATGGATTTCTCTAGGCTAGAATACTGGAGTGGGTATTCTTCAGGGGATCTTCCCAACCCAGGGTTCAAACCCAGGTCTCCCTCATTACAGGCGGCTTCTTTACCAACTGAGCCACAAGAGAAGCCCTTACATGAGGTTAAAACACATTAAAAGAGTAGAGTATCCCTTAGTTGACTTGTATTGATTGTTCCTTTACTCAGAAATGATGGGTAGGAAAAATCAAAAGCAGAGTGAGTTTGAACATTTCGATACAAGTAAGGAATGGAAAGCTTTGGCAAATTAGGGATAGCTTATATACTTTATAACAAATAACAAGACAAGAGAAACGAATAACAGAACATATTCGTAGCAGTGAAGGATCAGGGAAAGAGAAAAAGAATGAAGCGTTAGAGAAGACAAGATAATCCTAATAGGAAGTAAACATGGCTTTTCGTTTAAGTAGAGAATTTGCAACAGTGTGAAGTATAAATACTTGTTTTTCTACTGTATTTCTCAACAGCACAACTATTACAATAGTCATGAACAAAGATAAAGTTTCTTATCTTACATAGCCTGCATGTAATCTTGAAAGTATATATTCTCAGAGGTCTGTATCTTCAGTCACAATTTAATCTGAGAAATATTCAGTCATTGGTAATGTTATTACCACATTCACAGTCATCTGTTCATGTTGCAAACATCCTAAGTCTAATATAGTAAGGGCACAGACTTTTACTTTCTTTTCCATTATCTTTATCATGAGTTTTACGTTTTCAGCCTGCATGTTTTCTGTAGTCACATGCATAAGTGCAAATATATGAACAAACACTTGTTTTCTACCTCATACAATAACTAAAATGGTGAGCTATAACATGAAATCATTACTTGATTACTATTGTATACAATTGAAAAATGATAATATTTACCAAGGCAAATAGCATTAAAGGTATTTCCTAAAAATATGTTTTACTATTATGATTCTTAGATCCTGTTTCTTCCCAATCATTTGTAACGGAGAAGAACTATAATTTCCATTAAGTAGCTTTATGTCATTTAACAGTATGCCAAGCAAAGCATTTTTCTGCCCATGACTTCATTTCATCTACAACTATCCTCTAAGGAACACACTGTAGATGGAATGGAAGATCGATTGGGCTTCTTTTCCAAAATTATAGGCAATACACCAAATAAAAGCTGTAATCAAAGTAAAATCTGCTGCCCAGAACTTTTGGGAATAATGTCATGGTGACTTAAAAAAAAAAAAAAAAAAACTTAGAATGCACTGTTTAAGTAGCCAATGGCAGATCTAAGCATCATAACCATCCAAAGACATACAGAGAAAACAGAAGAGATTCTAAGGAAGCAAGCAGAGTAGTACATGACTTACTTGAGTTCTGCTATGTGAAATAATAAAGACTAGAACTGAGATGGTACCGGCTCTCGAGGAGACCAGCCAACCACTTACTGGGAGGGAGTGAGTGAGTGAAGTCGCTCAGTCGTGTCCGACTCTTTGCGATCCCGTGGACTGTAGCCTACCAGGCTTCTCCATCCATGGGATTCTCCAGGCAAGAATACTGGAGTGGGTTACCATTTCCTTCTCCAGGGGATCTTCCTGACCCAGGGATCAAACCCAGGTCTCCTGCATTGGAGGCAGGTGCTTCAACCTCTGAACCAACAGGGAATGCTATAAATAAATATTTGATGGGAGGTGGATGATATTTTTCCACCTAAAAAGGGGACAGTGATATTTCCTGATAAAGATATAGCGGCCTTTGTGAGATGTAAGTATGACCAGTTTGCTCACAGAACTTTCGGCAGTGCAGTCATCCAGGGGCCAACAGAGCTTCAGATTTACCAACATGGGTCGTGCATATTTCTCAGACCCAGATGGCCTCAGAGTAATCAAGTGACCACAGATGGTTTGGTTCCACCAACGTCACACATCCAAATGCCGTCAGCCTAATGATGCTGCAGAACGGCCTCTCAAGAGGATACTAAACACCCAGTCATTCACCAGTTTCTAGGTAATTGAATAGTAAAAGTATGAAGGAGTAAACTGCACATTTTCTGGTTTTGTGGAGGCCCAGGGCAGACCACCCCAAGATGTGCCTCAGTGTCATACTGATTACTGTGAGTTAAAGTTGCAGAAGAGAGAGCCAAAGTAAGAGAGAGACTTTGACACTCCCATCTTCCTGGAAGCAGGAAATAAGTGAAAGGTGTCCTCCCTGACCTGGAAGGTGCACTGGCGGGTGTCACTGTCTGTGAGAGCATTTCTTTAAGGTTGAAATATTTACCAATCACATTCACGTCCTGTAATTTGTGTCTCGGATTCGATCTCTTTCTCTGTATGAAACAGGGAGAGGTTCAGTTATTTTCAGGTTTGAGTTGATTGATGCTGTTATCTAAGTGGGTTCACTTTCTTTTACATGACGATTGTGGAGCGACTCCCTGAAATCACCACAGACCCCTGGGAACCTGAATGGGAACAATAGTTTATCCATATTTACATGGTCTTGAGCTTCTGTGCTGGATGTTCACTGGATTTCATCTCTCAGTTACATCTGATGGTCTCTTTCTTCCTTTCTGTGCCAACTCCCCGTTTTCTACAGTTATCTTTCATTGACTCTCTTTGAGACCATGTCTTCCAGCATCTATTAAGGGAATGCCAATATCCATACAGAATGTATCCATTCTAACAATGAGGCGTTGAATATGTGTAATGTCAACCTTCCTAATCCATATCTCCCTTAATGATTGTAGCCTCAGTGTAATTCTGCTGATGCTTAGAATCATGTATGATACTTTTAAGATGTTCATCCAAAACCTGTTCTCTCTCTTTAGAAATGAGAGGTTCAAACCAGTCACCCTATTAAGCAGATTACTTGTAAAATTAATAGGCTATGCCAGACACTTTTGTAAGTGCTTCATATACACTAGTGAATAGAACGAAGTTCTCTATTCTTATGGAACTTACCTTCCTTCTAGTGAGAAAAGGCAGATAACTAGGGTGGGAAAAGATAAATCATTCAGTTACAAATTACCAGACTATGAAAAGTACTGTAGGGGGGAGAAAAATCAAACTTGATGAAGTTTGAGAGAGCTAAAATTTCTACGTTTTTGTAATCCAGATAGAATAATCAAACAGATGTTTGCAGGCCACCTACTTTGACAAGTGAGGCAAGGAACAGCAATGGGATGGTTAAGACAGCAAAGAAGGGAATCCAACCCACTGCCACGAACTCTCTGATGGTCACATGGAGGATGTCACAGCATTATCTGCCCAAAGGATCAATTTATGCAATGCTTAGACACCAGCTCCCATCACACACTGAGAAGGGAAGGTCCGTAAGATGTACTGTCCTACACTGAGGCGGGTTCTGCTGGCATCTCATGATGAAGTGGAAAACAAGCACTGGAGTGAATGTGATAGATTCACGGTGCAGTCAGGATACAGCTGCACAGAGCTGGTTGCCACAGCAACAGCTAAAGAGAAAGGGACAAGAAAAGCTGAGGCCATGCCCAACACACAGAGGCTTTCACTGGGTAAGAGGGATAGTAAGATGAATGTATGGAGGAAGACATTGCAACCAGAGACAACAGGCTATGCACATATCTCAACATTTTTGAGCAGCTGCAAGAGTCTAGAGAGGTTGGATTTGTGTGAATGAGGGGGTGATTTGCAGAGCCTGAGAGCAGAATGGGGCCAGATCACTGAGGGCTCTGTTAGGCTCTGTTAGTAAGAATTTAGACTTTTATTTTGTGTGACATAAGAAGATACTGAAGGCTTTTTTTCAGATAAAATATAACAGGGCTTTGATGTAATTTTTTAAAATTAAACTTGTATTTTGAAATAAGATTCACATGTGGGTTGTTAGTAATAATACAGTCTACCCTCTGCCTGAAGTGAAGTGAAGTGAAATCGTTCAGTCTTGTCTGACTCTTTGCAATCCCATGGACTGTAGCCTACTAGGCTCTTCTTTTCATGGGATTTTCCAGGCAATAGTCCTGGAGTGGATTGCCATTTCCTTCTCCAGGGGATCTTCCCAATCCAGGGATCGGACCCGGGTCTACCGCATTGTACATAGACGCTTTACTGTCTGAGCCACCAAATGATTACCCTCTGCCTAGTTCCTCAATTATTAGCATTCTGTAAAACTTTAACAAAACATCACAATCAGGAGAGTGCCCAAGAAATCCACTTATCCTATTCATATTTCTTTAGTTTAATTATAGTCATTTATGTGTGTGCCTATCTGTGCATTTAGCCCCAAACAGTTTGATGACATGTGCAAGGTCTGCGTTACCAGAATCACAATCAAAATAGAGAACATTCTATCAAAACAAGGATTCCTTACACGGCCTTTTTATAACCAGAACAATCTTCCTTACCCTACACCTGTCTCTCTCCCTAACCCACCGTAACAACCAACTAATCTGTTCTATAGTCCCTTAATTTGGTCATTTAAAAAATGTTATAAAAGTGGAATCATATGGTTTGTAAACTTTTAAGATGGCTAATTTCACTGAGCATCATTTTCTTGAGGTCCATCCAAGTTGCTGCACAAATACATAGTCCATTCTCTTTTAATGATGAGTGGTATTCCATACTCTGGCTGTATCCAGCTGGTTTAACCATCTACTGGTTACAAGATATTTAGGTTGTTTCCAGCTTGGATCTATTATGAATAGTACTGCTATTCACATTCATTTACAGATTTCAGCGTGAACATGAATTTTCATTTCTCTGGGATCAAAGCCCAAGAGTGCAACTGCTTAGACATATGGTTAAATGTATCTTTATTTTGTAAGAAGTTGCCAAACTGCTTCCAAAAGAGGCTCTATAGTTTTATATTCCTATTGTCAATGTACGAGGGAAACAGTTTTTCAGCAGCATTTCATGTTACCCATGTTTTAATTTTAACCATCTTGATAGGTGTGTTGTAATAGGTCATGGTTTCTTTGGGTTTTTTTAAAGGTTATTGAGATAGAATTTACAGACCATAAAACTTGTTCAAGTGTACAATTCAATGGCTTTTAGCACATTCACAGAGTTGCACAAAAAGAACTGCACTCTGATTTGAGAGGATTTTAATCACCCTCCAAAATAACTTCCTATCCATCAGCAGTCATTCTGGTGGGTCCACTGAAAGTAGACACTCCAGAATAGCATTGAAACATGTATATTATCATATGTGAAAGAGATAGCCAGTCCAGGTTCGATACATGAGACAGGGTGCTCAGGGCCGGTGCACTGGGATGACCCTGAGGGATGGGATGGGGAGGGAGGTTGGAGGGGGTTCAGGATGGGGAACATATGTACACCCATGGCTGATTCATATGAATGTATGGCAAAAACCACTACAATACTGTAAAGTAATAAGCCTCCAATTAAAATAAATAAGTTTAAAAAAAAAAAAAAAAGAAAGAAAGTAGACACTCTAGCTGGTCCTTACAAGGGGCCTTCCCTGTTCAAGATTTGGTCCCTGGCAGGATCCCGTTTACTGGTGAGGAGCAGCCCCCTGATGTCTTTCAACACAGAGGAATTCTTAGGCTCAGTAGAGGAGAGTGTTTGTCAACAGGCTGCCATATGCTCCCTTCCCTTTGATCCTGGGAGACATGAAACCTACATGACGTGTAGCATTTTTAGACTGCCTACTTTTGCTAGATTGGTAGTGCAGAAAATGCTAGACTTTGATATCACCACCACTGTTGGGGATTGGATGGTAAGACACCTTGCAGTAATAAATTCTTCCAGTGCTGGAGTCCTTAACTAGGCTGCCTTTCTCTTTCAACTTTTCATTTTTAACCTTTAGATGCTTCCTGCATCATCTCCATGGTTCATAAACTGTACTAGTGGGGAGAAGGGAGAAAGGCAAGTCTATCCTATATTCTCTGTACCTTTAACTTACTTTTAAAAATGATCACTATGACCTCTATTTTAAGTTAATGCTTGGGTACACAGAAGTTGCAGAAGTCATGTGCAACGGCATGAATAAAGGTAATTAATGATAGTGGCTTGAATGCTGCTGGGAGCAGACATAGCTATACGTGATAGTGGTACATGATCTGATCATGAATGGCTCTTGAAATTAGAGTCGGAAAGGTTGTCCAAATGATTGGATCTGTGGATTATGGAAGAAATAAGGAATCAAAGATGGCTTAAAGTCTATCTCCCCTCTAAGCAAATAAAAGGTTAGAGTTGCCATTACCTGATAATCTAAGTTTATAGGGTGTTAGAATAAAAGGTGTATCTAGAATTCAGTTGTGTACATATTAGTAATGAGATGGATATTAGCCATGCACATGGAAATAACAAGAAGGAAATGGAGATGAGCCCAAAGAATATGAAGCAGATCTAGGCTGGTGATAGACATTCGGTAATTATTATCTTGCAAATGGTGTTTAAATCCATGATACTGGATAGAATTACCATAGAGCCAAAGGGTAGATGTTGAGCAGATGCTATCCCCATCATCTTCTTCCCTCTGAATTCCCAGCCCAGTTTTCTCTGAAAGAAACATAATATTTTCCCCAAGTGACTTCCTCCCCAAATCTAGTCTTTCATTAGAATAAAAAGCGTATCTGGAATTCAACTGTGTGCGTATTAGTAATGAGACGGATATTAGACATGTGCATGGAAATATCAAGAAGGAAATAGAGATGGAGCTCAAAGAATATGAAGCAGATCTAGGCTGGTGATATACATTTGGTAATTATTATCTTGCAAATTTTCATGGAAAATTCACACAATTCTCAAGTCATAGCTTCACTTTCACTGACCTAAAAGACATAATTAGTTCTCAAAAGGCAAATTAATTATCCTGTAAGTGATGGAAATGTCTCTCATAAATTTACTTGAAACTTTGAAAAACATCTCCTTAATTTTACACTATTTTCAACATTAGCAGAAGGTTTATAGTTTAACCTAGACTTCAGGATTCAAGTGCACTTTATTCATTGTCTTCAGTGAAGGTTATAAGAGTTAAATAAAATTTAATGTGATTATCTTTTCTCCATTATATAGTAACAACTCAGACTTAAGAAAAATTAGTACTTTTTTGAGGTTGTATGTTTCTTAGAAACAAAGTTATAACAGGTATATTTTAAATTTCTACTGTATCATGCAGTTCAGGAGAATCAATGTAAATTGGTTCTGAGAAGCACTTTACTGCTACCAGCATACTCTGCTCCTGAGTAAAAACATGCTTAGGTGGTTGGAGAATACATGTCAGACAAAGATTAAGTCAGTGTTGTACTAATGCTTTCTATTCTCCTAAGCACCAATGAAAGCTGGGAGATCTTTTCTCACAGCTCCTACCTTCCACGTGCTCACAGAGTAAGGATGAATATTAAGACAATTAACTAGGAACATTTGTATATGCAAGCTGTTCAAACAGTATTGATGCATTTGAGGCTTAAATAAAGATTATTTTTGTAAAGCTAAACTGCACTGACTTAAACTGTGGCTATTCCACTCTCTTGTTCTAGCATAATTATCAAGACTCACCATATTATTGCATCATGTAGTCAATGTGAATGCAATTTTACTTTAAACACTTAACTATTCATTACAATCACCACCACCAACATCACCGAAACACAGTGGATGAAAATAAAAGCATATCAACTGGAAATACCTCTCATTTAAAACAAACTTAAACATAGATGCCTATCTCCTCTCTTTGTGAGTATATTCGTAAGATGTTTCAGAAAGGAATGCTCAAGTTCACAAGGCAAAGGCAACCAGAATGAAAGATGAAAATATTTTGGCAAAAGGATAATTAGATAATGAGTTAAAACTGAATAGTTAGTATTCACCGAAAGGGATGCCTGTAATAAACAAGAACATTTTTCACAGCCAAAGCCTAGAAATGTGTAAAAAACTGAGGGAACTGGTTGCAAGAAGAAAGGAAGAGAGGAAGGCAGGAAAGATGGATGAATGGATGGAAAGAAGGAAAGATGGATGGATGGAAGGAAGGAAAGGAGAGAAAAGAAAGAAGGAAAATTAAAAAAAAAAAAAAGATGAAAATCTAATACTGTTTGAAAGTTTGTCTGGAGTACTTCAGTTTCCTAGATCTCTGACTCCCTCCCACCCCTCAATGCTTTCCCTAACACATGCACACGGTCAGACAGATAGCCTACTTGTCTCCCGCAAAGCCAGTGGGAAAGTTATTCCTTGCATGAATTGACCAAGTAGACTTTCAAGTTTGAGGCTGTAGGCTACAGTGATGGAGGCACTGTGAAGAAATGGAGAGTAATGAAAACTCCTGCTTGGGTGCTGAGAATCCCAGACCCACACCCCTGCACAGAGATGAACCAGGAGACTGGGGATGCCTCTGGAGGAGGCTGCATGGTATGATCACTGAGGTTTCTGTAGCAAAATGTCAATGACCCCCAGAGTGAATCCTCTATCCCTAGGTCCTCCCCATGCAGGCAAAGCTTCCAGCCAGCGTTTAGTGACTCTTTCCTAAGTCAGAATGGCCCAGCATTTGAGATAATTTCTAACATGAACCGGCACAAATTATATCAAACAACAGGAAAAAATATGTGGACAAAATATGGGAAGAGAAGAAACATTACAAAAATTACTGTAATCCAGTAGACAAGACAATATCTTGAACTGAAGGAAAGGATGCTCTTCAAAACAAATGAAAAAAATGGTAGTCTGTGACATGATGGATGTATTAATTAGCCTGACTTGGTAGACATTTCACAAGATTAAATCACCACATTGTACCTTCTAAGTGTACAATTCGATTGGTCAATTGCACTTCAATGAAACTGGTGAAAAAAAAAAAGGAGAGTAAGACAATGTTATAAAAATACAATCTTGGGGAAAAAGACATGGGAAACAGGACTTGGTTCTTTGGAAATTAGAAACGTGAAAACAAATGAAAATACTGTAACACAGTTGGACAGGTGCCATGTGATAAAGATTAGAGAGAATCATACCACTAACAGCAGAGAGAGCTAGAGAGACCAACTATCCTTGAACAAATTAAGGAGGTATCATGAAGAATCATTTGGGGGATCAGTTTTAAAGAACAGAAAGGAAGGAAAATGGTAATGGATGTTTTGATGACTGTCCAAAGACAATTTATGACAACTTTACATGGAATATAATCTATAAAAGTACTGAGTAACTAAATTGTACACCTGAGGATCTTCTGATCTATGAATACAGCATCTCTTTCCATGTATATGTGTCTTCTTCAATTTATTTCATCATTGTCTTACAGCTTTCAGAGTATAGATTGTTCATTCCTATTTTACTGTCTCTGATACCTGTGTACAATTTTTATTTGAACATTATTATGTATGTTTCTTGAAAGCAAATGATTGCTTTTGAAGCCAATGTCAATATCAGGATACTTTCTCCAAACATCTTTTATTTTATTAAAAACAATTTTTTTCTTTAATATCATTAATTGGATAGCAGAGATGGTGTGACAAGTGATTTGGATAAAGACTTTACATACTAACAATTCAGTTATGTTAGTGAAGTTTTTATGAGTGCTGCTTCATTAAAAAATACCCTTTAAAGTATTATAAAATTAATCAGTTTTAAATGAAAGTATTGGTACAATTTTGCCTCCTATAATGGTATATACTGTTCTATTTTACTCAGAAATATTACATAGATACTACCTAAAATAATGAATGATATAAAGAGAATAAGTCCATAAGCATGATTCTCTGATTAGACTTTTGCTTCCTAATATAAAAGCCTTAATTAACAGTCTTTAAAGATTACTGTAGGGATCGTACTTTTTGAAATGTTTTTTTAAATGACTTTGATTTGTAGATACTGGTTGGGAGCTGAAATAGGCCTAACCAAGTAGCAGCAATTCACTTGAGCATCTGGCCATCTAATTCTATTCTAGTTTTAGGACTTTTAATTCCACTCTAATAATGCAAGTGGGAATTTGGATGAACTGACATGCTGTAAGATTTTTCTATATCTGGCCAGAGAAACATATAGATCTCTCACAATGAGAACAGTTCACTGTCAGAGATATAAAATCTTCTATAGAATTTGTTTTATCAGATTAAATTCTACTGTATCGAAGAATATATGACCTAGCCATACCAGGGATGTACTAACAGCTCCCATACCTGAAGACAAATGTGATCCAATGGCATGGTTTCTACCACATTACTCCTTTCTGAAATGCACTTTCAGAATCTTCTATCTTACTAAGAAATAAAACATTGCTGACAGATTACTTCATAGACATGATACTTGAGAAAGAAGACTGCATACAGAATTTTATTTTCTACTTCTTCAGTTTTATTTTATGTAAATAATCCAAAGGAAAATAAACAAATACCATAAAACATATTCAAAGGAGCCCTGAAATGGCAGAAGGTTTAGGTTTTAATCTAGTCATAAAACTTTTTAATTTCAGAGTCTTATCTAGAGAAAGAACTTTTTTGAAATATCTTTTATATGCTAGCCACTATGCCAACAGATTGTATACCTGAAAGTACACATTCTTGTGATCATATGTTATTTTGATGTAACCTCACATTGCAGAGGAATAAATGTGTTAGTGAAACAACTTGGCACTTGATCTGAAAAAATATAACTATCTTTCCAGGTTTTACCTTGCAGANCATTATTATGTATGTTTCTTGAAAGCAAATGATTGCTTTTGAAGCCAATGTCAATATCAGGATACTTTCTCCAAACATCTTTTATTTTATTAAAAACAATTTTTTTCTTTAATATCATTAATTGGATAGCAGAGATGGTGTGACAAGTGATTTGGATAAAGACTTTACATACTAACAATTCAGTTATGTTAGTGAAGTTTTTATGAGTGCTGCTTCATTAAAAAATACCCTTTAAAGTATTATAAAATTAATCAGTTTTAAATGAAAGTATTGGTACAATTTTGCCTCCTATAATGGTATATACTGTTCTATTTTACTCAGAAATATTACATAGATACTACCTAAAATAATGAATGATATAAAGAGAATAAGTCCATAAGCATGATTCTCTGATTAGACTTTTGCTTCCTAATATAAAAGCCTTAATTAACAGTCTTTAAAGATTACTGTAGGGATCGTACTTTTTGAAATGTTTTTTTAAATGACTTTGATTTGTAGATACTGGTTGGGAGCTGAAATAGGCCTAACCAAGTAGCAGCAATTCACTTGAGCATCTGGCCATCTAATTCTATTCTAGTTTTAGGACTTTTAATTCCACTCTAATAATGCAAGTGGGAATTTGGATGAACTGACATGCTGTAAGATTTTTCTATATCTGGCCAGAGAAACATATAGATCTCTCACAATGAGAACAGTTCACTGTCAGAGATATAAAATCTTCTATAGAATTTGTTTTATCAGATTAAATTCTACTGTATCGAAGAATATATGACCTAGCCATACCAGGGATGTACTAACAGCTCCCATACCTGAAGACAAATGTGATCCAATGGCATGGTTTCTACCACATTACTCCTTTCTGAAATGCACTTTCAGAATCTTCTATCTTACTAAGAAATAAAACATTGCTGACAGATTACTTCATAGACATGATACTTGAGAAAGAAGACTGCATACAGAATTTTATTTTCTACTTCTTCAGTTTTATTTTATGTAAATAATCCAAAGGAAAATAAACAAATACCATAAAACATATTCAAAGGAGCCCTGAAATGGCAGAAGGTTTAGGTTTTAATCTAGTCATAAAACTTTTTAATTTCAGAGTCTTATCTAGAGAAAGAACTTTTTTGAAATATCTTTTATATGCTAGCCACTATGCCAACAGATTGTATACCTGAAAGTACACATTCTTGTGATCATATGTTATTTTGATGTAACCTCACATTGCAGAGGAATAAATGTGTTAGTGAAACAACTTGGCACTTGATCTGAAAAAATATAACTATCTTTCCAGGTTTTACCTTGCAGACATCATTCAGAGAAGTTCTGCAAAACCACAAGCAGATTTAAATATATGTAAAAAGCTTCTCAAAAAGCAAAATATAAATACTTTTGGTATTTATAGTAAAGCAACAAGCAACGGCAACAAAAAACACAAGAGGGAATGTATCCAAAATTTTAATGTAAAAGACAGGATCGATTTTACTATGAGTTAAGAAGCTACTTTCTCTGCTCACGAAGCTTATTCAATTAAGTCAAAACAAACTAATTTTGCAGACAGCACCTCCTTGGGCACTTGGGCAAGAGGACCGCCCCTGCCTTGAGATCCATGCACTGAAGAACCCCACATATTAATTACAAACACATGAACACAAAAAGGCTGCAATATCACATGAGCACATCTCTCCTCAGAATCAGGTTAGATTTCAATTCAAAAAAGACCTTAGATAGGTTTACAATGCATTCACTCATGGTAACAGGGACAAGGCAGAATACATGGGTGAATATGTGGATTGGTTAAGAGGTGTGGCAGTTAAAAACCTGTTCAGGTTGGTTCTGATTGTTTCAACATTTTTTCTCCCAAATTAAATAATGATTGGTAAATTTGAAGTAATAACTAATGGAATATTGATTGTTCTTTTGAGAGGTTTCTTAACAGTTAACTAAAATGTGCTTCAAATCATGTTTTATTAGGACAGTCACTTAAGAATACAGAAGAAAAACTTGCATTGGTTTCTAGAGAAGGTAGAACCAGAGGATACAATGCCAGACTGATAGACTTGACAAAACAATATGACGAGGGGAGAACCTCCATTGTGACACAACTTCCAACCGGCACTTCCCAGGTGATGCTCAGCCTTGTTTGTTACCCGTTTGTAGAAAGAGAATTAAGCTTCATTTAAAAGGTGAATGCTGAAAGAGATGATAGAAACTACAAGCAAGCAGGCCTAAATTGGTTCAACAAAGTTACCAAACTCGTAGTGCTCTAATGGATGGCATTGTGGAAGAAGAGAGACTCCAAAGAGTATATTATAATAATACCCCCAAACAGAGATCATCACCCTCATCACCATCACCACTGCTATCACTAG
>SJYA01002872.1:876635-892767 GCA_006410615.1 Neotragus moschatus
GGGGGGGGGGGAGGGGGAGGGGGAAGAGTGGAGGGGTAGAAGGACAAAAGCAGGGAGGATAAAGGAAGATGTGGAAACAACCTGGATCACTGAACGACTGTAAGAAGCAAAGCTCACTTTTCAAACTATAACATCCAACTGGCACTGCCATTTGAGAGAAGGACCCATTTATTTTAGTCTTAAGCAGTCCTGCTGTGGGAGACTGTAAGTCGCTATGTCAGTACAGGAATTAACATTCAATCAATAGTTATTTTTCTCCAGGGACTGCATTAAAATCTTACTATGCCTTATCTCATCCCATTCTCATTTGCATTTGGCGCTACTGTAATGCCCCATGTTGCAGATGGGCATTAGAGAACTGGAATATTCTTTCCAGCATCACATGGTGGAGGACACTGCGTTTAGAACAGTTAACTCATCAAGGCCAGGCAGCACTAGGATAGCACTAGGATGGCCCAGCCCTAGCCTGGTCCTGCTGTAACTTACAGAGAGGAACTAGGAGAAGTGAAAAAAAAAAAAAAAATCACTGGAGTTATTGAAGCATACATTAAAGAAGACATATGTATTTACAAAATAAGGTGAACAAAATGCTGAAAACAAACTGTCAACTTTATATCCTGCCTGGGACCAGAGCTTCCAGTGACTGCAGCTGTCTACCCAGATAGGTAACACAAATAACCATAAGCCTAATCATTAACAAAATTCACCCACCTGATAAAATTTTCTAATGCCTGAAGAGAACAAGAGCTGAGTAGAATATATCAAACTGGAAAAAATGGAAATGAAGCTGACTCTTTTAGAGAATAATTATGCTAATTTTGTTGAACACAATAGGCTCTATTAGCAAATATTTCCATAGTAATGTTATTATTTACCTTCTGTGAAATGTTTGTCTTATTATAGTGAAGTATAAAATAATAGGATATATGGATTGCATTTAAAGATTAGCAATTATATGTCTGACCTAAAAAATTACAGGTTATACACTATGCAAGGTGTGTTTTAATTTATATAAAAAACGATGTATTTGAGATGCCTCTAAAACCATTCATTTCTCACATATGATCTTACTGCTCCAAAGAATGTCTTTAATGAATGACATTCCTAATCGTTAATATTCATAGATATATTACATATATAACAATTTATATTAAACCAAATGAATAGTTCTAGTCCCTTAACTGAATGATGCTACTGGCAAAACATAAAATAATAAAGTAAGTGCTTTAGAGAAAGAACAGTACATGTGATACTGAAAATATCGGGTGGATTCATTCTCATTTACAGGATACTTCTCAAATCTATCTTATCCTATATGAATAAAATAGAACTTTTGCTGACTATGGAAATAGATTATTTTATATTAAATAAAATTTCATTACTTAGTAAATACAATTTTCTGTATCATATTTGCAGGTATCATAATGTTTCAGTATATAATGTAAACAAGATTACCACCAAAAGAAATACTCTAAACCTTTAAATTAGTGTGAAATTAAATGTTGAATCAAGTATATAACATTTAAGAGTCAAATACAAAGTCCTCACTGTCTCCTTGTTCACAATTTGTTCTAAGATTCTGAAACATCACACACGCTACTGCACAGTCTTGATAACCTTACAAGTCCCAGGAGCACTGGGCCTCCCGTCAGAGCTGATTATTTCAAGAATGTACTGAGAGCCCCATGGAGTGAACCAGAGGCTAAACTAAAGGTTACAGACACCAATTTGATTAGTTGGTGGTGAGCACTGGACCTGAAATGTCATCGGGACTTTGGGCCAATTTTGGCCATTTTCACGGCAATACACTTTGGCCACTGCACACCTGCCAAGTATTACAAGCACGTGAGACATTTACAAAATAATCAGACTCAAACACGTAAGCAGAGAAGTAACCATCAGGGAGTCACTGCCCGGAAACTCATCAGATTCTTTATCTACTTCTCACCATCACTGCCCTTTAGGCACAGGCAGTAAGGATGGGTTTCTACTATTTAAAACTAACTTCACACAATGTAAGAAATAACTACTTAAAGACAACAAAATTCCCAAATCGAGAAATTAATTTGATAGCTATGAACAAAATCTGTAAGATTCAGATTTTGCATTTTGTGAGATAGCATTTAAAAATTTAGAGTAGTTCTAAGTTAAGCTATTAGAATCATAGAGTAATTGAACACACACAGATAATAAAAATATTCTCCATCTNTTAAAGACAACAAAATTCCCAAATCGAGAAATTAATTTGATAGCTATGAACAAAATCTGTAAGATTCAGATTTTGCATTTTGTGAGATAGCATTTAAAAATTTAGAGTAGTTCTAAGTTAAGCTATTAGAATCATAGAGTAATTGAACACACACAGATAATAAAAATATTCTCCATCTCCAGAAGCCTAAGTAAGTCAAGCATATAATTTATAAACTATACAAGAATGGCAAACATATATCTATTTATATCTATGAAATAAGTATATTGGAAAACAGAGAAATAAAAATGATTGATAGTGTAAGAAACATAAAGCCCAATAAAATACATAAAATGTATAAGAAGAAACTATATAAAACTAACAATAACATGGACGGCATAGCCCTACATATAGTCTCTATGATTCATTTAAAAAACAGAGTACACATAATTTTTAAGAACATATACATTTTTTCCACAATTGGCCTTATGTTGGCTTATAAAGCCAGCCTCAATAAATTACAAAGTGTTGATACCATTCAATGGTGAGAAAAGAGAGAAATGAATTTAAAAGCAGGAGATCGGAGCAAGAATTGTCAACATTTTGGAAATGAAGTTATTTCCAAATAACCAACAGAACATCATAAAAAATAAATCAGATAAAATTAGAAAATATTTTAATCTGAATGTTAATGAAAGTATCTTAAAATGCATTTCATGAAGCTAGGGGAATTTATAGCCTTAACATGAGAAAGTTTTAAAAGCAATGATTATGAAGTTTACTTCAGAAAGCACAAAAAATGAACAGGAAAGCAATGTCCAAACAATAAAGCAAAAGAAATCAATAAAAGTAAAATCATATAACAGAGAACAGAAATGAAACAAGAATAATTTCTGTATTACTAATGAACTTGAAAAACACAACAAGTACTGTTCAAATATAACATAGAAAACCAAGAGCACTCAGCTAGCTCAGCTGGAAAAGCATGAGACTCCTGTAACAAAGAAAATCCCAAGAAAGGAGCATCACTACAGACCACCAACCAAATTATAACCAACATGTGAACTGTCAAGCTTGAAAGTGAAAACAAAATGAACAAATGCCTTAACAAACATAACTGATAACCTGACAAATGAATGAATAGAATTCTAAATAATATTTTATCATGAAATTACATTGATTATTGAAACTTCTCCCACAAGTGAAAAGTTCAATGCCAAACAGCTTCAATAGCAAATTCTACTAAATATGTTTAACAGAAACAATACCAATATTACACAAATATTTGAAGAGGATAGAAAAAGAGGAAAACATTTTCCATCTCATTCTGCATCACAATTTTAACCTTGATATCAAATCCTGACAAGAAAAAACAACCCAGGTCAACTCTTGTTATAAATGCAGATGGCAAAATCTTGACCAAAATATCAGCAAAGCAAGTATAGTAATACAGAAAATCAAAGTCCATCATAAGAAATTAGAGCATAATGCAGGAATAATAAAAGTTCTAACATTTGGGAATCAACTGACAGAATTTACCACATTAATGCAAAAAAAAAAAAAAAGAAAGAAAAAAAAACAATAACCTTACTTTAGGAGAAGTACTGTGGTTAGTAGCCACTGCAAGAACTTTTTTAATAATAGGGATCTAAAAAAGAAAAAGAATCACTAAGTCAATGATTGTATATAATGAGGGATTATTTAAATCATTTTCCTTAGAGGAAAAAACAGTGCACACTATTATTGTTTCTGCCTAGCATTTTATTGGATATCTTGGCCAATGAACTAATGTAAGAAAAAATAAACAGAAGAACAAATGTAGGAAACAAATAAAATATACCTTTGCAATATCATGATTAAGGATATAGAAAATTGAAAAATATTATAGAATAGCTTAATATTAGTAATTAGTGAGCTAAAAAGGTCTTGATACATTACATCTGAAATATAATTGAATTGTCCAAAGACAGAATTTTTATGAAAATCTCATGGTAGTCACAAAGAAAAAGTTTATAGCAGGTTAAAAAAAGAGAGAAAGACAAAAAAGTCAAATATATCACCAGAAAATGATCAAATCTGCTATGGACTGAATGTTTACATCTCCAAATCTTATGCTGCAACCTCATGCCCCATATGAGACTATTCAGGAGTGAGGTCTTGAGAAGTGTATAGACTGTATGAATGGAGCCCTCATGAATGGGTTCAGTGATTTTATCAATAACCCTAGAGGGCTCTTAGAACCAGCTGCCATGTGCAGTTAGAGCTTGAAGGTGTTGTCTGTAAATCAGAAGGTAGACTGTCACCAGACCTTGAATTTGGCTGTGCTGTGGACATCTCAGCCTCAAAAAATGTGAAAAATAAATGCTTGGTTTTTTTTATCAGCCATCCAGCTTATGGTATTTTTTTTATAGTGGCCTTAATAGATTAAGACAAAGTCAAAAAGGAAGACAGGAAAGAAATAAACAAGCAACAAAATAAACAAACAAAAAACTAACAGAAATAAATGAACAGAATAGCAATAGCAACCTCTCACTTGTAATAATTACTGTAAATATACTGGACTAAATTTACCAACCAAAAGGTATAGAGTGGTTATTGGATGAAAAACAAAACAGTAAAAAGAAGATCTACCTCTATTTTGTCTAAAGAGACTTATTTTAGACTTAGGAACTTACAGGGACTGAAAGTGAAGGGATTTAAAAAGAGATCCCATGCAATAGTAAACAGAAAGGAGAACAAGTAACCACACCTATGTCAGACAAAATAGACTTAGTCAAAAACTGTCACAAGATACAAAAGGGACATTACATAATGTTAAAAAGGCCAATTAATAAGACACAACAGTTATAAATATATATACACCCAACATAAGAGCGCCTGGATATATAAAACAAGCACTGATATAATTGAAGGGAAAAATAGACATCAATACATTAATAGTAGAAGACTTCAATATCCCACATTCAATAATAGATCATGCAGACAGAAAGTCAATAAAGCAGCAGCTGACTTGAACAAATGGCCTGACAGATGTACACAGAACATTCTACTCAACAGCAGCAGAATGTCCATTCCTCTCAAGCGTACAGAGAATGTTGTCTGTGATTGATCAAATGTCAGGTCACAAAACAATTCTTAACAAATTTCAGAAGACTAGTATTATTCCAGGCATCTTTCCCAACCACAATGAAATGGAACTAGATATCAATAACAAAAGGAAAATTGGAAAATTCACAAATGCTTGGAAATTCAAAACCACACCCTTGAGCAAATAGTGGGCTAAAGAAGAAATCAGAATGGAAGGAGGAATATATCTCAAGACAAACAAAAGCTGAACTTACAGATTTAGGGAACTAGGGGGGTTACTGGAGAAGGAAATGGCAACCCACTCCAGTGTTCTTGCCTGGAGAATCCCAGGGACAGGGGAGCCTGGTGGGCTGCCGTCTCTGGGGTCGCACAGAGTCGAAACGACTGAAGGGACTTAGCAGCAGCAGCAGCAGCAGCAGGGGCATTACCAGTGAGGAGAAGGAAGGAGAGAGGGTAATGTAAATGTAGAAGGGGAAAAGTTAAGGGTTATTATGGGATGGTATAAAGTCATCTGTGTGAAACTTTTGAAAATTTTAAAACACTCTAGAATTTAAAGAATCTTTAATTCAATCAGAATTAATTTTAGATAAATATGTTTTCAAAAGAAAAGAATGAAAAAAATAAGATCACATATGAAAGAGTAAACATTACAATAATAATAATCTATTTGAAAAATCATAATGAATTACTATGAACAATTATACGCCAACAAAGAGATCAACCTAGAAGAACTGGGTACATAATTAAAAGTGCATCACCAAAAATATTGAAGTGTGAAGAAATAGAAAGTTTAAATGTACCAGTATCAAACAAGGAGATTAAATCAGTAAGCAAAAACCTCCTGACAATGAAAAGTTCCAGATCAAATACTGGGTTAGCTAAAAAGTTCAACTTTTTTTTTTTCTTTTTTCTATTTTATTTTAATTGGAGGATAATTGCTTTACAATGTTGTTTTCCACCACAACAAAAATAATAAGGAAGCACTATGCCAAGGAAAACAGGATGAGAAAATTATTGTTCATAAAAGGAGTAATTAAATGACAAAGTCAATATACTTCCCCTTGTCCTACAAAATCAGGCTTTTACTCTCTTGCCACCCGGACGTTTCAATACAATCACAGAGGTCAGACAATGATTTTTGCTCTTGTAATATGAATTCAGACGGATGCTAAACTGGAGCACAATTTAAAAAATACACCTTGCAAATTTCACTAACAGGCTATCATCAGGGGCCAGGCCCCTGGAAGGCAGATTTTATATGACAGCATTGTCAGAAACAGGGATTCACAGAAATGCTAAGATGTCCAGAGGAAAAAAAGCTAAAATCAGTGTTGCAGATCGCAGGTTATTGTGAATGCTTGTTCCTCTTACAAAATGCCCCTGACCCCAAGGCTGGGAAGCTAATAAAAATGACCTTATGAACCTCCATAAATCAAAGGACATTTATTTCTCTTGCAGGGTTTTTTTTTTTTTAGGGCAGGACTACCATAAATGAAACCGATGAAAACCTGGAGCGCATAACACTAGACCACACACAGTGACAATAGGGTGTATATAACATGTGAAAAAGCCCTTCCACTAATTTATATGTCTTCTACGCTTATATAAACATTTTATTACTAAGAATTACCAAATGTGGACATTTATTACTGCTGATGTAACAAATGAACTAGAAAATACATTTCCAGAAAACTTGCTTAGCTCTCAAACCTAAGACATTTTAGTTTCAAAAAAAAAAGACCTGCTAATGCTATTGTACCCTTGAAGGCAGAAAGAGAGTTTATGGAGGGTGAAATAAGAGTTACTAAATGATGCAGCTCAACTGCTTTTACTACCTAAATGAAATGCAAAAGAGCTTGATGGGGAACTCAAGAGCAAAAAAAGAAAAAAAAGTGCCTAGGCTACAAGAGGTTTTCAGGAATTCAAGGCAATGATCTCAATAATGTTTATTCAAATAGGTCATGACATTCTATAAATCAAAATAAATGGATTCATTTTTTTTTCCATTTTAGTCAAGAGGAAATAGGCATTTAAAAAGATCTACAACTCTATACATACAGAACTTGCAAAATCAGTATCAACTGATACTTGATTGCTATTGTAACTATACACATTGAGTAATACCCAGCTTGTTTAATCACTTTCCTTGGCTAGTCAATAGGGGCCAAGACCAAATTTAAAAAGGACAAGAGTGTTTATCTAAAGAGCTATAAAGTACATTGATGTACTATTACAATACACAAAATTTTATATCAAATGGTATAATGTAGTTTTATTTAATTGAACTAATTTTTCCCAGGTCTTCCTTTGCTCGGTAATTTTAAAGCTTTAACTCACTAGAATAAGGATTGTCCCAAATTTGTAAAGCTGCTTTTGTCCCCAAATGAGCTCAATTATGGTATATTTTTATCATCAAGAAGAGTATTTCTTCCATGATATTATATTCTCCGTGACATACCATTGTTTTTACCTTCTCAATTTTGTATTATATTTGCTTAATTATAAAAGTAGAACCCATTTTCCCACATGTGTCCTAACAATTGTTCTTGATTTTAGCACTAACCCACTCTGTTCAAAATATTAACTGTAAGCATAAACTATAGTAAAACAAAGAAACAATGACAACAAATACCTTTTGATTATGGAAGCAGAGTAGAAGCTAGAAGTCATTTATGAACTATAGCACAAAAAGGAAAATATTTTCAGTTAGTTTTTCAAACACCACATATTAATGGGTTGGGCTTTAGAATTAGGTCTTAATTTATTACAGTACAATCTCATTCTCCTTCATTTTAACATTCTGCCAAAATGGGCTTCTTTTAAAAGATATCATCTTGGTGGAAAGAGGAGTTATTGTTTAATGAGTGCAGTTTCAGTTGGAAAGACATCATGTTTTGGAGATGGACTGTGATGATGGTTGATCAATGATGTGAGTGTACTTAATGGCACTGAATGGACAATTAAAGTTAAAATGGGGAACTGTATGCTATGGATATTTTATCACAATTAGAGCATACTTTTTTATTAAAACATAATCTGTAGGTTCTAGAACCATCTTACTTTACTCTCATCTTACCCTGATGATAGTAAAAGCTTTCCTGGCTTCCCTTGTCTCATTGACTGTGAAAAGGAGTTATTGGGGGGAAAAAACTACTATCAAGCCCAAGTATTATGACTTAGAGACATACTGGAAAAGTCAGATTAAGTGATAAATGTGTGTATAGTCACAGAGGAAGGTTCCATCTGCAGTAAGGCCAGCTTTGCCAAGAATAAAGTAGAATGATTAAATTTGTTTTGCAGTCATGAGCAGAGTGATGCTTTTTGACTGTTTATAGGGGGCCTGTCCTAATAGAAAATAGATGTGTCCTAATATAAAATGGGCTTCCCTGATAGCTCAGTTGGTAAAGAATCTGCCTGCAATGCAGGAGACCCCAGTTGAATTCCTGGGTTGGGAAGATCCCCTGGAGAAGGGATAGGCTGCCTATCCCTATCCAGTATTCTTGGGTTTCCCTTGTGGGCTCCCCCATCCCTGGGATTCTCCAGGCAAGAACACTGGAGTGGGCTACCATTTCCTTCTCCAATGCATGAAGTGAAAAGTGAAAGTGAAGTCTCTCAGTCGTGTCCGACTCCTAGCGACATCATGGACTGCAGCCTACCAGGCTCCTCCGTCCATGGGATTTGCCAGGCAAGAGTACTGGAGTGGGTTGCCATTGCCTTCTCCGCAGCTGGTAGAGACCTGCCCTAATATAAAATAGATGTGTCCTAAAGTAAAATCTATATTTTGGGTATATTGTGCTTTCATATTCACTCATTCATACAGAACTTACTAGAAACCAACAATATTGTTGTGGAAACAAATGTAAAATAAGACACAGCCATAAAGCTTATCAGTTCCTGAATGGATATTCTTCTCATAAAAGCATTAGCTTCTTTAACAGGAGGGCCTCCCTTATTTAAAAATAATACTATAAAGATATCTCACATATGGCCTTAAGGTATCTGTGAAATGGGACAAAGTTGCATTTGTCTCATAGGGTTAATATGGGAATTAAATGAGATAATCCATACAAATGTCTCCTTGTCTGGCACATATTCACAGTCAACAAACTCTAGCTGTTATTCTCATTATTAGCAGTGCTATTTAATTCAAGCTATAAAATATCTATCAGTTTTCAGAAAGAACAGAATCATTAAACCCAAATATTTCCAGCTGAACTATGACACAAGAAATATTAATATCTGATAGAGGATTTTATGACATGGAAGTTGTTATTTTAGATGAAAATCTCAACAGTAACAGTTGCTCAATACAGTATAAAAATTTTAAAAAGAAAAGAAAATAATAGCATTAGGTAGGTAAAGGCCCAGAATAGATTAATATGTGCCAAATAAAATGCCTAGGATACTAGCAAAGTTACTTTCTAAAGTCATTACAGAGTAAGAAAATAAAAAATAAGATAAATTATTTCAGGATATTTTTATGAATAAGATAGGGATATACTGGATAAATGGTAATTTGATTAGTGAATTAATTCCTAATTATGCAGCCATACCCTAAGGATGATGATTAATGAATTAATATCAACTAGAGGAAAATTGCTAATGATTTGAGTCATTAGTTGATTCTGCTCGGTCTTATCAACCCTGCTGTTTATCATATGCTGTGCTGTTTATCAATATAGTTCTTTTTCTCAGTTGCCTGTTTGAAACTGAGTAAACCATGGTTATCAACTTATTTAATTATCCATAATAGAAAACAAACAATATGAAAATAAGTGACCATTTGTCATGATGGAGCAAATTTATTACGATGAAATTATATAGTTATAAATCTAAATTGCTCAACTTGCATCCAGATATTCAAATGAAGAAGTTCAAGGATCCTGGATAGAGGAAAGATACAGTGTCTGACAAGTAATTTACAGCCCTATGGCTGCACCTGGAATAAATTCTGTGGGTTATTCTGAAAAGTAAAAGGTACTGTCTATAGAATGCTTCCTGAAGTCTCAGGTATAGGGGAAAAAAAGAAAAAAAAAAAAAACTAAAGAATTGCTAAATCTTTTAAACAGAAGAATGTGGGAGGAAAGGAAAGTATATTTACAGGCTATGAAGGAGATACAAGAAATAGTAAGACAAACAGACTGAGCGAATTGAAAGACACAACTTCTTTAGCACACAATCATTTCTGAAGTGCCATGTTTTGACTAGGAAACTGAAAAATTGTCACAGGTATGGAAAAACATTATCAAAATGGTCATAGGTTTAGACCCTGTGCAGTAAAAACTTAAAGATGCACAGAATAAAATTTGAAAAAAAAAGTATTTCAAAATAAAATTGTGGTTTTTAATATTAATACTTCTCTATAAAATGTTTCTTCATAGACTGCAAACTAGGTTTCTTCTTTCTCTTTAAATAAATTAATCATAGACAATAAAGATGAATAAATTATAACTTAAGAAATTTTCCCCAATTATCTCATTGATGCTGTGCATAGGATTAGGAATGTATCTCATTATAATTTACACTATAATAATGACTCAAACAATGGGGGAGACACAGAGCCCTCTGTGATACAATGGAAGCTGTGAAATATTTCCCAACTATGAAAAAGAAAAATCACATTTATAAACACTTACATTTTAGGAAATATTTTAGACACTCTAAACTTTTATAGTATTCATATAACCCAGTTTAAGAATCTGTGGTCTAAGAGATATTTAATGTTTCATTAATTCTGATTTTTTAAAAAATATCCAATGTGACCAAGATATCATGATGTGACAAGTATCATTTTAATTGTTTTCATTAAGGATTTTAGTCTCTTGACTATTTTTCTATAGGATTATATCCAAAATCACAATAAGCAATATAAGTTTAAAGTATGTACTTGTATTACAATAGCCACTATAGTTTTCCCCTCAAATTCTGTATCTAATGAAAATATAAAAAATATATCCAAGATCACAGAAACTTTAATCCTCAAACACCTTCTCTGAAAAGATTACTTGAAGATTACAAAACTACTTCGAACCAGAGCAGGCTATTGGAGAAAGGAAGTGTGCTACTAAACCCTCAGTAAAATAAAAATAATTCTTTGGTAACTGCTGTGCAATGGAGCTGTATCAGATATTTTGAATAAAATCAGTTAAAAGTAATCCTAAACATACTTTAAACACATAAATTTGGGGGCCAGAAAGACTTTACTTATTACAGAGAACATTCAAAAGCAGAGATATCACTTTGCTGACTAAGGTCTATCTAGTCAAGGCTATTGTTTTTCCAGTAGTCATGTATGGATGTGAGAGTTAGACTGTGAAGAAAGCTGAGCGCCGAAGAATTGATGCTTTTGAACTGTGGTGTTGGAGAAGACTTTTGAGAGTCCTTTGGACTGCACGGAGATCCAACCAGTCCATTCTGAAGATCAGCCCTGGGATTTCTTTGGAAGGAATGATGCTAAAGCTGAAGCTCCAGTACTTTGGCCACCTCATGTGAAGAGTTGACTCATTGGAAAAGACTCTGATGCTGGGAGGGGTTGGGGGCAAGAGGAGAAGGGGACGAGAGAGGATGAGATGGCTGGATGGCATCACAAACTCGATGGGCGTGAGTCTGAGTGAACTCCGGGAGTTGGTGATGGACAGGGAGGCCTGGCGTGCTGCGATTTATGGAGTCGCAGAGTCGGACACAACTGAGCGGCTGAACCGAACTGAACTGAACTGAACTGTGGAGACTTTTGTTGTTAAAACTCACTCGTCTTACATACTTATTCTTTCAATATTGCTCTAGGATAACTTGTCAAGGTTCAAATATAAACCATCTATTTTCCCCTCGAAGCTCAGTTGGTAAAGAATCTGCCTGCAATGCAGGAGACCCTGGTTCAATCCCTGGGTTGGGAAGATCCCCTGGAGAAGGGGTAGGCAACCCACTCCAGTATTCTGGTCTGGAGAATTTTGTGGACTTTATACCCGTGGGGTTGCAAAGAGTCGGACATGACTGAGCAACTTTCATTTTTCAATATATTTTTATGTTTACATGTTTTATTTTTTATATATTTGTCACCTTATTTGAGTTAATACCTGGTGATGTCTGTTTGCATATACAGCATGGATATGTGGAGGGGAATGTACGTAGGTGTGTATATATCAAGGTAGCAACTGCTATCTTTTCCCTTTGTCCTTGTGGAAACTTTAAAAGATGAACTTAGGACAAGAAGCCTTATCTCCCAAAGGTGAGAAGTTATCAGGAAAGCAAACTGAGCTTATCCATGTGCTCATTCCTAATGCCCGAAACAAAACAACAAGAAAGCATTGAAATGTTCTCTTTTTTTTTTTTTGGCAAGGATGGGAGTAAAATAATGACAAAACCTGTTTCTGCCAACTTCCCCTTTATTCCTCTTGCTCCCAAATCAGCCAATGACAATACTCTAGGAATACAGATGTCATTATTTTCTTGCCCTATTCAACCTTAAAAATGGTTTGGGGTATGTTATGCTAACAATTTAGAAGTGGAAATAGCATCAATTATTCCTCTTATTCTGAGACTCAAATCTTATCAACAGACACAATCACTTTAAGCGTCTGTATGTGTACATGTGAGTGCATATATAGATATAGACTTTATGTTAAAAATTGTATTTTACTTTTTTTACATCCTTAAAACTGTGTGTGGAAAATTTAGATATATATCTTCTCCATAACTCTAATTACTTTTTTCTCATCATCCCATTTTTAAAATTACATGTCTGATATCTTGCACGGCCCCATCTCAAAATTCAAACCTATATTTTCTACTCAAGCACAAGGATTTTGGCAGTTCAGCCAGAGGGCTTCTATTACCAGCACTTATTATGTATACTCTGACTAATAATGATGGTGTGCTAGTGCTAGCTGAAAATCTTTATATCCAACATAGTGTCTTTGATTTAGAAGAAAAATAAAGAATATAATTACATGGTATGTATTCCAAGAAAACTAGATATTTTTAAACATAAAGAGCAAAAATTAGCTTAAATAATTACATATCAGGATATATAGCTTCTTAGAATTTTTGTTTTGTCTTTTGCTTCAAATTTATTGGTCAGAATATGACATAATTTTTCTTCAGTTTCAAATGCAGTGATGCCATTTGTTGCAATTTTTCTCCTTAGGCATATCTTCAGGTCTTGAGATATGAATTTCAATTATCACAGAAAACAAATTAAAAGTCAGTCTTGTTTCAGCTTTACTTAGCTCTTTTTTGGCCATGGCATACACAGCATGCTGGCTCTTAGTTCCCAGACCAGGATCAAACCTGTGCTCCGTGCAATGCCAGTGCTGAGTTTTAACCACTGGACCAGCAGGGCAGTCCCCAAATGTCAATCTTGTTTAAGTATAATTTTTCCAAAAATTAAATCATTATTTAGGCAAACACTGTGAGTGTACGTTTAATCAATAATTGAATGGTTAGCTCTGTTTAAAATGGATAACCAATAAGGGCCTACTGCACAGCACATGGAACTCTGTTCAATCTTGCATGGCAGCCTAAACAGGAGGGGATTTGAGGGGAAAATGGATACACGCATAGGTAGGGCTGAGTCCCTTTGCTTTTCACCTGAAACTAACACAGTGTTAACTGGTTATTCCTCACTACAAAATAAAAAGTTTTAAAAAGATAAATATTCTTTTTGCATAAACTAAAAAGAAAATGAGTGGCTATTTGTTGATTTTATATATATGGCACTCTGAGAAACAGATAAGAAGTATGTTTTCTGGGCCTAAGAAGTTCACAAACAAGTGAAAAGAGGAAAGTCTAATGGAGTGTTTTAAGTACCCTGCTGCATTAAGCTATGAACTAAATGGTGTCTCTGCACAAAGGAAGGTAGGTATCTCTTTCTAGGTGTATCTGGAAATATTTAACAGAAGAAAACATTTCAACAACAATAAAACAAATTGGATTTTTCTGAATATGAAAAAACTAGGCCACTGGGTGATAAGGCATTCAGCTAGATTGGCTAGCATGTGGATTTTTTTCTGAGGGAGAGTTGCAATTCCAGCACATTTTCAAAGGAAGACTCAGGTCAAGTGACATCCAAGAGGTAGACCTGGCAAATCTATGAAGGGTGCTGTAGAGAATAAACTGAGGCATTCAAATTGTGTGAAGTGAGTTGTAGGTTTCTGTAGCATACTGAAACCTGACATGACAGGAGCTCCAAGTACACAAGGCATTAGACTCACGGGATTTCAGGGATTTTAGAATAAACTAAAGTTGGTTCTCATTGCTCTCAGTTCAGTAATGCTCTTGAGGGAAGCACCCTGACATTTACCTGTAACCTCTCCTCTTTGCAGAACCCATGGAAGAATTCAGGCAAATTTCTGAGCCTGTGCATACTCACTAAAGTTCACATATGCTCTCCAGCACACCATGGTGAAGACTTGATTAATTTATAACAAAGATGGACACACATCAACCAACACTGTAAATGGGAATTATGAAATTTTACTTCAACTAGCATGCCTTGCCAGTGCCATGAAGAATCTGTGTTCCTTGAGGTGGAATGAAGATTAAAACCTTCCTTCTGTGAGTTCTTTGAGGTCAATGAGGTCAAAAGAAAAGTAAACTTAGAAGACTAAATTCCATAGGACATTGGTTTGCCTTTAATAGCATGTTTGGCAAATAATTATACCTACATTTCTTTCAAATATAAATTCATACCACAATTAGAAAAGCACTACAAAGCCATGAGTCATAAAAACTGCCTATGTTTTGGTTAAATTATTTAATCATGAGTCTTTCTCAAGTATGATATGTACATGTTTACTTGATTTTAAATAATCATCTAATATTCAAAGTATTAAACATCCCTTTTCTTCAAGATAAACTTCCCTTTTATTTCTTTTCAAAATTATTTTCTCTTTTTCCCTCCTTTTCCTGTTCTCCTCCTTTTTCTCTTTTTTGGCCAAATTAATTTTTTTCACTTGTTTCAATTTTTTTCTTTTAATTTGTTGTCAGTCACTTTGAATAATTTAAAAGAAACTTCTGTCTACAAGTTTACTTACATATGGGGGCTGCTATAAATGAATAAAAATGAAAGTTATAAATGAATAAAAAACAATGATCAGAGAATGAACTCAATTTTAAAAGTATTATGATGTAATTTTCCCATATGGTCATAGTAATTCTCATTCTCTTCAGAAATATCTGAGAACGTCTATTTCTCCAAAGGCTAGAGGCAACGGATGCTATAAAATTTTTCTTCTCTTTGTTGATCAGTATGTTACATTAACACATATTAAAATTTGTGTTTGTTGAATTCCTAATGTAACTATCTTTTAGTAATCTTGACCGGGCATTTAAATTTTTTGAACAATGATTTGCCATTCATGGACTTGGGTCATTACCAAATTATTTTCTTTCTCCAATTTATTTAGCTACTTTATGTACATTATAAATATTATATTATGTTCACTTTTAGGAAGTAACTTTTTTTCCCTAAATAAGATTGGAGAGGTTTTGGTCCTCATCTATGATACCTTAGAATATATGTGCTGAAAGTGTCTTTAAATTCTTGGCTTTTAGGCATCCCATTCTTACTTAGGTTGAAAGCTCCATGGAAATATTTTTCCAGTGCTGAGGTTTTTTTTTGTGTTGTTTTTTTAATGTTCCACCTCTTGCTTTCTCTCCCAGTCAGTTCCTCCCATACTCGTTTTCCAAACAGAATTGATCATCACGCCCCAACTTTCGTAAAAACCTCAAGGCTTTCCTCTTCTTGGTGTGTCTCTTTCTCTCAACCTGCATTCCCAATAAGAATCCATGAAAATATGGTCTGAATTCCCTTGTTTTTCTCAGCTCAAATGTTGCCACCTCAGTGTGGCCTGCCTGTAT
>SJYA01002872.1:893435-921558 GCA_006410615.1 Neotragus moschatus
AAAAAAAAAAAAACAGACTCACAGAATAATGCTCGAGCGTACCTCCGAATTCAATAGTCCAGGAGATCTGGGAGAAGCGAGGAATCCCGGACGAGCCCCCAAATGTTAGGCCCCGAACGGCCTATTCACGGGAGACGCCGCTTCCCCAGGTCACCAAGACACGAATTCGATGCAATCAGCAAGAGGATTTATTGAACCGGCGCGCCGGGGTTCGATCTCCCCCGAAAGGAGCGAACCCCAACTTCAGTTATAGAGCAGTTTTTATACACAAAAGCTACAAGCAAGTATAGGTGGGGTGGAGACAATCTCAACAAAACTGATTGGTGGGCTCAGCCTGACCTTTACAGAGATAGGTCTGGAAGTTACCAGGCTGAAACGGTTGACCGGCCACCTTACACCTTGCGGCGGTTAGCCAATTTTCTAGAAAAGATTAACAGAGAAACAATCACCCAAAGGGTCTTTGTCCGGGCCAGGAAACTAGACTATAATTCATCAGATGGGAGGTAGGTTCCTTTAGCATGAGTTATGACTAGCCCTAAGAAACAGAACAAAAGACTGCTTTAAAATTTAACTCTTTCTCCTCAGTATCACCCATTGTGACCAGACCGCCTTTCTCATTCCCACATCCCCAAATGGCACTCTCTTAATTCCTTTGGAATGCTCACTTGTCCATTTATTTCTTTGTATTTAATGTTACAGGGTAAGATGACAACAAATAACAGGTGTTCAATACAGTTCTTAATTTCTATTGCTGAAAATAATACTTAGCTATAATGAGTACTTGAGCTTACCCGGTGGCTCAGTGGTAAAGAACCTGCCTGTCAATGCAGGAAGTGCAGGAGATATTGGTTTGACCTCTGGGTCAGGAAGATCTCCTGGAGAAGGGCATGACAGCCCACTCCAGGATTCTTGCCTGGAGAATCCCATGGACGAGGAGCCTGGCAGTCTAGAGTCCAAGGGGCTGCAGAAGAGTCAGACAGGACTGAGCGACTGAGCACATGTGTGTACAGCACAAGTACCCGTTAAATATTTATTGAACAGTGGATTCCCTTATTTCTATATACATGGTCACAAATCTATTGTATGTGTGTAAAGAGAAAGAACATGATTTCACATGAACAGTAAATTTGAGTTTTTTAGTTTTTAAAAATTATTTCTTATATTCTTTGGACATTTAAAATCTGAGCAATCATGTGTTTGTCTTTAGAACAGTTTCTACCCATTAGCTATTACTGCATCCCTCACCTAGGTCTTAGCTTTCTCTAAGTTACCATAATATGCATATTGGACCACTTCTTTCTCACCACTATGTATATAATTGGATTACAAATATTTGATTTTATGTTTTTCATTATCTCATGTAAAATAACAAATATAATGTATTTTTAAAGTTAATTTTAATCTCCTAATCTGATATAGTAAATCTGTTTTACTGAGGGTACTATTATGATTTCTTTATCTCTTCGGCTCTATCTAATTTGATGTTGAAATCAGACCTAGAAGTTTACTTCCTCCAGTTGCTGTTGATGAAGACCTGTCAGCTTCCACAGCCTCTCCTTACCCATTTCAGGTTATTTGCTTTTTTTGGTCCAGAGAGATAGCTATCTCACTTTTAATGGTGGCTATTTCATTTTCCCTTACTTTTCATAAGTTTCCTTTTATTTTTATAATGAACATATTACTCAATGATTAGGTCAGAGAGGGATCCTCAAAGGGGAAACTCACAACATCTTGACCAAAAATGTAATGAGAACTTTTGATACATCAACAGTTACCAGCTGAATTACATTTTCCTAAATCCTAAGTCTTAACCAACAGCATCTGTGAATGTGCCCTAATTTGGAAATAGGATCTTTGTAGATGGTCAAATTCAGCTGAAATCATTAGGGAAGGAGGGCCCTAATCCAACATGACTGCCTCCTTCTAAAAAGAGGAACTCTGTACACAGACAAACACAACAGGGAGAAGGCCATGTGAACTTGAAAGCAGAGATGAGAATGGAGCATCTCAAAGTCAGTCACTGCCGATGACTGCCAGCAAACCACCATAAGCTAAGAAAGACCACGGAATACATCCCCGCTTGCAACCTAAGGAGGAGCCAACCCCACCAACACCTGGACCTTGTATTTCCAGCCTCCAGAACTGTGGGATGGTGAAGTTATGTTTTTTAAGTGACCAGTTAGGGGCACTTCATTACAAAGCCTCTACCAAACTAATGTAACACTTGCTCCTTAGAAGCAAAATTCTATATTCATGTTTTATGTAAATGAAAGACAATATTCAAATCCAAATTTTGTGTAACATATTTTCATCCAAAGTGTTCTTTATATACTCTAGAACTGTATATGTTCCCCGTAAGAACATTGATGAAATTCTATGGTTCTATATTAATATTACTAAGCTACTATGTGCCATGAACCAGTTTGTGAATATACATTCCCTTTTCTTTTCTTATAACTGACATACAGTCCTATATAAGTTTCAGGTGTACAGCATATTTAAACTTTGCCTACACACAAAATATAAATACACATGTATTAATGTCCCTTCCATAGAAAATTAAAATTATACTTGCAACAGTGAAGCTTAGCTAACATATCATTCAAAGCACTCTAAGCACTGCCTTCAGAATAGCTTGCTTTCTGGAAGATAACTTTGAAATGATAGCCTAGGAAGATTTTACCATGGTATCTCTTTGTCTTTCTCTTTAACCCTAACCTTCCTTACAGGATCCATAGAAAGAGGGACGAAACAGTCGTGATGACGTCTAAGAACGCTGTCATGTTTTGCCCAAGTCTCTTTGGGCTTCCAGCTCCTCTATTGGTAACAAGAAGTTGACCTTAAGCTCTCGCAATCCCAATCCATGGCTCTCTTCTGAAACTAAATGAGACGAAACATCGACTTGATAAATCTTGAGCCTCTAGCTTAAATCTCTCCCTGTTTCCACTGCTCCTTCCTTTTACCTCCCTGATATGATAAATTAAGCAAAAGCAGAAGAATGAGGGGAAAAAAAACTTTCAGAGAAAAATAAAAGGCATTTACCTCAGTTATTAGAAGTAAATGACTACTCTGAATCACAATGCAGAAATATAGGCCAGCTTTTTATCCCTATTATTATTGGTGCTGAATTATTCAGTGATATCCATTAGAATGTGATAACCTGCCGATTTTATATTTAGGCTTCCTTATACAGGACGTCACCAGCTTACTCCGAACACCTTGCAAGTTGACAAGGCACTGACTCAGAAATTATTAAAATTACTGATAAAATGGTAAAATCTAGTTTCATGTTTCAAACATCCATGCCTAGAAAA
Source organism: Neotragus moschatus (assembly GCA_006410615.1). NCBI lineage: Eukaryota > Metazoa > Chordata > Mammalia > Artiodactyla > Bovidae > Neotragus > Neotragus moschatus. The sequence continues at coordinate 896,750 of SJYA01002872.1, forward strand.
ATATTCTCCTTTAACATTTCTCCTTCTTGTCCTCCTCCTCCTTCTTTCATAATCACTATTATCATCACCACCAGCATCAAATGAGCAAGATCAAGAACAGCTCAACTGCAAATCAGAGCTAAACTATCTTAACATGCCTTTCTTATAATGTATTTCTTTAAAAAAAATCTGGGATGGCCATTTTATCTCTTCCCAGTTTCAGATATTTTTAATGAAGTATATCCCTCTATTTTTTCTTCATACACCTGCACTGCAATTCATAAACTGTCAANAAATGTAATGAGAACTTTTGATACATCAACAGTTACCAGCTGAATTACATTTTCCTAAATCCTAAGTCTTAACCAACAGCATCTGTGAATGTGCCCTAATTTGGAAATAGGATCTTTGTAGATGGTCAAATTCAGCTGAAATCATTAGGGAAGGAGGGCCCTAATCCAACATGACTGCCTCCTTCTAAAAAGAGGAACTCTGTACACAGACAAACACAACAGGGAGAAGGCCATGTGAACTTGAAAGCAGAGATGAGAATGGAGCATCTCAAAGTCAGTCACTGCCGATGACTGCCAGCAAACCACCATAAGCTAAGAAAGACCACGGAATACATCCCCGCTTGCAACCTAAGGAGGAGCCAACCCCACCAACACCTGGACCTTGTATTTCCAGCCTCCAGAACTGTGGGATGGTGAAGTTATGTTTTTTAAGTGACCAGTTAGGGGCACTTCATTACAAAGCCTCTACCAAACTAATGTAACACTTGCTCCTTAGAAGCAAAATTCTATATTCATGTTTTATGTAAATGAAAGACAATATTCAAATCCAAATTTTGTGTAACATATTTTCATCCAAAGTGTTCTTTATATACTCTAGAACTGTATATGTTCCCCGTAAGAACATTGATGAAATTCTATGGTTCTATATTAATATTACTAAGCTACTATGTGCCATGAACCAGTTTGTGAATATACATTCCCTTTTCTTTTCTTATAACTGACATACAGTCCTATATAAGTTTCAGGTGTACAGCATATTTAAACTTTGCCTACACACAAAATATAAATACACATGTATTAATGTCCCTTCCATAGAAAATTAAAATTATACTTGCAACAGTGAAGCTTAGCTAACATATCATTCAAAGCACTCTAAGCACTGCCTTCAGAATAGCTTGCTTTCTGGAAGATAACTTTGAAATGATAGCCTAGGAAGATTTTACCATGGTATCTCTTTGTCTTCCTCTTTAACCCTAACCTTCCTTACAGGATCCATAGAAAGAGGGACGAAACAGTCGTGATGACATCTAAGAACGCTGTCATATTTTGCCCAAGTCTCTTTAGGCTTCCAGCTCCTCTATCGGTAACAGGAAGTTGACCTTAAGCTCTCGTAATCCCAATCCATGGCTCTTTTCTGAAACTAAATGAGACGAAACATCGACTTGATAAATCTTGAGCCTCTAGCTTAAATCTCTCCCTGTTTCCACTGCTCCTTCCTTTTACCTCCCTGATATGATAAATTAAGCAAAAGCAGAAGAATGAGGGGAAAAAAAACTTTCAGAGAAAAATAAAAGGCATTTACCTCAGTTATTAGAAGTAAATGACTACTCTGAATCACAATGCAGAAATATAGGCCAGCTTTTTATCCCTATTATTATTGGTGCTGAATTATTCAGTGATATCCATTAGAATGTGATAACCTGCCGATTTTATATTTAGGCTTCCTTATACAGGACGTCACCAGCTTACTCCGAACACCTTGCAAGTTGACAAGGCACTGACTCAGAAATTATTAAAATTACTGATAAAATGGTAAAATCTAGTTTCATGTTTCAAACATCCATGCCTAGAAAAATATTCTCCTTTAACATTTCTCCTTCTTGTCCTCCTCCTCCTTCTTTCATAATCACTATTATCATCACCACCAGCATCAAATGAGCAAGATCAATAACAGCTCAACTGCAAATCAGAGCTAAACTATCTAAACATGCCTTTCTTATAATGTATTTCTTTAAAAAAAATCTGAGATGGCCATTTTATCTCTTCCCAGTTTCAGATATTTTTAATGAAGTATATCCCTCTATTTTTTCTTCATACACCTGCACTGCAATTCATAAACTGTCAAGCGACTCCTTTTGCACTTTTTAAAAAGCTGTTGCTTTTTCTGGTTGTTTTATTTCAAAGGTATCAAATCTAATCTAGTGGGTATGAAATCATTTCCATCAATTTGAAAAAAGGAAGCTCTCTAAGTTTTACCAGAAGGTTTTCTGTAACTTTCATTGCCCTGTAAAAGAGATTAAAAAATAAAATTCCTAAGGAAAAAATGTCTTTATGTATGGATAGATTTTTTAATTTATATTACTGGGGATAAAGTTTCCCTAGTAGCTCAGCTGGTAAAGAATCCACCTGCAATGCAGGAGACGCCAGTTTGATTCCTGGGTTGGGAAGATCTGCTGTAGAAGGGAACGGCTGCCCACTCCAGTATGCTGGCCTGGAGAATTCCATGGGCAGAGGAACCTGGCAGGCTACAGTCCATAGGGTCACAAAGAGTCGGACATGACTGAGTGACTTGCACTTTCACACTGGGGATAAAAAAGAATACCACATAAATTTTACTCAGATCTGTGTATATAATATGTTCAAATTATGTTAATATGAAATATATTCACAATGCAATCTCTATTTCACTTTCTTTAAGTGATTAGAATTGTAACAATGATTGAGTCATTTTCTCTGGGTTGTGAATNCATGAGTTATGACTAGCCCTAAGAAACAGAACAAAAGACTGCTTTAAAATTTAACTCTTTCTCCTCATTGGCATAGTAGCAGCAAGCTTCCTCCAAAAATAGACATAGGCCTCCTTTTTCTGCCGTGAGGTCTAACCTTCTTCTGTTTTGGAGGACCATGGCTGCCAGGGAATCTGGCTGGTTTGGGACAGTGATAAGGATAGTAGTTATTTCTTCTAGGTTCTCAGTGAGGTCTTCAGAAAGGATTTGGTAGTAATTTAAAGAGATTGTGAGTGAAGTCAATTTTCCAGCTCTCTCCTGGGATATGCCCTTGTGCCTGAAGGGAATAGGCCTTAGGGCTCCCTGAGGTGAGACTGAAGAGCAGATAATGCAAGAGTGAGTGATTTGTTGTAGGAGTGAGAAGGTTAGGCGATAAGAAGTCTTAAGAGATGATAAAGAGGTTTAGTGCCTATGTGTAGGGACTGAAGAATGTTTGTAAGATTCTGTGTGGACTGAAATCGGGGAAGGATATAATGGCCCTGTTTTTGTAACCAATCTCCTTGTGGTTGGGCTCCCTCTTATAATAATCACGTTTTCTTTTTTTTTTTCCCCTTCAGGGAGGTAAAGTGGCTTTATGTTGGGGATTACTATGAATTGTTGAGCCAGTGATAGGAGTGAGGCTCATTTTGCTTCCCTGTCTGCAGCACTGTTGTCCTGTGAATTGTGGTTTGAGGCTACCTGGTCACCTTGGCAATATATGATGCCTACTTCAGTTGGCATGTTCAGTTCAGTTCAGTTCAGTCTCTCAGTCATGTCCGACTCTTTGCGAATCCATGAATCGCAGCACACCAGGCCTCCTTGTCCATCACCAATTCCTGGAGTTCACTCAAACTCATGTCCATCGAGTCGGTGATGCCATCCAGCCATCTCATCCTCTGTCATTCCCTTTTCCTCCTGCCCCCAATCCCTCCCAGCATCAGAGTCTTCTCCAATGAGACAACTCTTCGCATGAGGTGGCCCAGCATCAGAGTCTTCTCCAATGAGACAACTCTTCACATGAGGTGGCCAAAGTACTGGAGTTTCAGCTTTAGCATCATTCCTTCCAAAGAACACCCAGGGCTGATCTCCTTTAGGATGGACTGGCTGGATCTCCTTGCAGTCCAAGGGACTCTCAAGAGTCTTCTCCAACACCACAGTTCAAAAGCATCAATTCTTCAGTGCTCAGGTGCCTTTAAAAGCTGCAGTATAAGCAGGGTCTTAGTTATGGGAGAGCCTTTCGTAGATAGGAACCCTCATTCTTTCCAGATAGCAGCATGAGTGTATGATGTGGAAAGTATATTTAGAGTCAGTGTATGTTTGCTTTCTTATTAGCTGCCAGGGTAAGTGCTCTAGTTAGTGCAGTAAGTTCTGCCTTTGGGAAGAGGTTCCTGAGGGAGAGCTTGGGATTCAATAATTTCAGTTTTAGAGACAATTGCATATCCAGGTACCTTTTTCCTTCTGATTTTGTAGATAAGCTGCCATCAGTATACGAAGTAAAGTCAGGGTTATTTAAAAGGGTTGAGGAAATGTGGGAGAAACGGGGCATTTTTTTTGTGTGCCTCTTTGCAAGTATGGATGGGGGCCACAGAAGAATTAGGGATAATGGTGGCAAGGTTGAAAGTAGGACAGTGTTCAAAGGAGAAGTGGGGAGATTTGAGAAGGATAACATGAATTAATTGGACATGTGAAGCAGACAGAAGGGTCGTGGATTTGTGAGAGAGTAAGTCCTTAAAGTCATGTGGTTCCTGGGTGGTTCAAAAGAAATTTTCTTACTTTCCTGAGCAAGGAGTGCTGCTGCTGCCAGAGCACATAGGCAGGCTGGCCATCCTTGAATTGTGGTATCTAATTGCTTTGATAGATAAGTGACAGGGGTGATGGAGGGGCCCTGATTGTCCCAAAACTCCTAGTGCAATTTTGTGTCTCTCAGTAGTGTAAAGGAATGAGAAAGGTCAAGAAGTGTTAGTGCTGGGGCTGAGAATGACTTGCTTAAGGGTGCTAGAGGCTGAACGAATATTTGATTTTAGCTCTAAGGTTTTTGGAAGACCCCCTCAGATGGCTTGATATATGAGGCCAAAATTAGAAATCCAGAGGCATAGATATCCAGCTAACCCCAAGCAGGACAAAATCTGTTTCTGATAAAGGGAATGGTAGGGTGGATATAAGGGACTTTCTATTAGTAGTTAATATATCTTTTGGTTGATGATAAAAGGACTCCAAGATAGGTGACTCTAGGAAGAGAGAACTGAACCTGGGTGGGAGATACTCAGTAGCCCTAACTGGCTAAAAATTGAGGAGCTGTATAGTAGTTGTTGAGAGTGTGTAAGCGAAGGACTACAAAGGAGATCACCCAAATATTGGAGGATAGTACTCACAGAGTAAGATCAAGAGAGGTTTGGGTTGATGCTGGAGCTTGGCTAAAGAAATAAGGACTATCATGGAAGCCTTGTGGGAGGACTGTCCATGTCAGCTGTTGGAAGCAATGATTGTCTGGATTGGTTCAGACAAAGGCAAAGAGGTCTTGAGAATCTGTGTGTAAAGGGATGGTAAAGAAGGCATTCTTGATATCTAGAACAGTGAAGTGGGTATTGGAGGAGGGAATGAAAGAAAAGAGCATAGGGATTTGGAACTACTGGGTATATGGGGGGAGAAGGCAATGGCACCTCACTCCAGTACTCTTGCCTGGAAAATCCCATGGACAGAGGAGCCTGGTAGGCTGCAGTCCATGGGGTCACTAGGAGTTGGACACGACTGAGCGACTTCCCTTTTACTTTTCACTTTCATGCACTGGAGAAGGAAATGGCAACCCACTCCTGTGTTCTTGCCTGGAGAATCCCAGGGACGGGGGATCCTGGTGGGCTGCTGTCTATGGGGTCACACAGAGTCGGACACGACTGAAGCGACTTAGCAGGGTATATGGGGACAACAGCCACATTGATAAGTCTCAGGCCCTGGACCAGGTGATAGGATTCATTTGGCTTTTTGATGGGTAAGATAGGGGTGTTTTAGGGAGGGTGGGTTCGGCACAAGAGGCCCTGACATAAGAGTTTAGTGACAACAGGCTTAAACCCTTGCTGATATTTTTGGGAGATGGGGTATTGTGGTTGATTGGGGGAAATTTAGAGGGGTCTTTGAAATGGATATGAATTGGGAGCATGGTGAGAAGTTGTATCTCAAACTATGGGGTTTATGGATAAAGAGGGCAACTGGGAAGAGGAAGAGGAGGTGGGGTTGAGGAGCAGTAGTCAGTTTAGATCAGAGGGTGGGCTTTGGATAGTAAAAGAGGCTTTGAATTTTGACAGAAGGTCTCTCCCAAGAATAGGCATGGAGCATTTTGGGAGTATGAGAAAAGAATGGGAAAATGGGGTATCTTGAAGTGTGTAAGGTAGAGGCTCAGTTATTCATGGCATAGATACTAAACTGTCAACCCCTATAAGAGACCTGAGGGTCCTTGGTTTTTCCAAAGTAGGCAGGCAAAGTAGAGTAAGTGGCCCCCATGTTGATAAGAAAAAGAGACTGGCTTACCTGTCACTGTGAGAGCTAACCTGGGCTCCACAGAGGTGATGAGAACTAAGGTGATAGCTTATTTGCCCCACAGCATGTGAGATGCTTGTTTCCCATCCAGGGAACAGATCTACATTCCCCACACTGCAAGGGACCTAGTGCCCGAGGTGTCACCATGGACTGGACTGCGTGTGTGTCTAAATATGTTCCGTGATCAACAACTCTGAGCTTTGCTCTAGAGATAAGACATGATAGATACAGGCAGAAGGCAATCCTCAACTATTCCCCTTACTTTTCCCATTACCTTTGAGATAAGAATGGTAAAATTGATTTCCAAATTCCTGAAGTTTATGGGGTTTCTATCCAGTATAGATACACTTGTGAATGATAAAGGATGAAGAATTGGCAAGTCTTATCTGAAACTTATTACACTCAAAAGGATTCTCTTTTATGTTGAGTTCAAAAATGTTTAGTATGGGACCTCCCTGGTTATCCAGAGGTCAAGACTCTGCCTTCCAATGCAGAAGGCATGGGTTTGACCCTTCGTCAGAGAACTAAGGTCTCGTTTGCTGCCGATGCAGTCAAATATTAAAAATAAAATGCTAAGTATGATAGGAGGAATCAACAAGGGCTTTGCCACATTTGTCACATTTCAGTGACTTCTTTTCCGATGTCATTGTGTATAGCAAGTAAGCATTGAGGAGCAAAAAAGGTTTACCCACGTTCCTTACACAAATATGGTTTCTCTCCAGTGTGACTTCGCTTGTGTGCAGTAACAGGCGAAGAAGTGGTAAATGTTTTCCCACATATATTATTCACAAGGCTTCTCTCCAGTGTGAGTTCTAAAATGCTCAGTAAGACGTGAGGAAACAGCAAAGTTCTTCCCACATTTGTCACACTTAAAAGGTTTCTCTCCAGTGTGAATTCTAAAATGTTTAGTAAGACTTGAGGAATCAGTATAGACATTCCCACATTTGTCACACTTAAAAGGATTCTCTCCCATGTGTGTTGTCAAATGTCGAGTAAGGCCTGAGCATTCATTGAAGGCCTTTCCACATGTGTCACACTTACAAAGCTTCTCTCCAGTGTGTCTTTTCATATATTTAGTAAGGTATGAGCATCGAGTGAAGACCTACCCACATATGTCACACTTATAAACCTGCTCTCCAGTGTGTGTTTTCATATGTTGAGTACGGTATGAGGGTAGAGTGAAGGTTTTCCCACATGTGTCACACTTAAAAGGCTTCTCTCCCATGTGTGTTTTCATATATCTAGTAAGAACTGAGACTTGAGTGAAGACTTTCCCACATCTGTCACATTTAGCAGTCTTCTGCCCAGTATGAGATCGTAAATGACTAAGAAGATTACAAGAAACACAAAGCCTTTCCTACATGTGCCACACTTAAAAGACTTCTCTCCAGTGTGCGTTTTCATATGTTCAATAAGGCAAGAGAGGCAAGTGAAGGTTTTCCTACATTCTTGACATTTGTAAGGTTTTATTCCAGTGTGGATTTGACTGTGAACATGAAGGTGTGAGGACGATCCAAAGGCTTTCCCACATTCCTTACATTCATAGGGTTTCTCTCCAGTGTGAGTTTTCTTATGTCCAATGAAGTTTGAGGATCGATGGAAGTCTTTCCCACATTCTTTACATTTATAGGGTTGCTTTCTAGTATGAGTTTTCATACGTCCAGTGAGGTGTGAGGATACAGAGAAGTCTTTCCCACATTCCTTACATTTATAAGGTTTTATTCCAGCATGAAATCGATGGTGAACATGAAGGGTGCCATAAGGGTGGTGTCATCTGCATATCTGAGGTTATTGATATTTCTCCCAGTAATCTTGATTCCAGCTTGTGCTTGTTCCAGCCCAGCATTTCTCATGATGTACTTCTGCAATATGTTTTCATATGTCCAGTAAAGAGAACAACCTAAAGGCTTTCCCACATGTGTCACACTTAAAAGATTTCTCTCCAGTGTGTGTTCTAATATGTTGAGTAAGAACTGAGACTTGAGTGAAAGTTTTCCCACATCTGTCACATTTAGCAGTCTTCTGCCCAGTATGGGATTGTAAATGTCTAAGAAGATTACTGGAAAACTCAAAGGCTTTCCCATGTGCATTACACTTAAAGGGCTTCTCTTCAGTGTGTGTTCTCATATGTTGAGTAACTAGTGAAGATTGAATGAAGGCTTTCCCACATCTGGCACATTTAGCAGTCTTCTGCCCTGTATGAGATCGTAAATGTCTAAGAAGATTACAAGGAGATGCAAAGACTTTCCCATATGTGTCACACTTAGAAGGCTTCTCTCCAGTGTGTGTTTTCATATGTTCAATAAGGCGAGAGGGGAACGTAAAGATTTTCCCAGATTCTTGACATTTGTAAGGTTTTATTCCAGCATTAATTCTACTGTGAACATGAAGGTGGTGACAATAACTGCAAGGCTTCTCCACATTCCTTACATTCATAGGGTTTCTCTCCAGTGTGAGTTTTCAGATGTCCAGTGAGGTCTGAGGATCGATGAAAGTCTTTCCCACATTCTTTACATTTATAGGGTTGCTTTCTAGTATGAGTTTTCATATGTCCAGTGAGGTTTGAGGATACAGCAAAGTCCTTCCCACATTCCTTACATTTGTAAGGTTTTATTCCAGCATGAATTCAATGGTCAACATGAATCAATGAGAACAACCTAAAGGCTTTTTCACATGTGTTACACTTAAAAGGTTTCTCTCCAGTGTGTGTTTTCATATGTGTAATATCTGGAGTCAGCCTGACAGCTTTTCCACACTGATTAAACATGGAGGATTTTTCCCCAGTAAAGGATTTGTTGTGTAGAATATGGAATCTCTTTCAATACTGATTATCTTCATAAAAATTCCTTCTATTTTCAGTGCTCCTGTGTGTCCTAAGGTAAAAGTGGTCACTGATGTCTTTCTCGCTTCACTCACAGTCATACAGTTCCTGTCCATTGTGGCTTTGTGTCTGTGGAAAAACCAATGGATGATGATTCAAAGCTTTCTCAGATTCATTAACTGCTCCTACCCATTTCCAAACAGAAACATCATTACAATGAGGATGATGATTTTTAACATCTTCATTACATTCATACAGTTCCTGCTCTGTTGATTTCTTTCAAGTTAAATGATGAAATCCTTCTGACACAATGAAATGCCATATACTTTAATGGTAAAACAGTTCACTGCAATTTCATTGAATTGTTCTCAAAATTCAAAGTCTAGTTATATACGTGAGAACGATTTCTTGAGGAATTCTGATGCATCTATTTTGAACCTCAGGTTAGGATATCCCCAAATTGAACATAATCAAAATTTGTTGACAGACACTGCTATCTTTGGAATAAATGCCACTCAAATATCTACCACTAGTGTTCACCTTGTAATGAAATCCCAATGTTAACTGAAAGGAAAATAAGAAATATTTCTTATGAACTTACTGATCTTACCATTTGTACCCTATTTGATGTTTTTTTCCTGCAAAATATCCTGCTGAATTTCCAAGTCATTGGATTTAATTTGCATTTCCTATTCTAAAGTAAAAGAGAATAATAAATTTAAGACTGCAAAAAGAAGTGGATGTTAAAGCGGTTATAAACAATAAGGCTCATGTGAATAAGTTTCCAAACTAAACATACCTTTTAAAAAGGCAAGAGAGAAAAGAGGAGCTTGATTATGATAAAAATTAAGAATATATATATATGTAGTCAAAATTCAGTACTTGATTTAAAAGATGAGTCTTATGAAAAAGTGAAAATGAGGAAAAGAGAGTAGTATTAGGGAAAGTTCAAGACAAAAAGTATACATCAACATGATAAAACTAAGGTACTTCCCTGGTGGTCCATTAGTTAAGAACTCGTCTACAGTACAGAGGTCACATGTGAGATCCCTGGTCCTGAAACTAAAAATGCATGTGTTCTGGAACAGTCAAGCCTGTGTGCTACAACTAATGAGCCTGCACTGTAGAGCCTGAGTGATGCAACTAGTGAGTCTGAGGCCCTGGAGCTCATTCCCTGCAACAAGAGAAACTACCCAATGAGAACCCTGCACACAAAAAGTAGAGGAGCCCCTGATCGCTGCAACTACAGAAAGCCTGCACACAGCAACAAAGAGCCTTATACAACAATGAAGACCAACATAGACCAAAGGAAAAAAAAAAGATATAACAAATAAAGAAACAAAAGACTATTTTATGAGATCATGGGAAACTCTGATAAAATGAAAAGTAAGTATGTATGAGATGTTGAGGAAGTTACAGAGCATTAGAAACCAATGTTCTCAGCCTTCTGAAGGAAAACATATCTCACTAAGTTTCCTTCTTATATACTCAAAACACACTGAAATTTAATTGACGTGGAAAGTTCCTTATAATCTCTCACCTTGGAGGATTCATCTCTCCAGTCTTCAACTTTTCTTTTTTTAACCAAGATATCAGATTGGGTTTGAATGCCTTGATATCTTGTTCATAAGGAAAGACACATTAATGAAAATGTACCTGCCAAAAGTACTTGCCAATCAAGTCTCTAGAATGAATGTGGTACTATTTTTTAGCTAGATAAAAAGGCAAATAGCCCCTCTTTCTGTGTCTAAAAAGAGACAGTATCTCTGGCCCATGAAAACACGTTCAGACCTATACGAACATTTACAAAGTACTGAGAGTGTAACTAAAATAGGAAATGAAGTAAACATAAGAGATGTTTGGTCTCATGGAGAAGCCACTAAACTAGTGGTTGCCAAATGACAGTGTCCAAGAGAATAATGTCCATTTCTTGTTAAAACAGAAATAACTAGGCCCAAATTTCAAAGTTTCATTCACTATGCCAAAGGTGAACCCTTGAGAATGCATATTTCAAACAAAAGTCATGATAATGCTGTTAGATCTCAAAGCACATTATTACAGAAAGTATACTGGAATAAAACTCATTCCTTAGATAAACAAGTGTCTACTAGTTTCCATTGTGTTCAGATTGGCATTACCTATCTTGGAACATAGAAGGAACAGCACATATATTTCCGTTCCCTAAGAGTGTAATGGAATGATGGCTGCCTTATCTGCTGTGGTCAGGTTCTTGTAGTTTTCTAGTATCACATTTCTATATAGCTTTCTCTGAAAAGGGTTCAATAAAGTCCACTCTTCCTGGGTGAAGTACACAGCCACATCAGCGAAGGTCACTGAGTCGTACACCATCACACACAAAGTAGTTTCAGTAAAGTAAGATCTCCAACAATTTACAGTGGAGAATGAGGAAGGCAGTGTCAATTTCAACAGAAGGATTCAAGGTCTGTCATCATCTGTCAGAGGACACAATAGTCTTAGGTCCTCTTCTTTCTAGCCACACTCACTCGTGATTGATATGGAACCAGTAACACAATCGTAAGCAAATTCACACACTTGTGCAAGCTGATAGATAAATAAGTTCACTGAGAAATATTCACTCTCACTCCTTACCATGTCAGAACAGTCAAAATAAAAAAACCATGTAGTAGTAATCAAGAGACAATATCAGAAGGTAATCACTGAAATACTAAGATCATTTAGAGTAATTCCTCATCAATATGAGAGCTTCCATATTTGGTGGAAATTTAAGAGGGACTCAGACTGGCTTTATTCCTTTAAGAAGCTTTGGACACAGGTCTGCTCAGAAGGAAATTTTTTCATATGGTGCTTCCAGTAGGTCACTTTGTATAAGGATACCCTATCTTCTAACCTGAGAACAATCACTCAAACACTCAGACACCATCCAGTATGCCTCTATCTTTTCCTCAGGATGGTATAAAGGGTCCTTAGAGAGAAGATCTAGGAGAAAAGAAAGAAGGCATGGGGATCCAGAGATGATCATAATTCCCACAATCACTGCTAGAGAGTCATTTGAAATTCCAAAACATCCCTGCATACTCAGGAAATCTCACACTGAGAGGAAAGTTGGTGAAGTAGGACCCTGAGTTCACCTCCCCCTCAGGAACATATCAAAAATACATCTATATGGACCCCCTCTCACTGAAGGTAAACTGGAGATGGTCAGAATGATGTCCAAAACCAAGGCTATAAAAAGATCCACAGAGTAAGGTACAAAAGAAGGGGGACTGTTCTGGTTTTTGTGTTTATGCCAAGCAAGAGTGCACACTTGAGGGTATGCAGCTGATGTCAACCCAGCACTGGATCTGAATAAGGTCAGTTAGGCCAGTGTTGGCACTTGTGGAGGTGGTGGATCAGGAGCTGTCTGTAACCTGACTGGCTTCCTAGACAGTCTCAGTGTGTGTCTGGCCCTCAGAAACCCTCCTGTTTCAGTGTTGCTCCCTCTAAGGCAAAGATACCATTGTTGGGAGGAGAGTGAGAACACATACGGAGGGAACAGATCCAACTCAGACTCAACACTCAGGGCTTTTTCTTCCAGCATCTTGGAACCAGATCTGTCTGGCTCCTGCTGCCACTGACAGGGCACTAACAGCTATGGTGCACAGTAGAAAAAGCAGCTCACACAGGGTTCTGGCTCTAGTCCCTCCATCACCAGTACATCTTCCCAACAAGGACACACTGAGAAAAGACATAATGGATACTGATTTCATTATAGTTTTTGTTTTAGAGATATGGATGACAGTATGGAGATTTATTAAAAAATTAGGAATAAACCTACTATATGACCCAGCAATCACTATTAAATTACACATGTATCCCCATGTTCATTGCAGCAATATTTACAATAGCCAGGATATGGAAACAATCTAGATATTCACTGACAGGTGAATGGATAAAGCAATTATGGTATGTTTATACAGTGAATTTTATCTGCCACAAATAGGGATGAATTTGAGTCAGCTGTAGTGGATGAATCTAGATGGTCTTATATAGAGGGAAGTAAGTTGGAAAAACAAGGATCACATGTTAACACATATATATAGAATCTAGAAAAATGGTACTGATGAACCTGGCATAGGAGAAACCTGTGGACATAGCAGGGGAAGGTGAGGATGGGATGTACTCAGAAAGCAGCACTGATATTATACACTATCAGGTATAAAATAGTGGGAAGTTGCTAAAAAACACAGGGAGGCCAGCCTGGTGCTCTCTGATGACCTACAGGGTGGGCGGGAGGAAAGGAGGGAGATTCAGGAAGGATGTGATACACACACACACACACACACACACACACACACACACGGAAGTATAAAGTCATGAGTCTTTCATGCAATTATATGACAGAAACCAACACAAAATTGTAAAACAAAAGAATTCTAGGGCTTTCAAGATTTCTCAGTGGTAAAAAATCCACCTACCAATGCAGGAGACATGGGTTCAATTCCTGGATCAAGAATATCCCTTGGAGAAGGAAATGGCAACACACTACATTATTTTTGCTTGGGAAATCTCATGGACAGAAGAGCCTCAAGGGTCACTGTGATTTTATTCTTTGTTTGCGAGGTAAACATAATAAGCCATTTTAACAATGAGCCCCTATGTAGGCCCTATCAGCCAGGACATGGAAATAATCTAAATGTCCACTGATAGATGAATGGATAAAGAAACTGTGGTATTAAGACATTTATAAAATGAAAGATTACTCAGCTATAAATAGGAACGAATCTGAGTCAGTTGTGTAGTGAGGTAAATGAACCTAGAGCATCTTATACACAGTGGAGTAAGTCAGAAAGGGAAAGCAAGTATCATATATGGAATCTATAAAAATGGTACCTATGAACTTAGTAGAGAATGAACTTGTGGACACAGTTGGGGAATGTGAGGGTAGGACAAATTGAGAAAGCAGCACTGACATATATACAGCATCATGCGTAAAACAGTGAAGGTCATTCAGTCATGTCTGACTCTTTGTGACCCCATGGACTATACAGTCCATGGAATTCTCTAGGCCAGAATACTGGAGTGGGTAGCATTTCCCTTCTCTAGGGGATCTTCCTAACCCAGGGATCAACCCAGGTTTCCCGCATCGTAGGTGGATTCTTTACCAGCTGAGCCACAAGGGAAGCCCAAAACAGTTAGTGGGAAGTTGCTAAATAATACAGGGAGACCTGCCTAGTGCTCTGTGATGACCTAGAGGGGCAGGATTGGGGGAGAGCAGGGAGACACAGGAGGGAAGAGATAGGGATACACACACACACACAACTAGGACTGTTTGCAGTGTTGTATGGCAGAAACCAACACAAAATTGTAAAGCAACAAAACTAAAATAAATAAATAAATGGCAACCCACTCCAGTACTTTTGCCTGGGAAACCCCACAGAAAGAGAAGCCTGGCAAGGAGGCAGTCCGGGGTTGAAAAAGACTTGGATATGATTAGTGACTAAACAACAAATACTGCAAACTGAATTTGGGAAAAGAATGAAAGAACATAGTAAAAATGTAACAAGCAACATAAACATAAAAAGGAACCAGTAAAAAGTGAAGAATATAGTAACTGAAGTGAAAAAAAAAAAGACTAGAAATTATTAACAGTGCACTAGGTGACATAGGTAGAGAAGGAAATGGCAACCCACTTCAGTATTCTTGCCTGGAGAATCCCATGGACAGAGGAGCCTGGTGGGCTGCTGTCCATAGGGTCGCACAGAGTCAGACATGACTGAAGCAACTTAGCATGCATGCATGCATTGGATAAGGAAATGGCAACCCACTCCAGTATTCTTGCCTGGAGAACCCCAGGGACAGAGGAGCATGGTGGGCTGCCATCTATGGGATGGCACAGAGTTGGACATGACTGAAGCAGCTTAGCAGCAGCAGCAGCAGCAGGTGACATAGGAGAAAGCACAACTGATCTGGAAGATAGAATAAAAGAAATTACTCAATCAGAAAGAGAGAAAGAAAAAACAACAACAAAATAAGGACAGTTTAAGAATCATTGCTAAAAAAAAAAAAATCATTGCTTTCACTGCTGTGGTCCTGGGTTGGGTTTCTTTTTGAGGAACAAAGATCCTGCAGGTCATGCTACTTGGCGGAAAAAACAATAACAGCAACAGTTCAAGGAATCTCTGGGATAACATAAAGCATCTAACATTCTCATTATAGGGTTATCAGAAGAACAGGGAAAGGAGTCAAAAAATGTATTTGATGAAAATATGGAGCTGACTGTGGCTCAGATTATGAGCTCCTTTTTTAAAATTTCAGGGTTAAATTGAAAAAATTAGGAAAAACCACTAGGTCATTTAGGTATGAAAAAGTGGAAACAGTGGCGGATTTCATTTTTGGGGGCTCCAAAATCACTGCAGATGGTGACTGGAAGCCACAAAAGAAGACATTTGCTCATCAGAAGAAAAGCTTCCAAACCTAGACAGCATATTAAAAATCAGAGACATCACTTTGCCAACAAAGGCTCGTATAGTCAAAAGTGTGGTTTTTCCAGTTTTATGAGACTTGGAGCATAAAGAAGGCTGCTGCTGCTGCTAAGTCACTTCAGTCGTGTCCTACTCTATGCGACCCCATAGACGGCAGCCCACCAGGCTTCCCCATCCCTGGGTTCTCCAGGCAAGAACACTGGAGTGGGTTGCCATTTCCTTCTCCAGTGCATGAAAGTGAAAAGTGAGAGTGAAGTCGCTCAGTCATGTCCGACTTTTAGCGACCCCATGGACTGCAGCCCACCAGGCTCCTCCGTCCAAGGGATTTTCCAGTCAAGAGTACTGGAGTGGGGTGTCATTGCCTTCTCCAAAAGAAGGTTGAGCTTGGAAGAATTGATGCTTTTGACCTGTGGCATTGGAGAAGGCTTTTGAGAGTCCCNAGCGACCCCATGGACTGCAGCCCACCAGGCTCCTCCGTCCAAGGGATTTTCCAGTCAAGAGTACTGGAGTGGGGTGTCATTGCCTTCTCCAAAAGAAGGTTGAGCTTGGAAGAATTGATGCTTTTGACCTGTGGCATTGGAGAAGGCTTTTGAGAGTCCCTTGGACAGCAAGGAGACTGAGCCAGTCAATCCTAAAGGAAATCAACCCTGAATATGCACTGGAAGGATTTATGCTGAAGTTGAAGCTCAGATACTTTGGCCAGCTGATGAGAAGAGACAACTCACTAGAAAAGACCCTGATGCTGGAAAAGATTGAGTGCAAGGGGAGAAGGGGGTGATAGAGGATGAGATGGTTAGATGGCACCTTTGACTCAATGGACATGAGTTTGAGCAAACTCTGGGACATAGTGAAGGACAGGGAAACCTGGTGTCCTACGATCCACGGGGTCACAGAGTCAGATACAACTAAGCAACTGAACAACAAATAGCAAAATAAACTATCGACAAAATCTAAAGACAATCTACTGAATGAGGGAAAATATCTGCAAATGATATGACCAATAATAGGTTCAATTCAGTTCAGTTCAGGTCAGTCACTCAGTCATGTCTGACTCTGTGACTCCATGAACTGCAGCATGCCAGGCCTCCCTGTTCATCACCATCTCCCAGAGTATACCCAAACTCATGCCCATTGAGTTGGTGATGCCATCCAACCATCTTATCCTCTGTTGTCCCCTTCTCCTCCTGCCCTCAAATCTTTCCCAGCATCAGGGTCTTTTCTAATGAGTAATCTCTTCGCATCAGGTGGCTAAAGTATTGGAGTTTCAGCTTCAACATCAGTTCTTCCAGTGAACACCCAGGACTGATCTCCTTTAGTATGGACTGGTTGGATCTCCTTGCAGTCCAAGGGACTCTCAAGAGTCTTCTCCAACACCACGCATGTAAAAAATCTAGACATATATAATATATCTTCTAATTTTTCTACAGAGATTAAGATTTTGCCCTATAATANCCAAGGAGTAAGCGCCTTTTAATTTCATGGCTGCAGTCACCATCTGCAGTGATTTTGGAGCCCAAAAAGTCCTAATCTATAAAATACAGAAACAATCCCAAATTGGGAGTTGTAATGATTAGCTGAGAAAATAAAATAAAGCTTATCACATCAGATGTCTATCAAAATGTGTGCTATTTTCCCATGGATCTGTATGAAAGAGAACATAGGTACATCGGAGCATGGCCCCCATACTCTGGGAATTCTCACACTTCACTTTGACCTTGGCTACCAACTGGTGTCACTGATTACTGGAACTCATCAATATTCATGCCCTTCTCTTCAATTCCCAAGCCTATTGTGCATGAAGGATTATTATATAAACAGATATTTTCAACAGAATATGAAGGAGAAATCTTTGGTTGATCTCCAGTGAGCCAGCCAATTCCTTCAAATTAAATTTTTTTTAAATTTATCCTAGGCTAATGTTTGTGTTAGAAGCTAAAGAATCCACAGGAATGTAGCAAAGTCTTTCCTTGACATCCCATTTAGAGCATAAGCTCACAGTCTACATTGACTGCAATGTCAGCTATAAATAAGACTCTGTTTCATGATGTCACCGAGATCTTGTTTTCATTGTTCCAGAAATTAACATTAAGTACTCTGGCTAATACAGTATTTAAGCAGTTTATTCATGCAGATGTAACATGAGGTGGATTTTACATGGGCAAAAATAACTCACTCCATTTTCATGCCCATAATTGAGATTCTTCATTGGAAAATACAGTTATCTTCTTATATGCTGACATTGGAGAAACTCCATAGTTAATTGCGAATGTTATAAGAATGGAAATAATAGTTATAACCATAAAGAAACCAAGGTCAAGTAAAGAAAGGATAACTATGAAAACTATACTTTTAATGAAAGTATTAGTCGAATACGTTGACTTTTCCAAAAAAAAAAAAAAACAAAACAAAAAACTTTAAAATATCAATGTGTTGACATGTCTTTGGCTAAAAATCCCAAATACCAGACTCTGTGAGGCAAACAGGCTACCCACAAATTGCTGAGAACACAAAGAAATCATTAATTGCAGTAACCACTGCTTAAACAATCATGCAGAAATATATCAGTGGATAAGCTGTCAAAGAAGCTGCATTTAAGATTTTTATGAAAACAAAACAGAAAAAGAAAAGTTCTTCTTCTAAGGAGATAGGAGATATTGAATCTATTTTCAGTGTACTAACTGTATACTGGAAGAACATAAATGTTTTGTCTAGAAAACAGGATGGATTTGAAGTACTTAAAAATGTTCTTACTTTGATTTTTTAACTCTATAATTTCAGTAGTTTGTGGGGGAAATGAAAAAGGATTTAAAGAAGAGAATGTCAACAATTTTAGTCAAATGAAGACCCAAACTATAGTCAACACCTATAGCTCTTTCAAAGTTTTCATACTGCATGGGCCATTATTTCACCATTAATGAAACACTCTCAGCAGGCATAGGTGATGAACCAGACAACACATAATTGACACTTGCATAAAGCGACAGTGGCTAAAAGTGTCATTCAATTCATTCAATGCAGAGATTTTTAGGAAAGACAGCTGAGTGCCAAATGGGGACTATCTTCCAACTCTGCAGCATGAGTCTAATTAAAAGTATGTGATCAACAAGGGGGGGAAACGACTAGATGCTGGTAACTCTGTATCTTTCAGCTATTGATTTTCACAAGAGAACAGCCTTCCGCTTTCAGCGAAAATACAGAAATCATAAAAGGTTATCACCCCCACCATAAGACCAAGAGTAAGATGGATAAATTACAAAGTCACACGAGTTTTTCTACCCATCACAGAGCTGAGGATAAAAAGAAAACAATAAAGCTAAATTACAGAAAAAGTGAAGTCTTTGCTAGAAGAGACCATAATTGCCTTCTCCTCTGCTGCAGTGGTGGGACTGGTGGTGGGGACGGGGGGAGGTAACCTTGAAAGACAGCCATAAAGCTAAAGGGGTCTAAATGTTAGTAAATTTGTAACATCTAGGTAAAGGCTGACATGAGAGATTACAACCCACCATTTTCCCATGGTCTGTCAAAAGACTTGATAACACACAACTCTCCAAAGATCAGGGCAAGGCAGAGAGCCAAGAAAAATCCTTCTCCCTCATCCCAGGTGCTTTTGGGCTTTTGTTGCTGTGGTTTAGTCATTAAGTCCTATCTGAGTCTTTTGTGACTCCAATAGACTGCAATCTGCCAAGCTCCTCTGTCCATGGGATTTCCCAGGCAAGAATACTGGGAAGGTTGCCATTTCCTTTTCCAGGGATCTTCCTGACCCAGGGATCAAACCCATGTCATCTGCATTGGCAGGCAGATTCTTTACAGCAGAGCCACCAGGAACAATGGACATTTAAAGCAGACCCATACAAAGGGCACCAGCGCAAACCAAGCTCTGATCTGAGCATATCTGAAGGTGGTGATGAACACTCTAAAGCCAAGAATAAGCTCCATCACTATGAGAGTCACACATACCATAGACAAAAGCTTCAAAATGAAAAAAACTTTTCTTTTTTTTTTCTGGGGTAAACAATATTTACATTAGTCAATAATGCTTTTCACACACAACATTCTGAATATATTTTAGAAGCATGAGACACAAGGGGAAAGCAGAGAAATGAGACCCATATTCACAGATGTGTTTGTGTTGGTACACCAGTTATACGTTTCTGTATCTTCTTGTGTCTTATATCTCCGAATTTTATTCAGGGCATCCTGGATAAATATACACACAGATTGCTGCTACTGCTGCAATGTGTCCCAACTCTGTGCAACCCCATAGACGGCAGCCCACCAGGCTCCCCCATCCCTGGGATTCTCCAGGCAAGAACACAGGAGTGGGTTGCCATTTCCCTCTCCAATGCATGAAAGTGAAGCTGCTCAGTCGTGTCTGACTCTTTGTGACCCCATGGACTGCAGCCCACCAGCTCCTCCGTCCATGGGACTTTCCAGATACAAGCTACTGATGTTTAAAGCAAAAATGATAATGATATATTGTGAAGTTCCAGACATAGACAGAGGTAAAATATATACTTTTTAAAATTCAAAAGGAATAATTTTCAGATTTGACAATTAAATGTTAGAAGTCTCTCTTCTTTATGTTCAATCTTTATATTGGAAGGGCTTCCATAGTGGCTCAGCTGGTAAAGAATCTGCCTGCCCCAGGTTGGGAAGATTCCCTGGAGAAGGGAACGGCTACCCACTCTAGTATCTGACCTGGAGAATTCCATGGACTATGTATAGTCAATGGAGTCGCAAAGAGTCAGATATGACTGAGCAACTTTGACTTTTACTTTTTTATATTGGAATATTTAAATATATTCTATTGAAAAGATAGTTCATTTTAAAACAATTGAAATTAAAACTATTTTTGATGCTTAAATGCACAACAGCCTCACTCATATCTTGTACATTCATTTACATTTTAAAACTGAAAGTAACAATTTAAATGTGTTGTGACATTCTTATTTCATTTTCTTCTATATGCTGCTTTCAAACTTTATAATAACATATTTTCTTAATAACAGAGCAAGCTGACGGCATAAATGACATGTTTGTACTACATATGTATGGCTCCTTTATTCCTGTGAAAGCAAAAATATATACCAGTGTATAGATTTTTAAGCAACAATATCAAATTTTAATTTGTCTTGAACACAATGCTAATGTCAAACAAATGTAATCGGGACTGTTCTAATTAAGTGAAGAGTTACACAAATGTTCCTTAGATAAGAGACCGAAAGCTCACAGTATAAAAGAAATTATGGATAAACCGTACTCCATCAAAATGTAAACTTCTGTCATTTAAAAGACAATGTGATGAAAATGAAGAGCCACAGGCTAGGAGAAAATATTTGCAAAATACATATCTGGCCAAACCCTCACAGCTCAGTAAGAAATCAAATAACTCAAAAACAATTTGTTTTTGAAAACACATTTAGCAAAGAAGGGACATGTGTAGCAAATAAACATATAAGAAATATTTAACATGATTAACATGTTAAATGTTTAACATGATTTAACATGACTAACATGATTAGTCATTAAGGAATAAAAATTAAAACCTAGATACCACTATACATGTAGTAGAATGGCTAAATTTCATAAAATCTGATAATATCAAATGCAACTCAAATTCTCATGACATTATCCTGAAAAATGAAAAACATTATAGCCACCATAGGAAGTTGTTTGGCTGTTTCTTTTATAAGTAAACAGAAATATGTCATATGATCCAGCAGTCACACATTTAGGTATTTACCTAAGAGAAATGTCAACATATATCTATATTAAGACCTATAGATGAATATTTATGATACTCGTAGTGAAGGAAGGAAGGTGAAGGTGAAGTCACTCAGTCGTGTCCGACTCTTTGCGACACCATGGACTGTAGCCTACCAGGGTCCTCAGTCCGTGGAACTTTCCAGGCAAGAGTACTGGAGTGGGGTGCCATTTCCTTTTTCAGGGGACTTTCCCAACCCAGGGACTAACGCCGGGTCTCCTGCATTGTGGGCAGACACTTTACCGTCTACCAGGGAAGCCCACTCTTATCACTCTTAGTGATAATAGCCAAAAGCAACACATGAAAGCAACACATGTACAATTAGTACACAGAAAAAAGTCATAGTACATCCATAAAGTGAAATATTACTTGGTAATCAATGGAAATGAACTACTGAAAAATACAGAATCATTACTGTACTTTAAAAGGCATTATGATAAATGAAAGCAATCAGACATAAAAGACTACATNAATGTATGGCAAAACGAATACAGCATTGTAAAGCAAAACAAACTAAAAAATAAAAATTAAAAAAAAAAACAAAAGTAAACAGGTGGAAACTGATTAAATGTAAAAGCTTTTGCACAGCAAAGGAAACTATAAGCGAGGTGAAAAGACAACATGTGGAATGGAAGAAAAGAGTAGCAAATGAAATGACTGATAAAGATTTAATCTTCAAGTTACACAAGCAGCTCATACTGCTCAATGCCAGAAAAACAAACAACCCAATCAAAAAGTGGGAAAAAAGAGCTAAACAGACATTTCCCAAAGAAGACATACAGATGATAACAAACACATGAAAATATGCTCAACATCACTCTTTATTAGCGAAATGCAAATCAAAAGATCAATGAGATATCACCTCGCTCTGGTCAGAATGCTGCTGCTGCTGTTGCTGCTGCTACTAAGTCGCTTCAGTCGTGTCTGACTCTGTGCGACCCCATAGACGGTAGCCCACCAGGCTCCCCCATCCTTGGGATTTTCCAGGCCAGAATACTGGAGTGGGTTGCCATTTCCTTCTCCAATGCATGAAAGTGATAAGTGAAAGTGAAGTCGCTCAGTCGTGTCCGACTTTTAGCGACCCCATGGACTGCAGCCTACCAGGCTCCTCTGTCCATTGGGTTTTCCAGGCAAGAGTACTGGAGTGGGGTGCCATTGCCTTCTCCACTGGTCAGAATGACCATCATCAAAACGTCTACAAACAATAAGTTCTGGAGAAGGTGTGGAGGAAAGGGAACGTTCATGCACTATTGGCAGGACTGTAATTTGATACAGCCACTATGGAAGACGGTATGGATATTACTTAAAAACTAGGAATAAAACCACCATATGACCCAGAAATCCCACTCCTAATCATATACCCTGAGAAAACAAAATTGAAAAAGACACATGTATCCCATTGTTCATTTCAGCACTATTTACAATAGCTAGAACATGGAAGTAACCTAGATGTCCATTGACGAATGGATAAGGAAGTTGTGGTACATATACACAATGGAATGTTACTCATCCATAAAAAGGAACACATTTGAGTCAGTTCTGATTAGGTGAATGAACCTAGAACCTATTATACAGAGTGAAGTGAGTCAGAAAGAGAAAGATAAATATGTTTTAATGCAGCTATATGGAATCTATAAAAATGGCACTGAAGAATTTATTTACAGGGCAACAATGGAGAAACAGACATAGAAAATAGACTTATGGATATGTAGAGAAGGTGATATGTATGGAAATAGTAACATGGAAACTTACAGTACCATATATAAAATAGATAGCCAACGGGAATTTCCTGTATGGCTCAGGAAACTCAAATAGGGGCTCTGTATCAACCTAGAGGGGTGGGATGGGGAGAGAAATGGGAGGGAGGTTCAAAAGGGAGGGGATATATGTATACGTATGGCTGATTCATGTTGAGATTTGACACAAAACAGCAAAATTATGTAAAGCAATTATCCTTCAATCAAAAATAAATTTAAAAAATTACTTTAACATCAATGGTCTAAATATATCAATTACAATAAAGAGGCTGCTGGAGTAGATAAAAAAAGAAAAAAAGATCCATCTAAGTTGTCTTTAAGAAACTCACTTTAAATATAAAGAGACCTGTTTATTAAAGAGAGAGAGAAAAAATTTATCATCCTAATACTAAATCAAAGAATCCCGAAGTATCTATACTAATTTCAGACATAAGCTCCTTCAGAATATGGAAATCTTTGGGGGTAAACTGGAGAATTACGTAATGATAAAAGTGTAACTATTCCAAGAGGATATAACAGTCCTTAATGGGTATATGCCTAAAAACAGAGTATCAAATTAAATAAGGCAAAAACAAAACAGCAAGAAGAAATAGATGAATCCATTGGAATAGTTGGAGACTTCAATATCACTCTATAAAAAAATAGATCCATCAGGCAGACAATCAGCAAAATGAGCCCAAGGGCACAATTAATCAACCACATATAATTGACATGTACAGTCAGCCCTTCATATCCATGAGTTGTGCATCTAATTATACCAACCAAGAACTGAACATTTTTTTTTTGTATACTTCAGAACGTTCCAAAAAGCAATGCTTGAATTTGCTGTGTGCCAGCAACTATTTACATAGCGTTACACTGGATTTACAACAATTTATACAGCATTTGGGCTTCCCAGGTAGTGCTAGTGGTAAAGAATTTACCTGCCAATGCAGGAGAAGCTAGACACCCGGGTTCAATCTCAGGATTGGGAAGATTCCATAAAGAAGAAAATGGCTAAACACTCCAGTATTCTGGCCTGGAGAATCCTGTGGACAGAGGAGCCTGGTGGGCTACAGTCTATAGGATCTCAAAGAGTCAGACATGATTGATCACTCACACACACACACACACACACACACACACACACACACACACACACACAACATTTGCATTGTATTAGGTATAAGTAACCTGGAGATGATTTAAAGTATATGGGAGGATGTGCATAGGTTAAATGCAAATATTCAGTTCAGTTCAGTTCAGTTCAGTCGCTCAGTCGTGTCCGAGTCTTTACAACCCCATGAATCACAGCATGCCAGGCCTCCCTGTCCATCACCAACTCCCAGATTTCACTCAGACTCACGCCCAAGTCAAGTCAGTGATGCCATCCAGCCATCTCATCCTCGGTCATGCCCTTCTCCTTCTGCCCCCAATCCCTCCCAGCATCAGAGTCTTTTCCAATGAGTCAACTCTTCGCATGAGGTGGCCAAAGTACTGGAGTTTCAGCTTCAGCATCATTCCTTCCAAAGAAATCCCAGGGTTGATCTCCTTCAGAATGGACTGGTTGGATATCCTTGCAGTCCAAGGGACTCTCAAGAGTCTTCTCCAACACCACACTTCAACAGCATCGATTCTTTGGCGCTCAGCCTTCTTCACAGTCCAACTCTCGCATCTATACATGACTACTGGAAAAACCATAGCCTTGACTAGACAGACCTTAGTCAGCAAAGTAATATCTCTGCTTTTGAATATA
>SJYA01002872.1:921937-932422 GCA_006410615.1 Neotragus moschatus
TTTAGTTCCTCTTCACTTTCTGCCATAAGGGTGGTGTCATCTGCATATCTGAGGTTATTGATATTTCTCCCAGCAATCTTGATTCCAGCTTGTGCTTCTTCCAGTCCAGTGTTTCTCATGATGTATTCTGCATAGAAGTTAAATAAGCAGGGTGACAATATACAGCCTTGACATACTCCTTTCCCTATTTGGAACCAGTCTGTTGTTCCATGTCCAGTTCTAACTGTTGCTTCCTGACCTGCATACAGATTTCTCAAGAGGCAGGTCAGGTGGTCTGGTATTCCCATCTCTTTCAGAATTTTCCACAGTTTATTGTGATCCACACAGTCAAAGGCTTTGGCATAGTCAATAAAGCAGAAATAGATGTTTTTTTTTCTGGAACTCTCTTGTTTTTTTGATGATCCAGTGGATGTTGGCAATTTGATCTCTGGTTCTGCCTTTTCTAAAGCCAGCTTGAACATCTGGAAGTTCACGGTTCACATATTGCTGAAGCCTGGCTTGGAGAATTTTGAGCATTACTTTACTAGCATGTAAGATGAGTGCAATTATGCAGTAGTTTGAGCATTCTTTGGCATTGCCTTTCTTTGGGATTGGAATAAAAACTGACCTTTTCCAGTCTTTTGGCCACTGCTGAGTTTTCCAAATTTGCTGGCATATTGAGTGCAGCAATTTCACAGCATCATCTTTCAGGATTTGGAAGAGCTCAACTGGAACTCCATCACCTCCACTAGCTTTATTCCACCATTTTATATAAGGAACTTGAGCATCCATGGCTTTGGTTGGGGGTCCCAGAACTAATTTCATGCAGATACTGAAAGGAAGTGAAAGCTGCTCAGTTGTGTCCAACTCTTTGAGACTGCATGGACTGTAGGCTGACAAGCTCCTCTGTCCATGGAATTCTCCAGGCAAGAATACTGGAGAGAGTAGCCATTCCCTTCTCAAGGGGATCTTCCCAACCCAGGGATTAAACCTAGGTCTCCTGCATTGCAGGTGGATTTTTTACCTCTGAGCCACCAGAGAAGATATTGTTGTAGTGGTGGTAGTCACACAGTCGTGTCTGACTCTGAAGTCTGCTAGGCTCCTCTGTCCATGGAATTCTCCAGAAAAGAATATTGGAGAGAGTATCCATTCCCTTCTCAAGGGGATCTTCCTAACCCAGGGATCAAACCCAGGTCTCCTGCACTGCAGGTAGATTCTTTACCTCTGAGGCACCAGAGAAGATATTGAGGTATTCCTATATAGACTACTTCATCCAACAACAGCAGTTCTTCTCAAGCTCACATGGAACATTCACCAAGATACACCACATGCTGGGCCATAAATAAAAACTTTATATTTTAGAACACAATGAAATTAAACTGATAAGCAATAACAGAAAGATAACTGGGAAACCCCCAGATATTTGGAGATTGAGCAAAGCATGTCTAAGTAATACATGGGTCAAACAAGAAATCTCAAGAGAAATTTAAATTATTTTGAACTAAATTAAAATGAAAACAACTTAATCAAAATTTATGGCATTCAGTGAAGCAGTGCTTGGAGCGAAATTTATTGCATTGAATTAATGTATGAGGAAAAATGATTTAAAATCAATCATTTAAACTTCTAGCTTAGGAAACAAGAAAAAATAAACAAAATCCATAGTGAGTAGAAGAAACAATAAAAATTAGAGAAGACGTTAATGAAGTTGAAAACAGAAAATCAAGAGAAAATTAACAAAATCTCAAATTGGCTGTTTGAAAAGATCAATAAACCAATAAGCTTCTAGTGAGGCTAAGAAAAAAGAGAGACAAGGTAGATGTTACCAATATCAGAAATGAAAATAAGACTATCACTTAAGATCCCCATGGGCATTAAAAGGAATATACAATAAATAATACTTTGAACTCTGTGCCTATAAATTTGATAACCTAAATGAAATTTAGCAATTCCAAGAAAGATATTATCTTTCAAAGAGAAGAAATAGATAATTGGAATAGGTCTGTGTCTATTAAAGAAATTGAATAAATAATTAATTACCTGGCAAAACAGAAAGCATTGGGCTCAGATGGGTTCTCTGGTGAAATTTACCAAACTTTTAAGGAAAAAAATGCACCATTTCTCAACAACCTCTTTCAGAAGATAGAATCAGAGAGAATACTTTCTAGTTCAATCTATGAGGTCAGCATTATTTTAATGCCAAAGATAAACAAAGATACTACGAAAGTTGAAAACTACTGAACAATAGCTCTCATGAACATAGATGCAAAAATTCATGATAAAATATTAGAAAATTAAATTAAAATATGAAATAAATTATGTACCATGATCAGTGAGATTTATTCCAGGTGTGCAAGTCTGGGTCAATATTTCAAAATCAATTAATGTAATTCATCATGTCAAAGCTAAAGAATAAAAATCATATGATATTAACAGATGTGAAAAAGCATTTTAGATAATCTAATACTTAATTTTAATTTAAATAAATCACAGTAAACAAGGAAGAGAGAGTAGCTTCTTCAACTTGATAAAGAACAGCTATTTAAATACTGCAAGCTAACATCATACTTAACTTTTCTTCCAAGGAGTGTCTTTTAATTTCATGGCTGCAATTACCATCTACAGTGATTTTGAAACCCAAAAAAATAAAGTCTGACACTGTTTCTTCTGTTTCCCCGTCTATTTCCCATGAAGTGATGGGACCAGATGCCATGATCTTAGCTTTCTGAATGTTGAGCTTTAAGCCAACTTTTTCACTCTCCTCTTTCACTTTCATCAAGAGGCTTTTAGTTCCTCTTCACTTTCTGCCATAAGGGTGGTGTCATCTGCATATCTGAGGTTATTGATATTTCTCCCAGCAATCTTGATTTCAGCTTGCGATTCTTCCAGCCCAGCGTTTCTCATGATGTACTCTGCATATAAGTTAAATAAGCAGGGTGACAATATACAGCCTTGACGTACTCCTTTTCCTATTTGGAACCAGTCTGTTGTTTCATGTCCAGTTCTAACTGTTGCTTNTCTCCCAGCAATCTTGATTCCAGCTTGTGTTTCTTCCAGCCCAGTGTTCCTCATGATGTACTCTGCATATAAGTTAAATAAGCGGGGTTAGATGTAGGTTAATAGATTTAAATAGGAAAACTTTGCAATCATTCTAATATAATCTGGACTCAAAACTGACTTCTGCTTTCATTATGACAGTCCAGAGAATTGTAAAGCTTTTAATATTTCTGAACACTAGTTATATAAATAACACTAGTTATTTATAATGTTTTCTCTAGAACAATCTCACATACTGTCAATCTTTTGGAGGACCTCACTGATTTTTTCAGCTGTACTATATTCTTGAAAACAAACATACATGAGTGTGTGCGTGTTCAATCTCTTTCTCTCTTCTCCATCCCCACCNTTCATTATGACAGTCCAGAGAATTGTAAAGCTTTTAATATTTCTGAACACTAGTTATATAAATAACACTAGTTATTTATAATGTTTTCTCTAGAACAATCTCACATACTGTCAATCTTTTGGAGGACCTCACTGATTTTTTCAGCTGTACTATATTCTTGAAAACAAACATACATGAGTGTGTGCGTGTTCAATCTCTTTCTCTCTTCTCCATCCCCACCACACATGTACACACACACCTTAAGAAGATTACTTTAAACTTTAAACATTTTCTATGTTTAAAACTTTGCCTTCTCTATCTGAAGTGAAGTGAAGTGAAGTCACTCAGTCGTGTCCGACTCTTTGCAACCCTGTGGACTGTAGCCCGCTCAAGCTCCTCTGTCCATGGGATTCTCCAGGCAAGAATACTGGAGTGGGTTGCCATTTCCTTCTCCAGGGGATCTTCCCAACCCAGGGATCGAACCTGGGTCTCCTGCATTGCAGGCAGATGCTTTATCCTCTGAGCCACCAGGGAACTTCTATATAAATCACTATTGACTTATGAAATAAGATTTATTCAGACCATATGGGATTATAACTTTGGGGCCTTTTTGAAATCTGTCTTGTTATTTGTTGATACAATTGGATTAAGAGATATCTAATAGTAATTCTGCTATTTTCAGGTTAAGCATCAAGAAACATGATTTTTGGTCAAATTTCCCATTGAGTACTTTTTCCTGTCATAATTTGGTAAATTTACATTTAGTATGTTTGTCTCTTTGATGATTACCTTCTAAAATAATTTGTTTCTTTAATGACTACTTCATCTCTGATGCAGAGATATGAAGTTCTGGGTAAATTTGCTTCATACCCGTTGTGGTGGTTCAGTGTCTGTGTGGCCCCATGGATGCAGCATGCCAGGCTCGCCTGTCTGTCACCATTGCCTGGAGTTTGCCCATGCCCACTGAGTCGGTGATGCCACCCCACCATCCCATCCTTGTTTTCCCCTTCTCCTCCTGCAATGGGTTGGTTCTTCCCATGAGGTGGCCAAATCCTTATGCAAACTACTTACTATGGTTGACAAGAGAGTGTGATTCTGCTCTTTTCAAGATTTGAGGGAAATTATCCTTATCAATTTTTTTCATGATAGTTGACGTATTCCATGAAATACTAACTTATGCTTCACCTGCAGTTTTAAGTGAAAGTGTTAGTCACTCTGCTCTCTTTGAGACCCATGGACTATAGTCTGCCAGGCTCTTCTCTCCATGAAATTCTCCAAGCAAGAATACCTGAATAGGTAGACACTGCCTTCTCCAAGGGAATCTTCCCAGTCCGGGGTTTGAACCCGGGTCTCCTGCACTGCAGGCAGATTCTTTACCATTTGAGCTTCTGGGGTTCCCTTGCCTACCTCAAGGCCATGAATATATTCTGGTGTGTTCTCTATCAAAAGTGTCTTTGTTTTTTACTTTTCCATTTATATCTAAAATCAACCTAGAATTTATTTTTGCACATAATGTAAGGCAGGAGCCAATCCTTTTTTTTGACAGATATCTACCCAACAGACCCAGAATTGTTTACTGAATTGACAGCTTATGGTATATTGTGATGAACTGCTATTCTGCTATAAGACCAGTAACCACACATACAACTTCTTGTATCTGAACTTCTTACATGGAGCCACCACCTCTTAATCATTATAGCTTCAGTTCACGATATGGAGTTCCCTGGTGGCCCAGAAATTAGGACTCAGCACTTTCAGTGCTGTGGCCCCAGGTTCAATCCCTGGTCCTTGGTTGCGGAACTAAGACTCCACAAGCCACGCAGGGTGGGAGAGAAGGGAAAGGGGGGATGAGGGGAGAGGGGAGAAGGGGAGGGGAGTCATGCTAGGTCATAGTTTAAGACTCCCAGCTTTGATCTTCTCTGTATTATCTTGATTCCTGCTTTCATGTTTTAATGTTTTGAAATCAACATGTACATTTCCACTATAATTACCTTCAGGGATTTTTCTTAGATTGCATTGAGATCTCTTAATCCTTTTGTAAAAGACACTCTTCTTTGTGTATTGACTTTTCCAATTCATGAGCAAGTTATATATCTTCAAATCCAGGGTCTTTTTTACAATTTTTCAATCATATTTATATGGTTAAGCCTTGGTTTCTTTCCCATATTATATTTATATTCAATTTTGTATGCTTTGACACATAAATGGTATTATAGAAATACAATTGTTTCCACTTCTTATGTAATTTATGCATTTGGTCAAGTCACATATTAAATTTAAGAATTTTTGTTCATTATCTTCAGTTTCTGATACACAGGAAAATGTCACTGCAAACAGTGTGCTTTGTATTCCATGCTTTTGTACTTCAAGCATTTTTTTCCCCTTTGGAATTCTTTATTGCATTAACTAGGACACTCCTGAAATATTTTTAAAAATCTTAAAATCTTAGTCCTGAACTGCAGTAGAACAATGGATAATTTCAGTAATTCATCAGTAAAATTGATATTTGCCATAGGCTTTTAGTGTGCACGCTTTAGAGAATTAAAGAAAGCTCATCTATGTTTGTACGTTTCTAAAATTTTTGTCAAGCACAGGTATTGAATTTTTCTAAATGTCATCCTATGTCTACCAAGATTAGCATCGGATTAGTCTATTAGTGTAAGGCTTACACTTGTCAAAGATAAGTATGTAAGTGACTCAAATAGAGGTTGTTAAAGACTTTATTTGGGCTAATGGGTATCAAGAAGCATCTAAGACTAGGTAATTTCCAGATTGAAATGAGGATAGAGATTATATAGGATGGAAGAAAGCTCATTAACAGGTATCAGATGTGGTTCTGTAGGACTCAATGATTTACCACAATCCACATTGGCTATCCACTTGCTAATCACACTGCCTTGATTACAGTTAACTTTCACTCATTCTTTTAATCAGGCAATGTGAGCCTTTTAATACAGCTCTTTTCCTCACAATTAATTTGCTTATTCTAGAGCTTTAACATTTTCATGTTAATTTTAGAATCAAATTGTAATTTCCTCAGAAAGTCTTCAGTGATCAGTACTGAAATAATACAGGATTTATAGATCGATCTAGAGGAAAAGTTTTAGCAATATTAATTCTTTAAGTATATGAATGTTGTACACTGCTTTATTTACTGAGGTATTGTAAAATTTCCCTTAATGGTCTTTGTAGATAGCAGCTTTTAAGTTTGCACTTTTTTGTTAGATTTTTCCAACTTCTTTTTTATGTTTTCATAAATGATATTTATAAGTTTATGTGTTCATTCTGCACAGGAGGTAATCATAGGGACTTCTATCCTTGTTCAGAATTATTACACTGATAATTTTTTTGCCTGTGCCTGTTGGCATATTCTAGAGCTTTAAGATTTTCATTTTCTAGAGTTTTAACACTGGAGCGACTGAACTGAACTGTTCGCATATTCAGGATGCCAGCTTCTCCAGCATCCAGTCCTGTGTGTATAATAAAGAGAAAACCTGAGGAATTCATCACCTAAGATGAAGTCCTCAGTCTGTCTTCTCTTTATCTTTTAGACTATATTCATATCTGTTTTACACATAACATTAAGAATTAAATGTGCTTAGTCACAAGAATGAAAAGTATCTACTCCATTTTGCCCAGAACTAGAATAGAAACATCAACATTTAGTCTTTATTTTGAAAGATATGCTTATTGTTGTAGAACTGTAAGCTGACAGCTATATTTGATCAGCATTTAGAGACATTATTCAATTGTCCTCTGGCTTCTCTTGTTTCTTTGGGTCCTTAGCTCTCACATCTACTATTGATACTTTAAATGTATCAGATCTTAATCTTTACCTGTTTAAAACATTCTGACTTTGTCTATGTTTCTGGTAGTTTTAGGAAGATGTTACTAGGCACGGTGGTCTATCGAGGTTGGTAGAAGTTACTGAGTGTGTGGTTTGAAATCTTTCATCAGTTTTGAAAGTCTTGGCCATTAAATTTCTTCAAATACTGATGATGTCCTATTTATTGACTCACTCCTGCTTATACTTTACCTCCAAGTTTATCAGACCTTTCACCTGGTCTCATTTGCCTCTTACAAAATTTTTTCTATATACTTCTCATGTTTTTCTTCTCAATTACTCAGCTTGAATATTTTCTACTCATCTCCTCTTGAAGTTAAACCTCATTTCAGGCATTGTAATTATATTCTTAGAACTTACATATCTTTCCATTTAATAGTTCTCCAGTTTTCTTAAAAAGTTTCATTAGATACATTAATCACAATTGCTTTAAATTCATCGACTTATTTCATTAGCTCAAATACCTTAGAGCCAACTTTTATTTCTTAGTTTCTGTTTGTCTTAGTATTTGAGCACATTTTCCTATTTTTTGGCATTTTTAATTTCAACTGAATACCTGATATGTTTTACTAAAAAATATAAAGGTGATAGAAAGCATCAAATTTCTCTAAAGTTCACATTTTCTTCTAGACCTTCCTTAAAACAAGGCCCTTCATCAGCTGCACAGAACTGTACTTATGGAAAACCTGAGATGACCTATTTCCATTAGACTTATTGGGCTCTCATAAATGGCCAGATTCACTCATCTTGTCCCATAATCCTCAATATAATTTCTGATTTTTTAGCTCTGAGATGACAAAAAGTTTTGTAATTCTTCTTAGAGAATTCTGGCTTAATATTTCAGTCACTCCAACTAGGTACAACTTCATCATTGTACAGAAGTCTTAAGAAGGAAATTGGATGTGTTTTGATTCCCTCAATACCATCTTTTTTTTTGGTTTGATTTTAATTTAGCCTTTGGATACCACCAAGATTCTTTACAGTTTCTCCATCCCCCAAGAGTGTTCCTCCATCCAAGCAAAATAGATTCTCAGCCTGAGCTCAGAAACAGTAAATATATCCAGGGATCAAAATAGCTGTAGATCAACAAAAACTTCTCTGAATTCCTCTCTTCTTTAGAGTTTGACTCTTTATTGCTTCAACTCATTGATGCTTTGAATGGATACTTTTTCAATTGTATCTCAATTTTCAAATGGTTCTCAAGAAGATCTGCTTTCTGCAGCTACTGTTACAACCTATTTGAAAGTGACTATCTGGAGATCTTTTCATTTACTAATTTCACAAATTCCACTCCCTCAAATTTTTGTTTAGTTGTCTTATTATGAATACTGACATCACACTGAAAATAACTCAATAACTAAAATTTTCAAGATGCATTTCATTCATTTATTAAATTTAATTAAATATTTTATTTTTTAATTTATTGCAAAATTTCAGAATCGTGTGTATACTTCCTGGTCTCTAGGTAACGGCCTATACACACAGGATGGTTAAATGAGGTTTCTTCCCTGTATCCTCAAGGGTCAATGTAAATCAAAATGACACAAAGCCAGAGATAGATGATAGATAGAGAGTTAGTTAGAAGACTAATAGAGATAAGTTGATAGGTGATTGAAGAAAATAAAATATACAAATTTAAAATAGATTAAAACAGGACAATTAAATGGGAAATTTCTAAACCAGAGCTCAGGCAGTCAGATTTCAAAAGTTGAGACTGTCACTAGAGCAAATGTTTCATAAGAAAAATGCTATAAGCATTAGTAATTTTTATTAATGACAAACATGAGAACATGTAAACAGAGAAGATAAACAACCACTAATGTCTTTTTGAAAGATTTTGGCAAAAATGAAATATGTATGAAATTTAGGAAGTGATAGAAAAAAAAAGATTTGCAACTTTAAAAAATAAAACCATACACTGACATTTACCCTAAAGAAAAATATTGATATGTTCAAAAACCCATTGCTTTCCTAATATTTTAAAGATATAAGTTTCCTATTCATTTTCCATAATGATATTCTAAAAAAAGGTCTATGACATCAGTCTTGGCAATCATTTTTTGAATATGACACCCAAAGCACAGGCAACGGGGCAAATTTAAATGAGACTATATCAAACTGAAATCTTTCTGGATAGCAAATGAAATGATCAGTAAAAATAAAAAGGCAACCTACAGAAGGAGGCAAAGCATTTGCAAATCATGTATCTGATACGGGTTTAATATACAAAACTTGGAAGGTATACACACACTCCAATAGTAAAAACAAATAACCCAAGTAAGAAATGAACAAATGACCTAGAAAGACATACATATGGCCAACAGGTCTATCACAAAACATCAAGAAATTGCAAATCAAAACCACAATAAAATATCACCTTACAGATGTTAGAATGGCTACTATAAAAAAATGCAAGAGATAACAAGTGCAGACAAAGGTCTGAAGAAAAGGGAAGCCCTCTGCACTGTTGGTGGGAATGTAAACTGGCACAGCTATTATAGAAAACAGCATGGAAATTCATCCAAAAATTAAGAAAAACTGAACTACTATAATAACCAGCAACTTCACTTCTGGGTATATAACCAAAGGGTATGAACTCAGTATCACAAAGAACTATTTGTACTTCCATTTTCATTGCAGAATTATTCACAAGAGTCAAGATATGAAAACAAACTCTCAAGGGGTGAACGGATAACAGAAAGGTAGTATTTTCTCTAAAGATGAATGAGCAACCAGACATGAATGGCATTGTTGCACCTGCTACTTATAATAAAGTACTTTAAGAACTGGACTTTTTAAAAGTCACCAGAGTTTGTATAAATAATCAACCTAATTATGTACCTTAGGTTAATCATTTGGTACTTGAAAATAATCTCAACATTCAGAAAGATAGTAATTAATTTTATTTTGGGTCTGATTCATCTCAGAACAATACTATTTCAAAATGATAGGAATATTATAGAAATATGTGTCAGATTTTTTTTTATTTGCAAACATGTCAGTGGCTCTATTTAGACCCACCATTTTTGCATCTGTTTCATTTGTGATTTTTCAGAAATGATTTGCCTTAAGGAGTTACAATGAGGACAATTATATATTAGGCCAGTTTGGAATTACAACCTAGTGACTACCCATGGCAGATAGAAACCATTCACTTCCTAGGAGTTATTTAAATAGCCCTA
This sequence comes from Neotragus moschatus, assembly GCA_006410615.1. Taxonomy (NCBI): domain Eukaryota; kingdom Metazoa; phylum Chordata; class Mammalia; order Artiodactyla; family Bovidae; genus Neotragus; species Neotragus moschatus. Next base: position 932,328 of record SJYA01002872.1, read on the forward strand.
GAAAACTTCACAGTGGTATAAGAGAGTTCCTCCCAGACTTGTGTGCAGATTTTATGAGCCTTTGTGGTATAAAGACATGGTTCTGTGGGGGGGGG
>SJYA01002872.1:932546-988633 GCA_006410615.1 Neotragus moschatus
GGAAAAAGAGGCGGGGTGGGGGGGGGGGGGGGGGGGGAGTGCACAGAGTAAAACCCTTAACAGCGATGGAGTGGCTGAGGGCATAAGCTGCTGTGGTCCTTGAAAACCATAGGCCACTACTTCTCTGCCTGTGGTTACGAATCACAACACCCTCAAAGTCAGCACTTGTCACTGCCCCTATTTTCACCCATCCTGGACACGTTGCCTCATTAAAATCATTAATCTACTTAGATCCAGGCAGAGGCCAAATTCTTCTCTTAAAAAAAAGTATGAAGTCCTTTATTTTTCCACAAGCTAAATTAGATATTTCAGTGGAGGAAAATAATTAGATAAGTTTTAGCAATATCTGATTTTCAACTTACAGCAAGTGCAGTCCAAGCAGGGTCAGGAGAAAAAATCCTTTTAATGGGGGCTATTGATCTATGGTAAAGTATCATGATTAAAATAGACCTTTTGAATTTTAGTTGCAAAGATATAGTATATTCTAATTGCTATAACCTTTGGAAATCTTCAGAAGGATAATAGTGCAGTACAAAGGTTAGAGCAGATTTTAAGGAGGAGGTGTTTAACTGAATATGATTATCTGACACCCGGGATATAACCTAATACAAAATAAATCACCTATTTTTTCTAACTAAGATAAACAAAGCAAAACTGAAAATTAGGTTTCAACTTTGTAATTAAAGGCATATTTCTGCAATACTAAGTATCAAAACTATACCACTGGAGATAGAAAATTCTCAGAAAACTTATTATTAAACTCTTATTAGATAGAGCAATAATAACTTCTTATACTCAAATTGTTTTGAAAACTTTTTCTATTTTTTTTTTTTTTAGTTTTCACAAAGTCAAAGGTATTTAGTGCACATTCAACTTAAGAAAAATGTTTCAAAGACAAAACACCCTGCATATGTTTTCAATATTGTTATACATCTAAAATTCCATATTAATATAAGATCAGTTCTTCAGAGTATCAAGAAAGCTTCGCTAAACAGTTAATGTGTCAAGGCAAACTTGATTCAACACTAATGCAACAGGGTAGAGTGATGAAACTGGACTCTGCTGAAACAAAAGCCTGGAGAGATTGAGCTTTGGGTTGAATGAGTAGAAAAGCACGGGCGGAGAGGGGAGATGATGGGTCAGACCTGGCCCTCTGTTTGCTGAGAATAACCATAACAAGTGGTGAGTTGGGCTCCTTGCCTCCAGGGAGATGGGGAGATTGAAACACAGGCTAGAAAAATGGTGCCCTAAGAGATGGCTTCCTGGTGTCTGAGACATTCCTGTGGAGACCCAAAAAGACTGACATCCCAAAGGGACAGATAATTAAACTGCTGCTGCTGCTGCTGCTGCTGCTAAGTCGCTCCAGTTGTGTTCTACTCTGTGCGACCCCATAGACGGCAGCCCACCAGGCCCCTCAGTCCCTGGGATTCTCTAGGCAAGAACATTGGAGTGGGTTGTCATTTCCTTCTCCAATGCATGAAAGTGAAAAGTGAAAGAAGTCGCTCAGTCATGTCCGGCTCTTAGCGACCCCATGGACTATAGCCCAACAGGCTCCTCCATCCATGGGATTTTCCAGGCAAGAGTACTGGAGTGGGGTGCCATTGCCTTTTCCAATTAAAGTGCATTCTAAAGCAAATGCCCTAAAGTTTGGGGAAGATGAAGACAATGTTAAGGTCTTCTTGGTCCAAGGACTAGTAACTCTTCAAAAATCCGTCAACTGGCTCAATAGTACTTATTTTCTATCACCATTTATTTCTGAATATAGTGAGTGATAGTCACTCAGTGGTGTCCTACTTTTTGCAACTCCATGGACTGTAGCCTGCCAGGCTCCTTTGTCCATGGAATTCTTCAGGTAAGAATAGTGGAGTGGGTTGCCATTTCTTTCTCCAGAATGTGAACTAGAGTAGAATTATTTAATGGTAGGTTGAATTTCCCAGGCAAAAGTCCTGGAGTGGGTTGCCCTTTCCCACTCCAGGGGATCTTCCTCATCCAGGGATCGAACTCGCATCTCCTGCATCTTCTGCATTGGCAGGTGGATTCTTTGTCATCGAGCCCTTTGGGAAGCCCAGCATTCTTTAATGGTAGGTTTTTTACAGGTTGCATATTTTAAGATAATTTTTCTTATCCTTTATGAAAGAAAAATCTAATTGAAGTAAGAGAGCTCTCTAAAATAAAGTCAGACAGAGAACAAACTAGGTTACCTATAGAGAGAGGGAAGTGGGGAGGGACAAGATAGGGGAAGGGGATTAAGAGCTACAAACTACCATAGATAAAATTAATAAGCTATAAGGGTATATGCTACAGCATAGGGAATATAGCCAAATCTTATAAAAACTTTAAATGATATATCTATTTAAAATATATTTTAAAATTGATCATGTGAAATTAATATAGTGTAAATCAATCAAACTTCAATAAAAAGGGAAATGCTGCTGCTGCTGATGCTGCTAAGTCGCTTCAGTTGTGTCCAACTCTGTGCGACCCCATAGACGGCAGCCTGCCAGGCTCCCCCATCCCTGGGATTCTCCAGGCAAGAATACCGGGGTGGGTTGCCATTTCCTTCTCCAATGCATGAAAGTGAAAAGTGAAAGTGAAGTTGCTCAATCGTGTCCAACTCAGCAACCCCATGGAAAAAAGGGAAATAAATATATATAAATACTAAATCTCCCACCAAAACGTAAAACAGCTTGGAGGCCATTAAGAAGGAAGACTTATACACATCGTGGCCTGGATGTAACCTGACCTTTGACCTGATGAACTCATCCAGAACACCTGCCAGAAATTCAAGATACTTACTGGACTCAACCTATAATAACTCACTGTCTACTTACCAAACCCCTGCTGCTGTTTAGTTGCTTCAGTCATGTCCAACTCTATGCAACCCCATGGACTGAAGCCCATCAGGCTCCTCTGTCCACGGGATTCTCTAGGCAAGAATATTGGAGTAGGTTGCCCTGTCATCCTTCAGAGGATCTTCCCAGCCCTGGGATTGAACCTGCGTCTCTTAGGTCTGCCTCCATTGGCATGCAGGGTCTTTACCACTGAGCTACCAGGGAAGCAGCCCTCAACCCCTATTCTAAACCAACTGGCCATTCTTCAAGGACAAATACTTTCTGACTTATGTCAGAGTCAGTGACAATTCTTTATAAGCCCCTGATTCTTTATTTTCCTGGAAACATTCTTTCAGGGATATTTGAATCTGTGTCTTCCAAGTGGCAATGCTTAAGACTCTAAATACACTCTTCTTATTTTTACAGCTCCTACATTATCTATTTTGGTTGATACTCTCCATCCTAAACAACACTAAGGTAATAGTTAATTTAACATTTGAGTATTAAGTCTCCAATAACCTTAGAACTCAGCTGGGGGACTGCAGATTAGCATCTGTTATGAAATTCAACTTTGGGGTCACTGACTTGCTAGAATGTTGAAAGAGATCAAACACTTTCTCAGTATAAGAAAGAAAGAAAGAAAGTGAAGTCGCTCAGTCGTATCCGACTCTTTGCAACCCCATGGACTGTAGCCTACCAGGCTCCTCCGTCCATGGGATTTTCCAGGCAAGAGTACTGTAGTGGGTTGCTATTTGCTTCTCCAGGGGATCCTCCTGGCCGAGGGATCGAACCCGGGTTTCCTGCATTGTAGACAGATGCTTTGGAGAAGGCAATGGCACCCCACTCCAGTATTCCTGCCTGGAAAATCCCATGGACAGAGGAGCCTGGTAGGCTGAAGTCCATGGGGTCGCTGAGAGTCAGACATGACTGAGTGACTTCACTTTCTCTTTTCACTTTCGTGCATTGGAGAAGGAAATGGCAACCCACTCAAGTGTTCTTGCCTGGAGAATCCCAGAACAGAGGAGCCTGGTGGGCTGCCGTCTATGGGGTCACACAGAGTCAGACACGACTGAAGTGACTTAGCAGCAGTAGCAGCAGCAGACAGATGCTTTACCATCTGAGCCAGGTATAGGTAGAAATATTATCAGAGTTGGGGTAAATAATTCATATTGCACAAATGAATTATATGCAATTCATATCACATGTAAAGTATCTGCATTTTAAAACATCCCTTAGCCTTTTGTCCTAGAGTCTCTGATATAAGACATGCTGGCAAATTCATCACCATAACTTCACAGGTGGAAAAGCTGAGACATGCCAGCAGGGCATAGAGCCCCTTGAAACAAGAACACCTTGAAGCGGGAGCCTGGCAGTCAGAGAACATACTCTTAAATACTCTGCTATGTGAACAGAAAAATCCTCATTTTATGGACAAGGAAGCCGGCACTTTGAGTGTCAATGCCACAAACGCACTAAGAGCCAACTCTGGTACTATTTTCACTATACTATCTCAATTATAGTTATGTTTTCCATATTTTACTATTCAGAGTTATAAAATAGCCAATTATGTTTTAAGTTCTGTATCGATCATTTTTGACCTCCTGAAATCTTTGTTGAAACTTGTATTTTACTTTGCAACTAGGAATGTAAAAATTATGAAGGAGATGACAAAAAACAACTTGGAAGATGAAAAGAATAAAGAAAATAAAAAGACAAGCTTATTTTGTGGTTCTTCCCCTTATTTTCCAAAGCTCAAAGATCCCAATGAGAAAATCAACCTCGAAAAACGATAGTGGGTATTTTTTTATATGTTGAATATAAGTTATTTTTCTTCACTATTTTTCTTTGTCCCTTTCCATATTTTCTGTCCATTAAATGTTGAATACACTGTAGTTTTATAAGTTTGACAAATGATTGTACAATTTCCTGTGGATGCCTTTGTTTCAATCCTTTATTTTTAATGCCAAAGGCCATAATAGATTCATACCAATTGTGAAAGTATCAAAATATCTTAAAGCCATAAACCTACATGCAAAAATTTGAGGGTAATTATTAATAACTACTCCAGTACTCTTGCCTTGAAAATACCATGGACGTCCAGGGGGTTGCGAAGAGTCAGACACGACTGAGTGACTTCACTTTCACTTTTCACTTTCATGCATTGGAGAAGGAAATGGCAACCCACTCCAATGTTCTTGCCTGGAGAATCCAAGGAACGGGGGAGCCTAGTAGGCTGCCGTCTATGGGGTCGCACAGAGTCGGACACGACTGAAGAGACTTAGCAGCAGCAGCAGCGAGTCTTTTTTATAACTAGTCAAATTGCACACCTATATCATCATAAAAACAATTTTCCCTGTATAAAAATAAAATCAGAGATTATCTTTAGAATTTTAAGCCATCATAATAGTGTGGTGTTACCAGTCACAGAATTCATACTTGGAGCTGAATTCTGAAGTTCATTTAGCTAATATCAGTTATTCCCCCACCCACCCAAAAGCCCCCATAAAAACAAGCAAACGAACAGTGTCTTTTAAGGTTAAAGACTAACATGAAAATTCTCAGATTATCGGCTTCACCTCAACTTTGAAATTTTCAAAAGATGAGTTTTATGGGTAAATTCATTAAGTTTTAAAAGGGAGAAAAATCATTTTGTCTTAGTTAAAAAAAGAATCAGAAGTGAAGAAAGTTACTGAACTGGTTCACAGGGAATGTGTACACAATTGATATATGTGTTTAATAATGAATGCCAACCATCAATAAAAGATTGAGCGTACACTGACAGACACAGGCAATGTGTTTGGTTATTAAATGGATTAAGCCCACATACTTCTTAGATCAGAGGTCTCTAGCATTTGAAGTCATTCCTGTATCAGAGATCGTGGTAAAATACAAGCTGAATTAAAGGATTGTCCTCAGGTCAGCCCCCTTCTTGGATCACGGCCTTGTAGTGGCAAAGGGGCTTGTTAACTCAATGAACCTAGAAGTCATGCCATGCAGGGCCACCAAGGAGGCACAGGTCACAGCAATGAGTTCTGACAAAACACGGACCACTGGAAAAGGAAATGGCAACCCACTCCAGGGTGTTATTCTTGCCTAGAGAGCCCCATGGACAGTATGCTGCTGCTAAGTCACTTCAGTCATGTCCGACTCTGTGCAACCCCATAGGCGGCAGCCCACCAGGCTCCGCTGTCCCTGGGATTCTCCAGGCAAGAACACTGGAGTCGGTTGCCATTTCCTTCTCCGACGCATGAAAGTAAAAACTAAAAGTGAAACCACTCAGTCGTGTCCGACCCTTAGCGAGCCCACGGACTGCAGCCTACCAGGCTCCTCTATCCATAGGATTTTCCAGGCAAGAGTACTGGAGTGGGGTGCCATTGGACAGTATAAACAGGCAAAAAGATATGACACCAGAAGATGAGCCCCACCCCAGGTCGGAAGGTATCCACTATGCCACTGGGGAACAGTGAAGAGCAATTACAAATAGCTCCAGAATGACAGCCGAGTGTGGCGGGGTACAGCCATGGGGTCGCAAAGAGTCGGACACGACTGAGCGACACAACAACAGCAGACAACTTCACTTTTATCACTTAGAAAAAAATCTATGATTTATTAGTAGGTTTTAAATAAACAGTGGGATAACTAGCTAATTATCGAAACTTCTGCGGAATCTATCCAGGGCATATATATTAAGAAAGGATGCCATATACTCTAAAAGAACTCCTAAATGCCACATCATGTTCCTACAGAAGAGAGGGCCAGACTTTTAATAGCCCGATGGTGACAGTGCAGATGCATCTAAGGGCAGGGCACCGGCAGAAGAAGCTAATTAACATCAAACACTAATTAGTCCCCCAGTATTTAGCAATGAAGTATCAGCAGCTGTCTTAGATGCCATATGCTAATTAGCATTAATAAACTTCAGAAATAATTGTCTCCATTGTTCTGTGTCATAATACTTCCTCTAATTGTACTTTGGAGAGCATTGCCTATAAATGGTAGCAAGCATTCCATAGCATTGCTTGAAGTTTAATGAGCCATTTGCTGTGACTTGTGGCATTAGGAGAGAATATATACAGGAAAGAGGAGCAATTAAAGCCAATTTTTAAAATTCAGAATTAAGTTGTTGTCTGGTACTTTGTGTCTCCAATTATTCAAATATTCTGCTTGAATATTTGAGAGACTGTTACTTTGGCTCCAGATAATCTTTAGGCAAATAAAAGGTGAAGTTCAAGAGAGATGGCTTGCATCTGTGCCTCAGTCAGCACAGGTTTAGGCTTTCACTGGAAACTGTCTGTGCCGTCACGTTGGAGAAGCCAGAAATATCAGGAAGGAGAAATAGCATCTTTCTTTGCAGGGAAAACAACTCCCATTTTTCTCATGTTAGCAAAAATAGGCAGAATGAATCTTTGATAGTATGATCTGAAGAAAATACAAAAAATGGTCATTAATTACCTTGAAAAAAAATACTTAAGACTCGAGAAAATTTCACTGGTTATCGTTCCATGAATTAGACAGCAAAATTCAGTATCATGAGAATGTGATAAGTGCCTATAGACACGTTAAAACCAAAGATCACAGGATATGATTCTTGATTTAAAGAAGTCCATGGTACAATTAAAGGGGAATAACACGTATGTGCTAATACCCTAAACAATTAGCCAATATAAAGATACATTTTGGAAATTTAAAAAATTATATATAACCGGAACATTTTTAATAATTGAGAAAGTAATATAGGCCCATATAAATTGTCTTTAAAACACACATATAGTCTATGGTATAACAGTTACATGTCCTTCTATAAGCATTTTTTTTAATTTGAAAAGAAAAACTTGGCAATACTTGGCAGCAAATTATTGAAAAGTTTTCCAGAAACTATAAAAGGTTTGATAAACACTATAAGCATTTACAATGTATACATTTGTTAGTACTATTTGCCATATGTGTCAGTAATGCAAAAAAGTCTGTCCTAAACCCCCTGTTAAACTATAAAGACCCTTAAAAGTGTTTATTTTCATTGGTCCATTACCCGTTTATACTTAGCTCATGTTGCTTCAAACAGTATCTGAAAAGAGCCACTGTCCTTGTTACTGTATTTTCCTGTAACTGCTATTCAGTTTAAATTATTTAATTTGCTAAATGTTTTAGCAAGTTGCTAAAAAAAATTTTAATTCTAGCTAATGGTCAAATGTAAAATAATAACAAAAGAAAAAATGTTGGTTATTAAAGAATACCAGAATATCTTCTTTCGCTTTATAATTTCTGAAAGTTCAGTAATTCTACTGTCTTTGGATCTTAAAGGTGCTGTAACTTTAGAAAAGGGATTAATTTTTTTCTTTGCTCTGGCCACTAGAAACTTAGAGCCAAATATTCTGTCTTCCTTTATTACATGGGATCATACAGTTTCCATTTATCTGTATAAATGTTAACTCTCTTTCTATTTCTTTATCCTGATTTCTTTGTCCTGATTTTTCTATTATTTTAAAGAATTTTACCCTTTGGATTTTATATACATTTTTAAATATTTAAGTTGCATTCTAATTCTTTGTGTGAATTAAGTAGACCATCATTAAATGGGAACAAAAAAATTCTATCAGCTTCCAAACAAAACTAACATATTGGGTTGGCCAAAAAGTTCATTCAAATTTTCCTATAACATCTTATGGAAAAATTCAAATAGACTTTTTTACCAACTCAATAATTTACAGCAAAATTTCATTAATTTTTATAATTTATGTTGATTCATCTAGGAGTTGGCTTGTGAAACTTGTTTTTAATTCACAAATACTATATTATAAAGCGATAGAGAATATTTAAAAATATCTTTTAAGGGCTTAACAGGGGTAACTGCCATTAATGAAACTGAGATATAAAGAGTAAAATATTTTAGAGAGAAAGGTTTAGGCAATGCATCAGTGGATATTATGAAAAATGTTCCAGAGGGACACACACCACCTTAAGCAGATAGGTAATATTTTATCCTTTCTATTGAGGTAGGAGAGCTGTAGATTGAGAAAAGAGAGAGTAAAAGAGAGAGAGAGAAAAGGTAGGCCACTGGTTTTGTTTTTGGTGTACAAAATAAACTGCTCCCATGAGCTCTGTCCCCTGGGGCTTGTCTTCCTCTGGTTTAGGAACCTCTGATTTCATGTAATTTTATGCTCTCTATTGTCTTGATCAATTGAACTGAGGCAGAATAGCAAGCTGACCATGTTTGGTCTCGGAATATGGTTATTCATAATCAATCTAACAAATTTGTTGTGTAAGATCCTTCTGGAATCTTAATTTTAATCCTAGTGGTTGATTGAAGTATTACAAATTCATTGCCAGCTTCTTCTGTCCATGGAATTCTCCAGGCAAGAATACTGGAGTGTGTTGCCATTCCCTTCTCCAGGGGATCTTCCCGACCTAGGGATCAAAACCCAGTCTCCTGTACTGCAGGCAGACTCTTTACCATCTGAGGGACCAGGAATCCCCTCTTTATCTTCAGGGGATAGGATCAGTCTCTATGCTATCATTATCACTACTATTAAAAACAGTTCAAAGTGATGGAAATGTTTCTATGAGTTGGAAATATATTAAATAGCTTATATATTGTAGCACCTTCCATTCCTTGAGCCATCCTTCTTAGTAGATATAGTTTCTCTTCTTATTGTTATTATTTTTATTGCTGTGTTCCAGATGATATAGTTTAGGATGTGAGAGGGCAAACGACTTACTCAAGGCTCTCCAGTCAGTATAAACTAGGACTGTGAATGAATTCAGGAAGTAGATTCATTAAGCTCACTTCATAAACAGCTTCATATAAACACTATGTTGGACTGCTTTATTCTAATATGATCAGATAACTAAACATAAAGTATAAAAACCAATCTGCCCATAGTGTTTTAATTGTAATCTACTCATTCTATTCTTTTATTACCTTAATTTAACCATTAACAAAAGTTAATTAAAAACCATTAATTTTATTTTTCATGTAATTATTAGGGCATTTTATGTCAAACATACGTATTAGTATACACACAAATACACATATGTCAGGCCAAATCAATCTTCATTAGCAATTGTTCTTGTACCTGATGAGCAGTTATGGCTATAAAAGTCATTAATTATCTCTTGCCAAAGTGCTATATACTATTACCTATGGAAGTAACTAAATTTAAATATAAATGCCTATTAATTAATAAATAACAACACCTATATATATATCTCCTTGTTAATTCTAAAAGGACATAAATAAGTAACAGCTGCATGTCTTTATGAATTGTGAAACAAATATTCCTTTTCACCAATTAGATTGTGCCATGTCGTGCTAACTTGCTTCAGTCGGACTCTGTGCAGCCCTACGGACTGTAGCCCACCAGGCTCCTCTGTCCCTGGGATTCTCCAGGCAAGAATACTGGAGAGGGTTGCCATTTCCTTCTCCAGGGGATCTTCCCAACCCAAGGATTGAACCAGTCAGCGTCTCATAGGTCTCCTGCAGGAGACTGGCAGACCTGGCAGGTAGGTTCTTTACCACTAGCAGTTGGTTGTCACAAATTAGTAAATTTAGGTCGGCATAATTGTATATTCCCTCCTGTAAACGAGAAACTGGTGACTCAGAAATGCAGAGTGAAGTGTCCCCAGATCTTTCTGGCTAATTAAGAGTGCTTATGATGGCAGACGGACATCATATGTCAGTTCATCTCTGTCTCTCCACCTTATATTCACTCTGTGTCGATTCCGTGATGACAGGACCTGTGTGAGTTATTCATCTTTGCAGCTCCAGGGCTTAGCAGTCACCGTCATGGGGGATGCAGAATATAATTGGGCCCTGAGCTTAAAAGTGCCAAGTAGTTGGAAACATATAGTACCTTTTACTTAGAAAATATATTTAAAATCCTTGAGAGGATATACTAACATTCACAAGCTTAAATAAGTGAAATGACTACCAAAACAGCATGGGCAGTTTATTGGTAGGAACAGTTTCTCAATTTAAAAATATTTAATTTCATGTAAATTATGTCACTTTGAGTATAAATGCTATCATAGGAATTTGGACTAGAATTCACCTGCTTTCTTAGAATTAATGATTTAAATCACATAATAGTAAAATAGTCAAGGGATTTTTTTTTTCTTTTCAAGGAAAATATATCTTATTTAATAGACAGATAGGTTGCCAGGTGGTGCTAGTGGTAAAGAACCTACCTGCTAATGCAGGAGACATAAGAGATATAGGCTCAAACCCTGGGTGGGGAAAATCCCCTGGAGGAGGAAATGGCAGCCCACTCCAGTATTCTTGTCTGGAGAATCTCATGGGCAGAGGAGCCTGGTGGGCTACAGTCCATGGGGTCGCAAAGAGCTGGACAAGACTGAAGTGACTAAACACAACAGACAGAGGGTAAAAAAACATTTTACTCTATAAGAAAACAAAGTGTATGAATCCTTTTTTTCCCCAAATCATTACTTATTCTGTCCAAATACCCCATTATTCAAGCACTCAAACAAGAGCAGAGGTTTTCAAGGTTATTTATGCAGTTATAATTTATTTCTTAAGAAAGGAAATGCAATTGGTTTTATTTATAAATGCCAGGGGTTTTCTGTAGATTAATTAGATGTTGATTATTACATTTTTACATTATTTAACAAAAGACTGGCTTCCTAATTTTTACATGTTTGGAATTTGAATGTATTAGCAATCATGTGCATTACTATTGTTCTTGTGTAATCACTAACTGAACTCATGTTGGGCACACATATAAAACATTTATTTTTTTTCTTTCAATTAATTAGTCTTAATCTCAAGTATGTTTACAATTTCTTTGAATTTGTAAATATTCACATTTGCAAGTTCTAAACTCAAACAATGTGACTTCGATGACCAGTTTTGGCCAACTTTTAAAAAAACTTAATGGAAACATAATGACAAAAATGAATATATAACATTTTTGCCATTTATATAAGAGATAAGGAAATTTGATAACATGACCATTCCATTTGTTCCACTGATATATTGTAGTTAATGGAAGGACATTGGCCAATTCTTGGCAAAAATCTTATCTTTTTAACTTACTATCTTCTATTGTGGAAGAGACACCTCAGATTGCCCCCCCATACCCATGTCTCAAGTCCCCCAAGCACACAGGAGTATTACAGTCATCTGTAGTTAATAAGGAACATATGATTGGTCATGGATGGTAACAAATGAGGAGTGTCAATTTCAGGCCAAAGAATGGACTTTCCATCAAGTTCTTCAGTCTTTCTTCTTTTCCTAACGCCTCAGCCAGGGGAGCCCAGTGTCCTGAATCTGTCTCCTCTCTCACCCTTGATCACCTGGAGAACAGCTGCCCTGGTGCTGAACATCAGTTCAAAAATAAACATTTGATGATTTCGATCACTGAGACTTTGCTTATTCATCTGTGATAATACAAACTAGTCCAATCCTGACACATGCAGACACATACAGCCTGTGCACACTCAAGTCATAAAACATAGTTAAAAAATAACCCTAAAACTGCAACTCATTTAGGAAAATAAAAGAACCTTTTATAATTTTAATAGAGCATTTTATTGGTCAGCAACTCCCCTCTGCTGTAAGTCCCCTCCTGCCATAAATGTTTAAATCTTCAGAGTAACCTCAGGAAGAGTAGTGGGAGAGGAAGTCAGTCCTGCGCTCTCTTCCCTCCACCGAAACATGGATGAAAAGACACCTGGGCCAAAATACTTTATGGGAACTCTAGAATCCAGGTAAGAATCTGCAGGATATTAAGGGAGCACGAAACTGAGGGGGGGGGGAATGCTTTATAATGGGTGAGAGGAGCAGCTTATCTGTTACAGCCCTGTGCCCAAACTTCCACAGCTCAGTACTCAGACCACTCAGCCCCTGATTTCCCCTACATGAGAAGGAATCAGTGAAGCATCCATCCAACACACCAGCCTTTTGGGGTTGCTACCCAAAGACTTACTTCCACGTCATCTCACTCAGAATACTGAGGTGCCTGACACAGTGGGAATGCTTGGTCGAGGGAGGGGGATCAGGAAAGGGGATGGTAGCATTTCAGCAGCCTCAAGCCCTGTAGGATTGGGAGAAGGTGTGCAATCCTGAGACTCACCCTTCAAGAGAGGAAGAGTATTTGCACTCAGCCCACAGAATTCCAGTGTATTTCTTCAGGGAAAGGGGTCAGGGGGTTATCACAGCCAGCTGCATTAGACACTTAGCAAGTACCAGGAAGACAGGAGGAAAACAGAGATGGTTGATGTCTTCAATATCATACTGTAAAGTAAGTGTCCAGCTTGTCCACTGTCCCCAATATCACTTTTTATAAAAACTTCTAAGAGCAACTTAAGTGTCCATCAGCAAATAAATGGATTATATATACAAACACAGACACACTGGGATATTACTCATATCCCAGTGCCATAAATTCATTTCATAAATGAAATTCTGCCATTTACAGCAATAGAGATTGACCCAGGGGCTTCCCTGGCAGCTCAATGGTAAAGAAACTGCCTGCCAATGGAGGAAACATGGGTTCGATCCCTGATTCAGGAAGATCCCCTGGAGAAGATGGCAACCCACTCCAGTATTCTTGCCTGGGAAACCCCATGGACAGAAGAACCTGGAGGGCTAGAGTCCATGGTGTTGCAAAAGAGTTGGATATGACTTAGTGAGTAAACAACAATAGATTGATCCAGGGGATACTATGACTAGTAAAATGAAACAGAAAAAAACATACAATGTCTGCTATAACTTATATCTGAAATCTAAAAAATAAACCAAACAAATATAACAAAAAGAAACAGGTTCACTGATAGAGAACACAAACTAGTGGTTACCAGTGGAAGGGAGAAGTGGGGAAGGGCATGACAGGAGCAGTATTAAGAAATACAAAATTCTATGTATAAACTAGATAAGCAACAAAAACACATTGTATAGCACAGGGAAATACAGCCGTTATTTTGTACTTCAACTGGAGTATAATCTATAGAAAAACTGAATCACTATGTTGTATACCTGAAAGTAGTATAATATTAAAAATCAACTACCTTCAATTAAAAGAAAAAACAGACTCTGGTTTACTTTTCCTCATACTCTGTCATTAACTATTCCTACATATTCAGTTCACTTCAGTTCAGTCGCTCAGTTGTGTCTGACTCCTTGCAACCCCACGAACTGCAACATGCCAGGTCTCCCTGTCCATCACCAACTCCCGGAGTTCATTCAGAATCATGTCCATCAAGTCAGTGATGCCATCCAGCCATCTCATCCTCTGTCATCCCCTTCTCCTCCTGCCCCCAATCCCTCCCAGCATCAGAGTCTTTTCCAAGGAGTCAATGCTTCACATGAGGTGGCCAAAGTACTGGAGTTTCAGCTTCAGCATCCTTCCTTCCAAANTGTTTTACTAAGAAACCACTGAAGCACTGAACTTCCATGACTTAGATTTTCAAAAACAAACTAACTATCCTTCTTGAATCCCACTTGATAGTAGTCGGTAAGGCAGATCCCGATCTCAACTAACCCTTGCATGCCCAAAAATGTATGGGACTTTTCTTTGACTCTGTCTCCTCTCTGATCAAAGGTTTATAAGGTAATAAACTCTGAATCCAAATAATAATTCAAACTTTGTGTGTTTTTGGCCAAAGAGACCCTGGATCTAAATTTCATAGATTTTCTTCTGACAGGGGAATCAAAAGATAAGAACTCTTTCTAGAAGGGCAGTGATGAACTGTGTGATTATCATGTATGGCAATAAACAGTTTACAAAATAATATCTACTTTTGAAATGCAGGTGTTAGTCACTCGGTGTCTGACTCTTTGAGACCCAAAGGGCTGAAGCCCACCAGTCACCTCTGTCCGTGGACTTTCTCAGGCAAGAATTCTGAAGTAGGTTGCCATGCTCTTCTCGAGGGGTTCTTCCATACCCAGCAATTGAACCCAGGTCTCCTGCATTGCAAGTATATTCTTTATCATCTGAGCCACCAGGGAAGCCCAGTATCAAATTGTAAATCATTGCAAATATACATATTACAAAAACCTCACAAACAAATCAGGAGACTCAGAAGGAATATTCAGAACATTTCTATGACTAGAAAGATCTGTCCATTCACAGTCTCATTTTCTAGCATGATTAAGTATCTGATGATAATAAAGCACACAGAGTTGAACTATGGAAGCTTTCTAATTAAAAAAAAAATCAATATCCAAAGTGCTGTGTCTCTCCACCACATACCTTGTTTTTGTATTATCTTTACATGCTTAAATATCAATATTATATGAAATAAAATGTTATTAGAACAGAGCTATTCCTCACAATGCCTACTTAGCACATCTTCAGTTCAGTCCAACTCANAAAAAAAATCAATATCCAAAGTGCTGTGTCTCTCCACCACATACCTTGTTTTTGTATTATCTTTACATGCTGAAATATCAATATTATATGAAATAAAACGTTATTAGAACAGAGCTATTCCTCACAATGCCTACTTAGCACATCTTCAGTTCAGTCCAACTCAGTCATGTCCGACTCTTTGTAACCCCATGAATCGCAGCACGCCAGGCCTCCCCCTGTCTATCACCAACTCCTGGGGTTTACGCAAACTCATGTCCATCAAGTTGGTGATGCCAACCAGCCATCTCATCCTCTGTCGTCCCCTTCTCCTCCTGTCCCCAATCTCTCCCAGCATCAGGGTCTTTTCCAATGAGTCAACTCTTCGCATGAGATGGCCAACATCTGCTGCTGCTGCTGCTGCTAAGTTGCTTCAATCGTGTCCGACTCTGTGCGACCCCAAAGACAGCAGCCCACCAGGCTCCCCTGTCCCTGGGATTCTCCAGGCAAGAACACTGGAGTGGGTTGCCATTGCCTTCTCCAATGTCTAAGTAGATTTTAAAAATAATTTAGCACACCTTAAGAGACAAATTATTTTTTTAATATTTATGATTTATTTACCTACTTATTTAGCAGTACCAGGTCTCAGTTGTGACATGTGGGATCCAGTTTCCTGACCAAAAATTGAACACAGGCCCCCTGCACTGGGAACAGAGATGCTTAGATACTAGACCACCTGGGAAGTCCTGCACAGATCATTTCTTGATAGATAATTTTTAAAAGTTTATGAGGAGGGGATATAAAAATGATAGCCCAGAGTACATAATTTATCTTGCACATGGTTCCCAATCAACATTTTCCTGAAACAACTAATTTGGAAATATTGCTTTTCTATGCTTTGCCTGTCTTTCATTACTAACACAACTATCATCTTACTGTTTTCCTAACTCGGATTTTTGCATCAAGACAGGCACCTGTGCATAACCAACTGACAAAGTGACCTTATCGAAATAGCTACAGAAACATAATACACAGAAACAGCATATTATGCTAAAACTTTGGGAGGTTTTTTCAAAACGTAATGAAACAAATAAATGTAAAGTCAAAGAATTATATTTATGGTCTCACATTTATTTCCCAGATACAGTTTTACTATTTTTCACATCCTAATATAAACACATTTCTTACTCTTTAATACTATACAATTTGAAAGACTGTTATAATGTTATATAAGGAGGTTCCAATAGTTAAAATATAAAGAGTAAACTGTCAAGTCACTTTACATCTTGGGGCATAATTACACGTAAAATTGAAAAGGAAAAACTACTTTTTAGCTCAGAGGCTACATTTCAATTAAAGCCTAGGGTAAATGTGGATTTCTAACTCTTTGAAGATGATTTTGTAAGGCTTCATCATAAAACTTTTCTATACTTTTATACTTCCAGTGGTGAAGTCTCGATTAATTAAACAGCAATGAAAAAGAGGCTACTAGCTTACTGAAGCAACCTTCCAGAAAATTCCTTTGCTAATGAAGAGCCTGTTATAACCAAGTTTCAATAGACTTACCTGACTCCCTGCTGGGTCTGCAAACTTCCCCATCACCTGACTTCAAGAGGTGTTTTTGTCCATATCCCTTCATTTAACTTGCTGATATCTTTTCTAGCAAACAATACAAGCATGAGATAAAGAAAGTATTAAAAAAGAGAACTTCTGAGAACACGTTATTGACTGTTATTACGTTATCTTCTTTATTTCTAAAGTGATACATAATTGCATTTTATCAAGCTTACAAAAAAAAAGGCATAGAAATCAATTAAATGAAATCATGTGCTCACTACCTAGAGCTGAAGGATGGTTGTCATCATCTTTGTATGGATGTATAGACTAAATAATATGAAATATCATTCATCTTCACCTTTATTCCAAGGAATAACTGTTACAAAATCTTTATAATTAAGTCTGAAGCGATTTAACATCTCTATAGCTTTCCCCAAGTGAAAAGTACCTGAGAATGTTTTAAGTAACTATTAGAAGCTACCCTGTCTTTTTTGCTAGTTTTCTAGAGAGCCTTTATATAATGTATGATAAAAACAAAGTCATGTATATTATTTTCAGAGAAGATATTAAAGTTACTGACATATTTTGTCAATTACCAAACTACTCTCATTTCTGTTATTCTACCTCTTTCTACTTTCTGTTCTGTAAAACTAATTTTTAATGAATACAAATTTTAATAATAATGATATCATTTATTTTGGATATGCTAAAAACATATTGGTGATATCAATGTTTAAAACCATAAATATATTTAAAATATATACTTAAAATCTGACACACCACATAAAAGTATGTATAGAAATTTAAAATAACACTTAATCTATGAAATATTCAAAATATTAGAAGAATATCTGGCTTCAAACAGCATATTATTAATAAATTATTACTGTAAAAATAAAATATAAATGTATATAGTGACCTACTTATATTTCTGACTACGGAATTTAAATCAGCATGTTAATAGTGCTAATTTATGGCGAGGGTTTATAAATTGGTTTACTTTCTTTTTTTTGTATGTGTTTAACTGTGTGTGTTTATATATTCAGGATTGAGACACAGGTTGTATTTTAAGTTAATTGGTATATAATTCTGGTTTAATTACTTCATTAATTCAAAACAGAAATTATATTGACAAGATTAATTTTTGTTTATAAAACACTTTCACGTGTATAATAATTTTGCAATTCATAATTGCCTTTATATTTGGCAATTCAATAAATATTATACTCATAAATAGGCAAATACCAATTATTAAATAGTTATTTTTGAAAGGAGCTTTAGGATAAGTAGCTGAATTGCTAAATAAACGGTTTAGAGTTACCCATTTAAAGTTTTAACAACTTAAAAACTTTTAATTTGTTAAAGTTAAAAACACCTTAAAAACTTTTAATTCTAGGAAAATTATTAAAGTAATTAAAGAAGACAACAATAAACTCCTATTTCAGAAAGCTTTGTGAGTTCTTAGTATCATGATAAGCATGATTTCTACCTTCTTGGTGAAAACAGCTCAATATAGTTTATTTGAAAAGCTGAAAATTTACTTATACACTAAACAGCCAAATAAATGTTCACTCCTAGGAGGGACTTAGGAGTGAGTCAACGCACACAGAATGAAATAAGTTTTATTAAAATGTGTTTGGCAAGGGGAGATCCTCTGGAATTTGAGCAAAATGAACCTGACAGTGAATACTCTTTTATTGTCTCCTTATGTCCCCTGTAACTTCTAAGGTTCCAGGGCTCAACAAGCTAGTATCACCTGCTGTATGTTACATCTGACTGTGTGACTATCACCTCCTAAATGGTAGATTTCACAGGTTTTCCTGACCCTTGGAACTCTGTCTTCCAGAACGCAGATGTGAGTGGCACCTAGTACAAAGACCCCACTCCTCTCTGTGTCATACAGACTGAGTGTGGACGAACCTGCCAAGGTAGTTACGTCCCAAAGGTGCCAGAGCCAACACGTCACATTGTTCATGCCTCTCTTCTCTCATTGCCTTTGTTTCAAATCGTATTTGCTGATTTTTTGTGACACAACAAAATTTGGCTGGTATTTCTAAAGAAGTGGCCATGGAGCGGTAAAAGAGCAAGTGTGATTCTATTGTGTCTTGACTGTCATCAATCAATTTTTCATTTCAATCTTGATGACTGATCCCTCAATCCAGTGTCACGCTGTAACCAGGAGGAAAATTCATGGTATGAATGACATGAATTCATGGTATAGAATTCCTTTAAAAGTTATACCTTGATAATCAGGCATTAACTTGTTTCCTTAGCAAAATATGGAAGCTGTAGTAAATATAAAATACCCATTTTTATGAATGAATACTTTTAATGATCTTACAGATGACAATTTACTTTTGAATCTATCCACTTAATCTCTTTTTATAATACAGGATTCAGTGCTTACAAACTCATTGCCATAAAGATAAACATAATTTAAAAAGAGCATAAACAGCACCAAACACAGGTGAATAACTGAGATGAAGATGTGGCAAGACTTTCAAAAGCTAAAGGCATATCTGCTTGTATAACTCACACCAGATGGAAAAAACACTAGAATATAAACCTTTATACATTAGCCTACTTAACTAGGTAGATATTTGTGTAAGTAAATATAGAGGAAGTAAGAAACATGGGTTTAAGCATATATTTAACAAATACTAGTTTTGATTGTTGACTATTTTGCTGATCAGATGTTGTATGTCAAAAATGTATGTCGTTTGATTCACCAATTTGACAAAATCAGCCACCTTCTCTCTTTAAAAGAAGGAGGTACTTTTATATAAATGCAGTCATTTTTCTATTATATCCATGTAAAATGCACTAAATTCAAGGAGGAAAAGTCAAAATACATAATTGTCATAAAAATCAACTATAAATGAAGAAACTTTATAAATAAAGAAAACAAAGGAATAAGCTAATAAAAGATATCTATCATAAATTTATGGGTTGACATTTTAGGTATGTCATTATGCTTATACATTATCCATGTGTTTATAATATTTTGCAGGCCAAGAATATGTAAAGAGCTGAATATTCTATTAAGCGGGACCAGAATGACCAGAATACTGTTTTCTTACTTTAAAGCAAAGTTCACTAGCAATACATCAAGGGAGCAAAATTGTTTAGTGTTCTGAGACAAAGCGTTCTGCAAATTACAAAGTCATAATCTGGTAGAATTTGGTTGTCTTGCCTACTGCTGAACACCTTCAAGAAACATAATTGACTAAATTACTCTCTTAATTAAATATAACCAAAAAGAATCTGAGGATTGCACTCAGGGTATATAATTTACAAACAACACACATATGTACACACACATATCCCAACCAAATGTCCTTTTACTTAAAAGGATAATCTAACAGAAGCATGTCAAATATGTAAAATTTGTCTGATGAGTTTTTGGAACAGAAGCTTGTTCTTAGTCTCGGATTAAATTTTGAAATTAACATGTTGCCTTGATTCCAGATTCCTAATGTAATCATCAAGATAAATGACAGATTACAAGTTAATTTTTGTAGTTAAAAATACCTAATTAGCTTACTTCACAGTTTTAGAAATTTGGAAATAAAGGTTGAGATATTCTCAACCAATGCTTAATTAATCCCTGAGTACAAGTATTACAGATGTAAGATAATAACTAGGGGGAAAATAGAATTTTCTTTGAAAATTTACATGACTAGGAGAATTTAAATCTAGCTATTTTACTCTGAGTATTGATTTTAATTTGCCATTTTGTGAAGACACAAAATATTAAGATGGGCTCACTCTGGTGTGATACCAAGAAGGAGAGAAAAACAGTATTTACATCTGACTCTTCAATATGTTATGACATGAAAGAATGCTAGGTCCAATGACATAAAGTTCCTTGTGGCAGGAACAAAGACTACCGTATTCAGACTCTATAGTTGCTTTTAGACTTTTTAGGCTCCTCACATTTCATTTGAAATGTATACTTCTATTTGTACCCTCAGTAACCGAGGTATAGCTTTTCATCAATTAAATATCTAATAAATACAGATTGCATCATTCTGAAAGTAAGGAAGTATGGTTACAGTTTTGATTTTTAGTAGTTTGTGATGTGTCCAGATGTAAAATTATCCAAACACATTGGTTGCACTTAAATGACCTTAATTTTGTGAATATTAATATTTTACCAGACTTTAGTAGAAGTTTTTGGCCATTAATCCTTCAAATGTTTTTATGCCATATTCTACCTAATTAATTCTTCATAGGTTATTCCTATATTAGGTCTTTAGTTTTTCATAGGTCCTAGTGGTGATTTTCCATACTTTTAAATTTATTTTCTTTAACTTCTGATTGAATGCTCTTTATTGATTCATTCCTTCCTTTTTAAAATTGTGTGGCATATCTACATAGTCAGTGGAAAGTTATTCAGCCCTAAAAAAAGAATAAAGTGCTGATATAGGCCATGTACAAATCTTGAATGCATGATACTAAGGAAAAGAAGCTAGACAGAGAAAAGATTATGTGTTTTAGGAGTCCATCTATATGAAATATTCAGAAAAGGCAAATCTGTATATAGAGAAATATGTTAGTGCTTGCCTGGAGCAGAAAGTGACAACAGGGAGTGATAACAAATGGGCATGAATTTTCTTTTTGGACTAATGAAAATGTACTAAAATGATGGATGCACAACTGTATGAATGTGTGGAAAGCCACTGAATTATACACTTTAATTGGTTGAATTGTATGATGTGTAAATTATATCTCAATAAAGCTCTTAAAAGAAAAAAAACAATAAAAAAATTAAATTTAAAAAAATTAAAAAATAAAATTTTCATTCTGTTATTAAACTTATTCAGTATTTTTCATTTAAAATATTATTTTCTAAATTTTCTATTTAGTTATTCTTCATCTATTTTCTGGAGAAGGAAATGGCAACCCACTCCAGTATTCTTGCCTGGAGAATCCCAGGGACAGAGGAGCCAGGTGGGCTGCTGTCTATGGGGTCTCATAGAGTCGGACACGACTGAAGCGACTTAGCAGCAGCAGCATCTATTTTCATTTTCTCTGCTAATATGTATCATCTCTTCTTTCTTCACAGAAGTATGTTCCTTCACCTCATAATTATAGTGGATACTACAAAGTCTGTGATACTTTCAATATGTTGAGCATTTCAAGGCTGGTATTTATTGGTAATTTGTCAGTTTGTGTACATTGTGTTTTTATTTTCCTTTCTTACTTTTAATATATATTTTTACTGGTATTAAACAATGTGATGTTACAGTGTGTTTTTCCTAATTGGGTCAGTTGCATTTCCTTAATCTGGTTTTGTTTTTTTTTTTTCCGTCTCAGGTATACATGAGTTCCCAATCTTGAACCACCCCCCTCAACCTCCCACCCCATATCAACTCTCTGGATCATCCCCGTGCACCAGCCCCAAGCATCCTGTACCCTGTATCGAACATAGACTGGCGATTCGTTTCTTACATGATAGTATACATGTTTCAGTGCCACTCTCCCAAATCATCCCACCCTAGCCCTCTCCCTCAAAGTCCAAAAGTCCATTCTANAAAGAATATCTTGGTGGTTTTACAGTGGATGGACAGAAAGATACCAGAATGAGTCAGAAAAACCCTTCTTCTAATAATACATTTTTGATAATTCAAGACATTGCGATAGTGAAGGGAAAAAAATGAGTTACAATAAAAATAATATTTAGGAATCATAATCAATATGACTTGGTGTTTAATGATATGAGAGGAACAGAATGTACTGAAATCATGGAATTAAAAGAGAAAGTAAATTGAAATGCAAGAACAAATTTGGAATGAAGAGCAAATGACAAAGTCAGGACTCAATCCTATAAAGACTGCAATAACAGATGAGTTTCTGTTATACCAAAATGGCTGAGATCTTAGCAGACAAATCTTGCTTACTGACTGATATAGAGGCCATTAGCCAGACATTGGTAGTTCAAACCTAACAACAATAGCAAAGAGCAAACATAGATTTCCTAATAGCAATTTATTCTCCTGCACTCAGAGCCATGATATTAGGTCAGGTAGACATCCTATCATTCAGAGGTGGGTCCCATTTGGTCTAAACCAGCAGCTCTCCATTCTGGGTGGCATTCCTACTGATCGCCGAGAGAAAATGGGCGGTGCCGGATGTGTTTGGCCTTTTCATACTGTTTTGAGGTTCTTGCAGCAGAAATACTGAAGCCGTTTGCCCTTCTCCTCTCCATAAAGAAGGCTGAACACCAAAGAATCGATGCTTTCTGATTGTGGTGCTGGAGAAGACTGTTGAGAATCCCTTGGAGGGCAAGGAGGTCCAAGCAGTCAATCCTAAAGGAAATCAACCCTGAATATTCATTTGAAAGACTGATGCTGAAACTGAAGCTTAAATACTTTGGCCACCTGATACAAGGAGCCAACTCATTGGAAAAGACCCTGATGCTGGGAAACATTGAAGACCAGAGGAAAAGGGGGCAGCAGAGGGTGGGACAGTTAGATAGCATCACTGACTCAACGAACATGAGCTTGAGTAAACTCCAGGAGATAGTGAAGGACAAGGGAAGCCTTGTGTGCTTCAGTCCACAGGGTCACAAGGAGTTGGACGTGACTCAGTGACTGAGCAACAACAAAACTAAGATGTGTTTGAAGGAGGGGATGCTAATGCTATTATTTCCCAAGGGTAAGAGATATAAACACCAGCCAAGAGCCAGATATTTCTGCACAAAGAATTTTCCTGCACAAAATGTCCACTGACCTATGGTAATCAGGATACCTCACTCATGGTCATTCTTCTCTGGACAGGACTTTGAACCGTCAGAGCCATCATGTTGCTAAGCATTGACACTGGGGCTTCACAGAAAGCAACCAGGGAAATTTC
Source organism: Neotragus moschatus (assembly GCA_006410615.1). Classification (NCBI taxonomy): domain Eukaryota; kingdom Metazoa; phylum Chordata; class Mammalia; order Artiodactyla; family Bovidae; genus Neotragus; species Neotragus moschatus. The sequence goes on from SJYA01002872.1 coordinate 956,095, forward strand.
CCTTAGATTTACGTTTGCAAGCTGGCAGCTTCGCTCTTCTCCTGTCTGCCTTTGTCCTAGCGTATTTTCATAAAGCTGAATCCTACACATGGTAGGGAATTGAGTTGATCCTGGAGAGAGGGCATAACTGCATTTTGGTGACATATTTGTATCAAAGTGAAACCCAGCCTACTCTTAGTCTATTCTGTGATTTGAGTCAGTANTCCTGTCTGCCTTTGTCCTAGCGTATTTTCATAAAGCTGAATCCTACACATGGTAGGGAATTGAGTTGATCCTGGAGAGAGGGCATAACTGCATTTTGGTGACATATTTGTATCAAAGTGAAACCCAGCCTACTCTTAGTCTATTCTGTGATTTGAGTCAGTAAATTATCTTTTTGTACAAGCCAGTTGAAAAGGCATTTTCAACCGAAAGAAAATTCTATCTGAAAAAGACTCATGAATAGAGAATCCTGGGGAATATAAAAATTTAAAGTAAAATCAGAATAAATAGGTGAGAGAGGGAGGAAGATCTAGAAATGGCCAGTAACATAGAAGAAACAGGATAAGTGATTTTACAAAACCCAACAAAGAAAAAACAATTTAAAGAAAAGGTTAGCAGTGGTATGTGCTCAAGGATAATGAGACTCTATGAAAAGTTTTTTTTTTAATATGTCAATAGAGAAACCAGTGTCCAAATCTGCCAACTTAATTGCAGGTGCAGAAACCAGATGGCAGCTTTACAACCCCAATTGCTTTTTGGACCATCTAGTCATATACTTTGGTTTATCAAGGTGTGATGAGATTACTTATACGGTACACTACAAGGATACAAAAATAAGAGAGAATTACTGATATTAGTATTCTGATTGAAACATATACAGTCCATAAAATAGTTACTTGAATCATAAATCTCCATATTCTGTGTGGTTGTTAGTCACTCAGCTGTGTCTCACTTTTGGGGACCCCGTGGATTATAGCCTGCCTGGCTCCTCTGTCCAGGGGACTTCCCAGGCAAGAATACCGGAGTGGGTTGCTATTCCCTTCGCCAGGGGATTTTCTCAAAGTAGGGACTGAGCCCAGGTCTCCCACCTTGGAGGCAGATTCTTTACCATCTGAGCCACCAGGGAAGCCCACATCTACATAGACATACGCATATATACCCACAAGACATAAAATATTACAACATTCATAGTACTAGTGATGTGGTAGGTTAATGACAAACTGCCCTGGTTAGAAAATTAACATAACCCCAAGTCAGCTTGGGAAAAGCCTTTATTTCAGTTGCATAGAGAGCCTCTACTGTTTCCATTGTCAACACTGGTATCATTTATTGCTTCTGCATTAATGCTCCAGCTCACTCAGGCAGTGTGGTAATTAATGTCAAGTTGTCACTTATATAACCTCACGGTAAAGAATGAATAGCTGATGATATACTCTGGAAGATGGAAAGGAAGACAATCCTGGCGATTGGTTGAAGTGAAATAATGTTTCTGCAGGAGGCCAGAAGAATACTCTGCCTGCACTGATGGGAGAGAGCGTGAGACATCATGGCAGGGGTGGTGGGTGGTGGGGAGTAGTGGTGGGGGAGACTTTAAGAAAACAGAATGAAAAAGGGTATGACTACAAGTGATAAGAAAAACATTTTCTTCCCCTAGTGATTCATCTGTGAGTGAACCCTAGGTTTCTGAGCAAGACACACCAAGTAATTGCTGAGACAACCCATGGCTGGTGCTGTGGTCCAGGATAAGGGAGAATTCCCCAGGAGTTGGTAGTCTGAGCATCTCAGAAGTCAGAAGAATGATGTGGGAGTCAAAATGGTGTGATTTTCCAGTCCTAAGCAATTGTAAACTAGGTCAAACCCACACAAAATCAGGAACTTTGTAATAACAGGGGAGAAATATGCTGAATTCCCATACTAACTAGGGAGTTAATGATGAATTACATTAATTAAACTTATTAATATAACCCTGGGGCATCTTGGAAAATCAATATCTGGGGAAAGTTATGCAAGAATGCACCATTATTACTTGAATCTGAAATGATGTCTAACAGCAGAGACTTATCTGTAGCTTCCTGTACAGTTACTCAAAATGTAACTGCTTCTTCATCCGCAACAGACTCAGTTACTTTCTTATCATGTGAACATTGTTGAATATACAGCAACCCCACATTTTTTCTCTACTATCCAATTCAAAACAGTTGTTGAAATTGCTCATGAATACTCTCCGCCCCACCTCCCCACTGTTTAGTCTTTAACTCATGTTCGATTCTTTTGCAATCCCATGGACTTAGCCCACCTGACTCCCCTGTCCATGGGATTTCCCAGACAAGAATTCTGGAGTGGGTTGCCATTTCCTTCTCCAGGGAATCTTCCTGACCCAGGGATCAAACCTATGTCGCATGCTTTGGCAAACAAATTCTTTACCACTGAGTCACCAGGGAAGCCTCATGAATACTTGGGACCAACATGATTTTTAACTCTGTGTTATGAGAAGTGCTGCATACACTCCCCAGGCTGAGGCTGATAACAAATAATTTCTAAGAAGCTCATTACTTAAAATCAACCTATCACAAAAGTCCTATAACCTTTGACTGTTTCTTCCATTGCCCTATTTTTACCAGCCCCTCCCACCTATATCCATGGCTAAAATGATCTGTAATGCATTTGGTCTACATCAGATTCACAGGATCTCAGCCTTCAAGTCTCCCCACCCACTTAAACCCTGGCAAAATTTTAGCATCATTTCAGGCCTTTCTTTCAATAATGGAAGCTTGTTATAAAATCGATGTGATGAATAAAATCGATTTTTGTAGAACCCTTTAGAATTATGCATGCAAGCACATATACACACACACCACACACAAATGCAGATCAAATTTTAACGCATAAAACTCTACTAAACATGGTACATGAACAAAGGGAATAAAGAGGCAGTTATGGAAGTTAAAGGAAATTTTTCTGCTGATTGTAGTTGATGCAGTTGATGTACAATGTGTAGTCTTCACTATTCTACTCATGGAATGAATGTATTACTTTCATACCTAAGAGATGACTCTGCTCAACTTCTAAGGAAGTTTCAAGATATAAACCTTTGGTATCGCCTGTTGAACCAGGAACACATAAACCAGATGACCTGAATTCAGTTACATGTCAGGCTCCCCCATCGCCATGTTTCCCTTAAATCTCGTACGAGGGTAGATTGCCACTTCATTATTGTGCAACAGAATGGACTTCCTCCAGACCGAACCTTGACCCACAGTCGAATCCACGGCTGAATGACTGCTGAATGGTTTCTGTTTATGGAATCGTGAACTGAAATTCTGTACTAAGACTTTAACACTGGGTTCTGTCACTTTTAGTGTCACAGCCCATTTCTTTTATGGACTCATTGCTTTCTGTCAGGTACTGCTCTTGCAAAAGCATAGGCATGTGATAAAAAAAATATTTTTCTTATTTCGGATTCTCTCAGAGCCAGACACTGAGCTGAGGATTCAAGTGCAAGGTGATTTATGAAGGAAGGGCTCCAAGGAGGCACTAGCAAGTGGCCAGACAACGGGATAAGGAAGTTGGAGGCGCCCGGCCTGCCTGAGGCTGTGCAGAGCTCTGGGCTGTAAATCATGCCTTGGAGTTCTCTCTGCTTTGAGACAAATGAGCATGGGGTTTATGCTCCAATCACGGACCATCAGTTACAGGCTGCCTCAGGAGCAAGGAGGTGACATCCAATCCCTCCAGACAGATGAGGCTCTCTGGTGATTCAAATGTATCCCCCAAAGAAGGTTACAGGTGCAAATGCAGTTAGTAAAAACCACAGGAGCTTGGTGGTGAGGCTGACACACACAGCAGGTAGAAAGAATGACCTGGTGAGTCAGGGCTTAGGGAACGGGGGGTGGGAAGAGCTTCTAGAAATCTCTCCCCCAGAAGAATTCTATTTGACTGATTGACACTAGAAAAGGAACCCATTTGAAATCCCTGGAGGCTGGCCAAAAGATTTGCCAACAACAGACTGAGAGGCACTTTCCCACCAAAATCTGCAGAACTAAGTAAGAAGCACGGGAAGCCAGCATTCGGGCCAGGTCAGGCACCCACCCACACAGCTGCCGGTGGAAGGCTGTGTCTGCAGCCTCAGTAGCGCGGGGTTCCCTGAGGACCCCTCAGAACCCCATGGCCTATAGCCTCAGAGGGTGCAGGAAGCTTTGGGGAGTGGTTTTACCAGCTAAGGGAACACTGGCTTATGTGTATGTCATTTGGTTCTGCTCTGCCAAAGGTCCAGGCTATAGGGAACAGAGCAGAGGGGATGTACAAGCTTGTGCAATACAGCAAGTCTCTTGCATACAAACACATTCCATTCTGGGAACATATTCATAAATCCTATTTGTTCCTAAGCTCAGCAAAGTTAGCCTAGGTTCCCAACCAACACATCATCGTATAGCACTTTGCTGTATTGTTTAAAGGGGCTTCCCTGGTGGCACTAGTGTTAAAGAAACTGCCTGCCAACACTGAAGACATAAGAGATGAGGACTCGATCTCTGGGTCAGGAAGATCCCCCTGGAGAAGGGCTTGGCAACCCACTCCAATATTCTTGCCTGGAGCATCCCATGGACAAAGGAGACTGGCGGGCTACAGTCCATGGGGTTGCAAAGAGTTGGACACAAATGAAGTGACTTAGCATGCAGGTAATGTTTCTAACACTTTTCACACAGATAATATATAAAATATAAACTCACAAAAATAAACATTTTTAATCTTACAGTTCAGTACCTTGAAAAGTACAGAAGTACAAAACAACAGTTGGCACACAGGTACTGGCACTGAGTGAACAGGCAAGGAGAGTTTTGGACTGGAAAAGGGAGAGGAGGTGGGAGAGGGCAGAGCCGAAGGATGCTCAGAAACAGGAGGTGGACGCCAAGCTGCACTCTCACTCACTCCTGACTCTGATAGAGCATTTACATCTTCGAGAGTTCACAGCTTGAAGGATCATATGTAGAGGACTTAGTGTTTCTTTGGCATTAGAGGGAAATAAACCACTTACTGGGCTTCCCGGTGGCTCAGTGGTAAAGAAGCCACCTGCCGATGCAGGAGACGCAAGAGATGCGAGTTTGACCCCTGGGTCAGGGAGATCTTCTGGAGTAGGAAATGGCAACCCACTCCAGTATTCTTGCCTGGAGAATTCCATGGACAAAGGAGCCTGGCAGGCTACTGCCCACGGGGTCATAAGAGTTGGACACGACCGAGCACACACAGCAGGATAGACCCTCTGTCTTTTGGAGAGACAGAAAAGAAAAGAAAGCAGAAAGATGACTGTCCAGAATGCTCCTTTAAACTGTTATCACCACACTGTAATAGGAACAAAGGTAGATCTCAAATAAAGCTCTTTCTCAGGGTGGTCTCAGATCTCATCTCACTGTGGCCAATCTCTTGGGGAGGCCTAAATTCTGTGAGAGGTAAAGACTGGTTTTGAAGCTGGGAAAAATGTTTGAGTGTGTTTTCATTGTGATCAGTTTAAATACAAACAGTGAATTTTATCATATTAATCCAAAAAATGCTAGACATTCAATGAATAAAAAATTCCATCTTTATTTTTGCTGTTAAAAAAACTCTGTTCCTCTATAAAAAGCACTATAATTGGCATCAGTGAGCGGCACATTTTGTAACAATAACTTCAGCTATCTATTTTGACAATTGCTCCTTCTGTCTGCACAGAATGCTTTGCTAAAATCTTAATAAGCAGTTTTTCAGACATAAAATTCATTTTCTTTCTATGATATAATTGTCAGCCATTCATGATAGAAATGGCATGACAGGCATTGACATAAAATTTTTAATTGTAAATATGAAGTTTTATCCTTCCTGTTTCTTTGTAACCAATGGAATGTTCATGTCATTCTTGTCAATGTCTTAATCTATTTACGCTTCTTAGTTGCTGAATCACAACCAGCTCTGTTAGACTCCATGGACTGTAGCCCGCCAGGCTCCTCTGTCCATGGAACTTTCCAGACAAGAACACTGGAGTGGGTTGCCATTTCCTTCTCCAATCGATTTGTAATCATTCTAAAGTATCTTTCTTAATGTGTTAAGCAGCTTGTATGTGCAAGCCTTCTGCAATTCATTTTCTAAAAGACAGAAATGATCCTGAGTGAAAGAGAGACTGATTGGCAAATATTCTTGAGGTTTTAACTGATAAGTTTCACCATCAGTCATGGAAGTAAAGATAATTCACTATTTATATCCTTCCACATAATTCTCTCCCTTTGGACACCAAGGAGATCAAACCAGTCAGCCCTAAAGGATATCAACCCTGAATATTCATTGGAAGGACTGATGCTGAAGCTCAAATACTTTGGCCACCTGATGCAAAGACCTGACTCGTTGGAAAAGACCTGATGCTGGAAAAGACTGGGGAAAAAGGAGAAGAGGGCAGCAGAGGATGAGATGACTGGATGGCATCACTGACTCAGCGGACATGAGTTTGAACAAACTCTGGGAGATGGTGAAAGACAGGGAAGCCTGATGGGCTGCAGTCCACAGTCAGACCTGACTGAGCAACTGAACAACAACAAAAATACAATTCTCATTCATCTATAAAGAATAACATTTTCTATAAAATAACAGTACTTTATGAAAAATGTTAAAAATAACTGAAGTGACTCCAACTAGGTATTATGGTTATCTGAAGCTAAATTTTTAAGTACAATTTGAGGAATTTATTGTATAATAAAACTGCTTTCCTTATATGATAATCTGGTGTGCCATTGGTATTTTTGGTTTCATTTCTTTTTAATTGCCTGTGCCAATGAGTTTTTTATATAAAATACAGGCATACCACTTTCTATTGTGCTTCTCTTTATTCTCTTCATATATTGCCTTTTAAAAAATACACATTAAAGGTCTGTGTCAATCCTATATCAAGCAAGTGTACTGAAATCATTTTTCCAGCAGCATCTGCTTACTTGGTTTCTCCCTGTCAAACTTTGATAATTCTTATAATATTTCAAACTTTTTCATTATCATATTTGTTATGGTGATCTGTGACCAGAGATCTTTGATGTTACTATTGAAATTGCTTGGGGTGCCATGAGCTGCACACATAGGAGACAGGGAACTTAACTGATAAATATCATGTATGTTCTGACCGGTCCACTGACCAGCATTGACCCCTCATCTGTCTCTTTCCCTTCTAGCTTCCCTGTTCTCTGAGACACAATCACATTTGAATTAGGAAGATTAATAACCCCACAATGGCCTATGTATATTCAAAGAAAAGAGTTTCATGTCCCTCACTTTAAATCAGAAGCCAGGAATGATAAAGTTTAATGAGGAGCACATGTCAAAAGCCCAGATGGTCCAAAAGGCCTCTTGCAGCAAACAGTTAGCAAAGTTTTGAATACAAAGGAAAAGTTCTTGAAGATATTAAAAGTGTTACTGCAGTGAACACATAAATTATAAGAAAGCAAAACAGCCTTATTGCTGATATGGAGAAACTGTGAGTGGTTTGGATAGAAGGTCAAACCAGCCACGGTATTTCCTTAAGCAAACACCAAACCCAGGAAAGGCCCTAACTCTCTTCAATTCTGCAGAGGCTGAGAGGTGAGGAAGCTGCATAAGAAAGGTGGAAGAGGTTGATTCATAATGTTTAAGAAAAGAAGCCTTCTCCATTGTATAAATGTGTCAGATAATAAAGCAGGGCTTCCCAGGTGGCTCAGTGGTAAAGAATCCACCGGCCAAATCAGAAGACGCAGGTTCAATCCCTGGGTCAGGAAGATCCCCTGGAGAAGGAAATGGCAACCTGCTCTAGTATTCCTGCCTGTGAAATCCCATAGACAGAGGAGCTTGACAGGCTACAGTCCATGGGGTCACAAAATATTCAGACATGACTTAGTGACTAAAGAACAAAAATAAAGCAGTAAGTGCTGATGTAAAAGCTGCAGCAAGTTAGAAAATCTAATTGAGATCATTAATAAAGGTAGATACAGTCAACAATGGGTTTTCAATGTAGATGAAACGACTTTTATTGGAAGAAGATGCTATCTAGAAGTTTCACAGTTGGAGAGCAGAAGTCAATGTCTGGCTTCAAAGTTTCAAAAGTCAAGCTGACTCTCTTGTTACAGGCTAATGCAGCTGGTGATTTTACCTTGAAGCAAATGCTCATGTCCCATTGCAAAAATTCTATGGCTTTTAAGAATTATGCTGTGTACGTTAGTTGCTCAGTCATGTCTGACTCTTTGCAACCCATAGACTGTACTGCCAGGCTCCTCTGTCCATAGAATTATCCAGGCAAGAATACTGGAGTGGTTTGCCATTCCCTTCTCCAAGGGATCTTCTCGACCCAGGGATCGAACCCAGGTCTCCTGCACTGCAGGCAGATTCTTTACCATCTGAACTACCTGGGAAGCCCACACGGCTAAATCTACTCTACTCATACTCTATCAATGGAATAACAACAAAGCCAGGATAACAGCATGTCTTTTTACAACATGGTTTTCTAGATATTTTAAGCCCACTGTCAAGATCCACTACTCAGCCGAAAGGTTTCCTTTCGAAACATCACTGCTCACTGACAATGTACCTGGTCACCCAAGGGCTCTGATGGGGATTTTCAGTGAAGTTCAGTTTAGTCTCAGAACTTACAGCTCTGAGAACTGCCTCAACCTATGCCATCTGTGGGTTATCTAGTCCCCTGCACCTGGAAAGCCACACATTCTTTTCTTCTTCCACGTTTTCCTCATAGAGCTCCTGTACAGCAAGTGTGGAAGAAACGGCAAAACAGTGGCAACAGTTTGATACATTCCTCGACTAAATACTCAGAGTCCCAATACTCAAACTTTAAACTGTCCAGATTCTCCCCCAAACGCTGACTCTAACCTTAAACAAAACTTAACCTTTCTTCATGTCAGCATGAATTCACAGCTTCCTAACTCATCAGCTTCAAAAAAAGTAAGTGATACAATGAAAAGGGAGGTACGGTTCTGGCAATCAGTCATGACGGAAACCAGTGTGCTTGCTCTGAGGTATACACACACCAAGAGTAACACGTGGGAAGCTTCTTTTTTGTGAGCATGGACAACGTAAATTGTTCAAAATATTAGACACTTGTGACTCGTACTCTCTATTTTAACAATGACAAAGTGTGTCACTGGCAAACAGTCACAGTTCAGCTAAATATAAAGCTCCCAAACACAGCACGCAGTCATCCTGAGACACAGATTTCAGTAAGATTACTGGCAAACGCTCATCATACGCACAATCACCTCGCTTTGGAGCACAAGCCTAGGCTTGTTGTTGCTGTCACTTCCCTGGAGCAGGCTGAACCCACCCTGAGAGGCTGCACTCTTGAAACTGGTACAATTCCTCTATGCTTAGAACAGAGACCAAGAGATAAAACAAGATAAAACTCTAAGAACATGGTATTCAGGCTTCCAACACTGTCCACAAATTTTCTACCGTGAGACCACGAGAAAGGAAAAATGCATCCAGTGAAAGGGTGACTACCATCAGCGAGAGACAGGGCTTAGCTGGGAGAAGCAACTCATCCCTCGGGAGATGATGCTTCATAAACTGAGCTATGCCGCTGAGAGCTAAACTCCTGAGCACTCTCCTCTGAGGTCTTCCTGTTCATGAACCACATGTTTCTCATTCAATAAAACATTTGTAGCAAGTAAAGCTCTTTGAATTTTCTCTTGACAGAAGCAGTAGCCACTGATAGCATTTCTATGCACTCTTGGAGTTGAAGTGTGTGTGTATGTGTTAGTTGCTCAGTTGTGTCCCAAGCTTTACAAGCCCATGGACTATAATCCACCACCAGGCTCCTCTGTCCATGGGATTTCCCCTAGTAAGAATACTGGAGTGCTTGCCATTCCTTTTCCAAGGGATCTTCCTGCCCCAAGGATCAAACCTGGGTCTCCTACACTTCAGGCTTTACCATCTGAGCCATCAGGGAAGCCTCGAGAGTTGAAGGGATATAATCAATTATTTCCAAATGCTTGCCTTTGCTGATGAGATAAATAATTCACAGAGGACAGGAGCAAAGCAATCCTAAACTCAGGCACTTAGAATCTCACAGAGTGAGTCAGGTGTCCTGAACCCTTATCTAATTCTTTAGGCATCAGGCCAGCTGCCTGCTGACAACCAGACAATCACCTGTAGTGCCAACAGGTGGTGGAGACAGCTTTAAACATGGTAAATAAAAATTATGTTGACATCTTTATTCAACCATTAACAAGAAGGGGGAGGGAATTTCAAACACCTTCCCGGAATGTTATAAAGCTAGGACACAAAACACTGCACAGAAAAATCTGGACAAGGAGGAAGAGACTGAGAGGAAGCACTGGAGAGCAAGACATCACTTGGAAATACTTGACAAAGGAATAAACTCCAAAATTATGAATATAAAACACAAATACTCTTGGGTTGCCTACATTAAAGAATATACCTAAAACTGACCACAGATTTCATTTCTTATTTCTTCAGATTTTCTGAAAATGTATTTATATAAAATGCATACATAAAACAAATGTTAAAGGCAAATGCTTAAAATACAAGGGAAAAAAACCCTACACAGTAAAAAAAAAAAAAAAACATAAAACACACATAGCAATACTGGCCACTAGTTCCTGTATCATCACAGAATAGCTCAATTCAGAAAGTGAATCAAGAAATTCAACAACTATATACAAGAACCTTTTATAGTTTATATGAAAGCGTTCTCAGTCACACAGTTGTGTCTGACTCTGTGACACCATGGTCTAGCCCGCCAGGCTCCTCTGTTCTTGGGATTCTCCAGGCAAGAATATTGGAGTAGGTAGCCGTTTCCTGTTCCAGGTGATATTCCTGACCAAGCAATTGAGCCCATGTCTCTTAAGTCTCCTACATTGGCAGACGGATTCTTTAACAGTAAGCACCACCATATTTAACACCAAATACACAAAACTCAAGATCCCCTATGATAAGGAGGTGGAGATCCCAAAAGTGCAACCAACACAAAGCCTTTGAAAGTTAGCAGATGTCTCTTCTCTAAAAATTTTAACTGCCCAGACTATGATAGATGCTCAATTAAATAATATGCTTTTTTAGAAAATAGAGGGCACCCATTGTAATATGAAAAACAAATTTGCAGATATTTTATTGAATATGTAACAAAGATTATAGAACATTAATCAAAATAAATTAGCTGCAGGAATAACCCGATGGTAAGTTAGTGGACAATTTGCCTCATTTGTCAATAAGAAAACTCAGTTATAGCTGTACTTAATTTTGCTAAGATCCTAGATTAAATCAGTGGGAGAGCCTTACATGAAATTTCAGCCTACCAAGAGCCAAACAACTATTTTTTTGTAACATAATGATTTGTCGGCGGCTGCGTTTTGCCCTCAGTAATTTTTAAGCCTGTTTAATAACGATGCAAAATTTCCAACATGTATATACTATATGTAATACAAATATTAATTCCAAATCACTCCAATGCTCAGGTTAAACCTGTATTTCACAAGCTTATGGATTAATGTATAGCAGAAACACATGTAAACACATATGCACATAGAAAAACTGTGGATGCAATTCCTCAAGTCAAAAAGTAGAACTTATTCTTAGGGTTCCATGCAAGCTTACTTTTCGAAGAGCTGAGTATTTTGTCACAATGATTACAAACAACTATGTGGGGAAAATACAGTAAAGTTGTCAAAAACAAGAACAAAGAATAATGTTTGATGTCCAAAATGTATTCACTTGAGATAATGGACTATATGTGACCATAAGGCCCTCAGCAGCCTTCTCTGTCTACAGCAACTGAGTTCCAGAAACAGAAAGCTGTACCACCCATCTGTCGGCAAAGTATTTTATTGCTTGTGTCATTATGGTCAAAAGTTTTGAAACTCTGCTCATTACATGAAGAAAGAGCTTAACAAGCAAGCATGAAACACTATAGCTCCTCTAACTAGCTCCTCTTTCTGGACTGACTGAGTTTAATGAATCATTTAACAAAAACAGCTTAACTAGCCAGGCATGTAAAAGTCAGGTTCATTCATCACCCGGAAGCCTTGACCACAGGGATGAGGCAGGGATGTCGTACAAATTGAAAGGAGAATTCAACGTCTCTTACAAGTAGAGTCTCCCACGGTCCAAGTATTGTTAAGGGCTACATCATGAAATTTTTCCCCCTTGTCTTTTCATTTTGAAACCATTTTTTTTTTCCACCTCAGTTTTATTTCAGAAAAAAGTTTTAAAAAGGAAAATCTTGTTCTTTGGTGGCAAATCCTGCTGAAATCCAGGATTTTATGACTATGTATTAGCTGGCTTGGGAATGCTGATCTGCAATTACTATGTATTAGCTGGCTTGGGAATGCTGGTCTGCCACAGAGCAAGAAGCAGTAGCTTAACAAAGACATTTAAATAAGTAAATGTATGCATGAGTGAATAAAAAGGGGAAAGTATTAAGTACAGTGGGCATTAAAAAAAATGTTTTGGCCATGCCGCATGGCATGTGGGAACTTGGTTCGCCAACCAGGGATCAAACTGGCATTTCCTGCAGTGGAAGCGCAGAGTCCTAACCACAGGACCACTAGGGAAGTCCTGAAATATACTAGGCATTGATTTCATCAGGGCTAAGTTTCTCTGAGCACCTCGAAGAGATCTTAGGTTATACAGTTTATGAATGAAATTGTTGGTCCCCTTCATGCCTAGAGTCCTTTTCCAAAAGATGTTCCTGTTGTAAATTGAACTCTTTTGTGTGGAAAGAGAGAGAAGATAATCTCCATCCAGACTTTAGGCATAATTGTAGCAGGGCTCATAAACCTAGAGGATTCCCACGCATTTGCAGAGGGGAAGGAAAGGTTAGAAAGATCTTGCTTCCCTGCCCACCCCCACCCTGACCCCACTCCGAGGATGCTTGTCTTGCAAAGTGAAAAGCTAAACAAAGGAGCAATAGCTTTCATTCCTCAAACATAGGCATCAGGAAACTCCAGTAACAATCTTATTTCTGCTACCATCAGTCCAGGAAAACTGGGAAAAGGCAGCCAATCTCTTTGGCTTCAGTCCCTTTGTCTCAAAATTGGGATATTAATTTTGACATCTGAGGGGTTGCTTGAGAATGAAGTGAAACTTTATTCCTTAAATCGACTTGAAAACACCTAAGTGCTATACAAATCTCAGTTATTAAACTTTTAAAGATATGAGACATGTTGAAGCTGACAGCTGAAGGAGGCGGAAATAGGTATTGCATATTTATGTTAAGCCTAGAAATTTCTGTCGCTAGAAGTGCAAGTCAGAATAAATTATAAAGTATGCTCATAAGTAAAGTACTAAGACTGTTCAAAATGACATTTCTTTCTGACAGCTACAGGGCAACCCACTGTTAGTTGGTTCTAGAGGGAATGACTTACCCTGGGCTCCACCTCTAGAAGGTGACTAAAGCATTTAGAAGGAGAAAAAACAGGCAGAAATACAGTGAATGATCATATTCCTCCTGTCTATCTTTCTGGCTCTCATGCCAAGGTCTGGATCCATCTTCTAATTGAATCAGTTGCCCTTTCAATCCGTGGATACTGTGTTTATATATACATATATAATACTTTATAATAAAATATGATTTCATGTATAATAGGAAAAAACACCTACATGCGTATATATTTGAATTTCAAAGAAATTAGAAAAAAGAAGATCGATATTTGCTTCACCTCTCTTGAACTCTCTAGAGAGCAGGTGGCTTGGTCTACCTTAGAGTTTTTTTTGATAGAATCACGCTCTGATACAAGGAAAAGTGACTGAAGAAGCTACAGCAGCCCCATTTGCTAACACACCAAATGGTTTCTACTTCAAGGAAATCAAGAGCACCTCTCTTGTACCCATCGCCTACACAGGAGACAGTTTCAGGCTGAAGTAAGAAGGGAACAGAATGGTCCAAGTGCTTCTTCATGCTGTTTCTGCTGTGGTCAGTATCACTAATGCAAGCCCGTAAGAGTGACTTGCTGCACGGCCTTTGTCATGATGATGAGAAACACAACATTCCTTGTTTAAAATAACATTAAATAGAAATGCTCATAAGCATCTGTAGAGGGAAGTAAATGTGTTTTTATTATTGAAAAATGAGTTCATTTCACAAGGGTGATCTTAGTGAATAAAGTTTTCTTAGTATAGCATCAGGTTCTAGAAGGTGGTAAGGAAAATTTTTTTTGAAAATTCAAGGTATACAGAAAGAGAGGTATAGAAAAGAAATCTTGGTATCAGGAATGGAAAACAACTCGAATTCTATCTAAATAGTAACAGAAAATCTAATAAATGCTCTTACTGTGCATGGACCCTATGAAGCACATTATGGTTGCAGAGCATGAAAGTAGGAACAGAATGTGATTATTATCTAAAATTATATTTCACATAGGATGTGATAAGGATACAGATAGAACTGAAGAAAAAGAGATGAATTAACAATTCTAGAATATGTTAACTAGAAACTTACATTTTAGAAAAATATAAAGAAAAAAGATGCAGACAAGTACTTTAAAGTGATTGAAACATGTATAGTATCATGTAAGAAACAAATCGCCAGTCTATGTTCGATACAGGATACAGGATGCTTGGGGCTGGTGCACGGGGATGATCCAGAGAGATGATATGAGGTGGGAGGTGGGAGAAGGGTTCAGGATTGGGAACTCATGTACACCTGTGGTGGATTCATGTCAATGTATGGCAAAAACCAATACAGTATTGTAAAGCAAAATAAAGTAAAAATAAAAAGTAAAAAAAATAAAAAGTAAAAAAAAATAAAGCTTGTGTAAATGTAACAGTGAATGGTGTCACCCCTTGAAAGCTTAGGAAAATTCTTCCTGTAAGATGTGGCTACCACAGATAATATGAACTATACATCCTTTATCAAAACCAAAGTTCTAGAAAAGAGAATTTCTAAATACATTCTATGTACTTATATGTGTATAAATGCACATTCACATGTGTTTTATTTCCTTCTAGTAAGTGATATGTGCTCAGTCATGTCTGACTCTTTGCAACCCCATGGACTGTAGCCCACTAGGCTCTTTCATCCATGAAATTTTTTCAGGAAGATTACTGGAATGGGTTTCCATTCCTATTCCAGGGATAAAGACAGAAAACAAGATGGCTGGATATAGAAATTTAGCCATTGCTCTTAAAGAACTTTCACGTTTGCATAATTTAAAACCACATTGTTTTTATCCATGAGATTAAAACAAGCTCTGATGATCATAAGAACTCAATTTCTCTCTCATTCAGTGACAATGCTTACAAAAGATAACATGAACAAGGTGATCAGAATCAGAGTGATTTAATCTAAATTCATAAAACTATTTATGGCTCAAATTGTCAAACAGTCTATATGTAATTCTCCTATATGTTGAAACTAAATACCTGAATATTCTAAATGTGTAAGTCTAATCATTCACATATAAATCTAAAAAATATATTTTATTTATATTGTTTAACTTGAAATGTTTCTATAATGTCTCTGTCTCTATGCTAAAGAGTCACAGACTCCAATCTGCAATGCTATAGAGATACCGGAGCCACTTCAAGTCCATTTAATCTGAAATTTGTAGACACAGTTTTAACACTGAACCCCAAGCTATCAAGCTAATCACATTTCCCAGATGAATTTGAGAAATGTAATAAATTTCTAAAGCAATATTCAACTTATAACAGGACAATAAAGTTAATTTTATATATATAGCTAAGAATTCAAAATGCTGAATACAAATTTAATTAATCCTCAAATGATAAATAGAAAAAAAAAAAACGTTTCCAGCTTTAAAATGCCAGATTGATCACATGTGAAAGGCTCTTCTAATCTCTAAGATACCATAGAAATTACATGAAATTATTATCTCTTTTTTAAGTTCATACCAAGAGAAATCAGAGATTGTCAGGTTATTAGACAACTTAACATTTATCCTGAATTTAAAGAACAAATGGCTAAACCAATTGGAGGAAGTACATCTCCTAAAATTCATGGATAGAACTATAGCTCTGAGACTGAGAAATCAGTATAGGTTGGGTACAAAGCTTTTAATATAGAAACAGTACACCCCACTTCTTCACAAAAGCTTAGCAACCGGACATCTGCCACCCTGGCAAGAATTGAAAGCTTCTTCATTCAAGAAATAATGCTTAGGGAGAAATATGACCATTATTTCTATACACATGAACTCCAGTAAATAGTTGGTGTTCAGTCACTAAATCACATCTGACTCTTCACAACCCCATGGCCTGCAGCATGCCAGGCTTCCCTAGCCTTCACCATCTCCCAAAGTCTGCTCAAACTCATGTCCATTGAGTCAGTGATGCCATCATCGCCTCCTCTGGTGCCCCCTTTTCTTTTTGCCCTCAAACTTTCCCAGCACCACTGTCTTTTCCAATGAGTTGGCTCTTTGGATCAGGTGGCCAAAGTATTAGAGCTTTAGCATCAGTTCTTCCAGTGAATATTCAAGGTTGATTTCCTTTAGGGTTGACTGGTTTGATCTCTTTGCAGTCCAAAGGGTTCTCAAGAGTCTTCTCCAGCCCCACGATTTGAAATCATCAATTCTTCAGTGCTCAGGCTTCTTTATGGTCCAACTCTCACATCTGTGTGTGTGTGTTAGTCACTCAGTTGTGTCCAACTCTTTGCAACCCTATGGACTGTAGCCCACCTCGCTCCTCTGGCAATGGGATTTCCCAAGCAAGAGTACTGGAGTGGGCTGCTGTTTGTTTCTCCAGGGGATATTCTGGACCCAGGGATACAACCTAGATCTCCTGAATTGGAAGCAGATTCTTCACTGACTGAACCATGAGGGAAGCCCCCTTACATCTGTACATGACTATCAGAAAAACTATAGTTTTGTCCCTTCACCATTACAAGGCTGTGACCCTTGCGGGGGGATCTTTACAATATCTTGTTCTTAAACATTCTGGACAAGAAGGATCTGGGGCTGTTTGAGGAAAGTCTATAAGTTGAATGAAAGAAATTCCCTTTCTCCCTCAAAAAAAAGAAGATTAAAAACTCAAAGCAAACACTTGATTCAGAGACAAAAAGTTTAATAACAAACTAAGACAAAAAATAAAACCTCTAACGGACTTAATGTATTACATCACGAGACAAGAGACTGTGCAAAGAAGGAGCTCTTAGATATTAAAAGTATAATTGCCATAATAAATTAAAAAGAAAGTTCTCAGAAACTGAAAATGTGACTGCTAAAATAAATAATTAAATTTAGCAGTTGGATAAATGAAATTGGGGCAGTATCTTGGAAACAGGAATACAAAAACATGGGGGAAAATAAAACTAATAATTCCAAGAAAAAAAACAACTGTGTATCAAGAGAAAGATAAATATATTTTAGTGTCCAGATATACAATAAATTGGAGAAGGCAATGGCAACTCACTCCAGTACTCTTGCCTAGAAAATCCCATGGACGGAGGGGCTTGGCAGGCTGCAGTCCGTGGGGTCACTAAGAGTGGGACATGACTGAGCGACTTCACATTCACTTTTCACTTTCATGCATCGGAGAAAGAAATGGCAACCCACTCCAGGGTTCTTGTCTGGAGAATCCCAGGGATGGGGGAGGCTGGTGGGCTGCCGTCTATGGAGTCTCACAGAGTCGGACCCGACTGAAGTGACTTAGCAGTAGCAACATACAATAAATAAATGCACATTTAGGTATTAAGATTCATCCTCCTTATCAGGTATCAACTTTTAAAACCAAAGTACAAAGCTTAAAAAATAAGACAGGATGTTAAGCTATCAATAATAAAGGAATTAAGAAAAATGTAAGCAATATTAAGATAATAACTGCTTAGTAAGGGGACAGATCTACACAGATATATAAATATAGATAAATTAATATCTAACTACATAATATTTAACAACAAAAACAACTCATTAACAAAAATATACAAAACATATGAACAAGTAAGTCACAAGGGAGAAATTTTCAGTCAACTGTACTAAAAATCAGGAATATGTCAGTTAAAAAACACAAAGTGAGAGTGTGTTTCATTAAGCAATTTGCTGAAGACTAGAAAGTTCTGATGTGATGGAATATAGGTTAGAATATTGTCAAAGGAATGTTAATGGTCCTTTAGAGTGATTGTTGGCAGTACTTAAAAGAAAATCTGTTTTTCCACAGACAAGAATGGGAGAAATTTTTGAGGGCATACTCCTGTTCACTAAACCAACAACGATAATAAAGACCTAAGAAAGGTATCAGTGCTTTAGCTAGCAAAATAACTCATTTTAGCAGTTATTCTTGATATATGAAGCTTTTCCAAATAAGATAAATTTTTCCCTATAAATTGGCCTTTTCTAGTCAGCTCCTTCAACTACAATAAAGTTCCAGGTAATACCTGCTACACTTTTATGGGGTCACAAAGATACAGACGTGACTTAGTGACTGGAAAACAACAATACTTTGAACAGTAATTTTCAAACACCAAAATCTTTGCTAAGAATCTCTTGTTCATCAATAAGAAATCCTTTTTTTTTTTTTCCCTAAGCCCATTGTTAGTTTATAAGCCACTTACAGAATTTGGTTACCAAATAATAATGAGTCTGCTAGAAAATATTCCATAATATAAGCCTTTTAACCTTTACAATTTGGGATTACATTTTTACAGAAGAATGGCTGTGGTTTCATTTAAACAGACACTTTATTAAAAAAAAAAAAAATTCCTCTAACTGTAACCTCAAACACTGGCAGCTTTGCAGAAGGAAATTTCCATTTGTCTTGAAAGCAATGTAAATAGAAGAAAAACTCTATGAACATGGGTAAATGCAAAATGTG
This sequence comes from Neotragus moschatus, assembly GCA_006410615.1. Classification (NCBI taxonomy): domain Eukaryota; kingdom Metazoa; phylum Chordata; class Mammalia; order Artiodactyla; family Bovidae; genus Neotragus; species Neotragus moschatus. The sequence goes on from SJYA01002872.1 coordinate 974,848, forward strand.
AAAGGAAAAACTTCCTTGGATTAAACAAACTACTCCCTTTCTATTGGAGACAAAATTTTATACCACAAGAATATCATGTCTTAATTGGCTAAAGGTGTGTGGGTAAATAGTGCGTGATGTGGTTTTTCTCTCAATTATCCTAAATCTCTTGCTCCTCTTTTGGTATCAAGGATCAGGGCAGAAGACCTAGATTAGAGGTGTTAGAGGTACCTGGGATACCCCAACTCCAGGAAGAGCTTAGTTCTAGGGGTTTAGGTAGGAACACCTGCAAAATATTTCAAGAGAAGAAGTATCGGGTTGGCCAAGAAGTTTGTTTGGGTTTTCCTGTACCATCTTACAGAATCACCAGAATGAACTTTTGGCCAACCCAACAAATGTTAACTAGTTTTGTTACTTCTTAGTGATTTTGTTTCTTGGGTTCTGTTGTTGTTATTGTTTTGTATCCTTTGGACTGTTTGACTCCTTTGGAGTAGGTCTATCTTCTGAGGGTCCCAGTTAGAGTCACAGTCAGGGTTACCTGGGGCAGTTGGAGGAGCCAGTGATGTCAAAGTATATTCTTCCCATCACCACACCAACACCTGCTCCTTTTAAAAACATCTTGGGAGAAATGTGTTGACTGTTAAAGAAAAGCTACCTTGTAACAAGAAAATTTACAGTCAGCTCAAACACGGCAGTATCTATGTATCCACGAAGTGCTTTGAATCCAAGTTAGAAAACGCAATAATACACTCATTTGCTTAATGCTGTATTCTGTGCTGTGCTAAGTCACTTCAGTCATGTCTGACTCTTTGTGATCCTGTGGGCCATAGCCTGCCAGGCTCTTCTGTCCATGGAATTCTCTAGGCAAGAATACTGAAGTGGGTTACCATACCCTCCTCCGGGGGGATCTTCCTGACCCAGGGATCAAAACCCCAGCTCCTGCGGCTCCTGTATTGCAGGCAAATTCTTTGCCACTGAGCCACCAGGGAAGCCCTTAATGCTATATAATTAAAGGTAATTTTCTAGTGTCAATGAAGCTTCATGGAGACATTGATTTAATGCACAGAAAAATGTGACAACAGAGGTGCTCAAAACTCATCAGTAAGATACAGAAACTATTCACTATATACTTTTCTAAAAACGCTCTAAATTCCTGATGATTGCAATTATACAGCCTTTGCAGATTACTCACTTGTCATAGAAATGCATTATCAGTCATTCTGCAGCACGGTTTAGGTAAAGAAGATATTGTGGAATCCTGATGACTTACTAGTCAGATAACCTTCTTTTCAAGGACATTAATTCAACAATGTTCAGGGCCCCACCCTTGGGTCCCCATTCAACTTTTACTACTTCTTTGGAGGCTCTACGTCCAAGTACACACTGATGGGGAGGGGTCTTTAGAGCTTCAACCTAGGAATTTGGGGAAGACATTCAGTCCATAGTACTCCCCATGGACAAGTTAGGATTACAGTGAACATCTCAAAGAAATTTGATATAAACAAGGCTTCTCATTCAGAGGCATACAAGGGAAAATCCTCCTGAGGGGACTCTTTGCTGTCTCACAAGAGAAGTGCATGTAATGGAGAAACCACCTTATCTTAGCCAGCTGCAATGAACCTTATGCTTGTGTGTGCGGGGTAGGTGTGTATGTGTGGGTGAGTATGGGTGTGTGTGTAAGTGTGGAGTGCACATTTGTTTGCCGTGCATGTGTTTATGTCGAGGTCAGCTTCCTCTATCAAAGCTTTCTCTCCTCCTTTCAGAGGGAACAGAATTAGGCATTTCCAAAGACAGTTTAGGGCGTCCTTGGTGGCTCAGATGGTAAAGTATCTGCCTGCAATGTGGGAGACCTGGGTTCGATCCCTGGGTCAGGAAGATCCCATGGAGAAGGAAATGGCAATTCCATGGATGGAGGAGCCTGGTGGGCTACAGTCCATGGGGTTGCAAAGAGCTGGACACAACTGAGTGACTTCACTTTCAAAGAGAATTTAACATTTGTTTGAAGTCAGCGCCCACTTACTTCCCCATTACTTTTCATTTTTCTTCATCTCCCATCCTTTCCTTACCTACTTGGGAAATTTTGGAGACATATTGATCAAAGTCATGTTTGCATTCTACAAATATCTATCTCAGATAAACAGAGTTAAAAAAGAAGTAAAACCAAAAAGCTGGATTTCTTTTGCTTAAAAAAAAAAAAGAGCTAATTAGAAAAAAGAACAGAGAAACAAACCAACTGAGAAATGTACTCTAGTTATAATCCTGTTTATTGTTTCTAAGAGTTCTAGTTCAAATAAGGAAAGAATTTATAAAGATGAATTTTGAAGTCTTTAATATTTAGTTTATGAATCTATTGGTTTATAAATCATATTAGAAAATCATGAATGTTCATGTAATAATATTCCTGAAAAAGTGCATGATTCCTTCGGCCAACTAGAATGAGAAAACAATAAAACCTTAGAGATTATGTGCTATACATCTTCTATAGTTTATTATATTAAATTATTATCATTGTAAAACTCTAATTTATATAGTGGCAAGGTTATATCTCTCATGGTTTAATCTATCTAAATGACTTGAATTGATCTAAAGACTCAAGTTACTATTTATTTCACAAATGTTTTAGAGTTTAAATATTTCAAAATTCATAGGTCCCCAAAACCACTCTCACTTTGGATACCCTTGACAAGTTTGGGAAACCCCAAGAGCATGATCAGAATGACCCTGGTGGCTCACTGGTAAAATATCTACCCACCAAGCAGGAGACACGGTTTCAATCCCTGAGTTGGTAAGATTCCCTGGAAAAGGAAACAGCAACCCACTCTAATATTCTTGCCTGCAACATTCCATGGGCAGAGGAGCCTGGCAGCCTAAGTTCAGTAAAATTACATTACTGATCCTTAATGTGGACATTATCAAAATAGGAAAAACAGACAAATGTGGATCACTAATGCTAGCCTTAAGTAACCTTTACTTCAGAAGCTGTAAAATGTGAAAAGCTTTTGAATGATTATTCATAACCATATCTATCTATCCATATGTGTGAGTCTGTATTATATACATATTAATATGTGTATATGAACTGAAGTTTAGTCATATCTCAGTTAAAAGTCATTATACATAAATTCTTTTTTTGTACCTCCGTACTAGTGGAAGACATGAAACAGAATCCTTAAGGATTCTTTAGAAGCCGAAAAATCATAAAAGAGACAGTTTGCTGAAGAATCTTGACAAAGCAACACGTGGGACATTTCCATCTAAAATTCCTGATCTAAGACTCCCTCTGGAAGCCCTCTGACTACCACACCCTCTTTGTCTCCTGCCCTTTGTTCTTTTTCTTTTAGCCCCTGCTTTCATGTTAAAATTCCAGATTATTAACAAAAGTTAAAAAACTTTCTTTTTTTTCTTTAATTCTGATGTTTTCACATTTATGGATTAATCCTGTTTTGAAAATACCTCACGGAAAGGACACAGAATGGGACACCGAAGAAAAAATCTTGACCACCTGGCTCTCCTCTCACTCTCTGGATCACCCGAATCAGAAAATCCAGGTGGAACATGGGATGTCTCTTTACGATTTCTACCAGGTAAGACAGTGGGACCAATGGACAGCCTTTCAAGGCCAATCAGTGATTCTGTTTCTAGTGTTCCAAGGCTTCCTGGCCCTACATTACATCCCCCTCCAAGTCTTAAATGGTACTTTACAGACACGGTCTGGTCAAATGATTACAGTGACCAAAGAAATATAAAAGTTGTAGGCAGCACTTCCGCATGCACTGGAAATTCAGTAATTTCCCAAGGTATGGAGGGCACGCATGAAAGTCTCAGATATGAGGTGCCCATCCTGACATTGACAACTGGCCTAAGCATGTTATCCCTTAAGGTAACTCTGTCCAAAAGGAAAACCTGAGACTTTAAAATGTGAACTGATCCTTGTGATACCTTAGTTTCAACTGTCCCTCTCCACTCCTTTCACTAAACCCAAACTGACCAATCAACAGCTATTTGACTAGGGCCCACGTCTTGCTGTTTCCACATCTTATTCAAGTAAAGACACGTTTCCCCCCATAGTTTAGGAATTTGAATGGCGAGACCTTCCTGGGGAAAAAAAAAAAACTAAACTAAACTAAACCATGACTACCTTCCTCGACCCTACCTTATAAAAAATTTTACTTCCTTCCCACAGTCATTTAAACTGTTCTAATGCTGCAATGTTTTAATAAAGGCTTGAGATAGTGGCTTGTCATTGGTCTCTTTTCATATTTGAGATAACTACCTATTAAACATTTCTTGTAGAGGAAATACATAAGATTCTTTTTTTTTTTTTTCCCCCCAATGCTCCTAAGCTCGTCAATAGTGCAAGAATTACTCTGGACACAGTTGAAAGTCCACCAACCACGCATTCAATGAAGACCCAGAAAAAGACTCCTGGTTGGCCTTTGGAGCAAGAGAGACCATTCTGGTGTGACAACTGTAGTGTACGGTGACCCAGTACCTAGATTTCCCCTTTAGAACCCCAAACCTCATTTCCCCATTTGCCAGCAGCACTGGGTCTCTGGCCTCTCTAAGATCTTCTAGGGAATCAGTCTTACTGAAACAGAGATGTCTCACCAAGGCTACGATGTCTCTTTGGCCTTATCCTATATCCAACAACATGATGGCAGATGACCACAGCCCGCCCTGAGACCTGCATCTTTTGACCCTTGGTATCCTTGATTCTGGGCCATCATTACTCATTGAGTTTATTATCTATAAAATCCACAGACAGGTCTAAAGGCTGTAACATGGTTTTGGGAAGGGATTCAATTTCAAACAGCTTCGCCAGGTATTGATGATGATCTTTTGGAAGACGGCGATTTCCTGCTTCATACCACATCTCTGAAATCCTCCCTACTCAGACCAATACATACTAAACTATGAAAAATAATAACTCAGCCATGGTGGATTTTAAGCAATTAGCACTTCACAAAGGTTTTGAAACAATGCAAAGCTTATAAAAGAAAATTGGTGCATCTAATTAGTCTTATAATTCACCTTTCTCTATGATTGTTGGATATCATAAAGCGTTAATAATGAGCATAAATCTATACTGATAATACAACAGCCATGTTGACTGCAGGGAAACATCCTAATTATGCAGTAGTGGAACTGCGGGGGGAGTTTTTAAAAGCTAGGTCATCAGCGCTTGTCTCAATTTTTAATGTTTACCAAAAAAAACACGTAACTGAAACCATATATTGAATTCACTAAGATAAATGACCCAATTTCTTTTCCCAAATCAAATTAGGCAAATTTACAACGTTTGTCATGTGTTTATGTTTTGTATTTCATGCTGTGAAAATAAAGAGGCATCGTTAGATGGTGGGGTTGAATAGATGGGCCAACAATAAAACCAAGGACTTAGAAAAATAAAAGATGTGTAAATTTCAACAAGCAAACAAAAATAATTCAGGTGAAAAAAGGCAAAGTGATGTCTTTATGATAATGGCTTGCTCCTAGTGTTTGAATAAGTGAGGAGGAAAATCCAAGTTCATGCATATAAGACATCTTGATGAGGGACCAAAAAAGTTAAGTTAAAAAGAACAAAGGAATAAATGCTACCTTTTAAGGAGACAGGGATTGAGGCAAAAGAGAGGCTGAGGGCAAAATTTATCTTTTCTGTTGGTCTTAGGCAATAGAACTAGAGGCAGAAAAGAAAAAAATCAGAATTGAGTTGTGCAGTGTTAGTCACATCAATGTCAACATGTGACCTCGTTTTTCAGTGTTGGTTCTGTAGAACTAATAACGATCCTAAGAATGACACTCATGGAGAAACATTACATCAGTGTTTGCTTTCAGTATTGAGGCCATGTGGATGGCCAAGTCCCTTTAACAAAAGTTTACTCTTTCTTTAAAATTTCAACAAGACCCAATGCATTAGAGTAATAAGTTAAAATTCACACAGATAATTCACCACTTACCTAAATACTGTTTACAGTGCGAAAGGGTATAAAATCATGTTTCATTAAGTAACACTTAATAGGAGTGTGGACTGTCAAATGTTTTAATGTTATAGATGTTAAATTTAAAAATTAAAAACGATGATAGATGTTCATGACACTTAATGCAATAATCATTTCATGGTATGTATAAGTCAAATCATTATACTGTACTCCTTAAAGTTACACAATGCTATATGACAATCATATCTCAATAAGCAAGACATGGAAGAAACCTAAATGTCCTTCAACCAATGAATGAATAAAGAAGATATGGTGTGTATACACATACACACACACACACACACACATATATACACACACATTGGAATATTACTCAGCCATAAAAACAAATGAAGTAATGCCATTTGCAGCAACATGGATGGACCTAGAAATTTTCATACTAAGAGAAACAAGCCAGGCAAATGTAAATATGATATGATAGACTGATAATGGGGAATCTAAAAAGAAACAAAAGATACAAACAGATTTAGTTTCAAAACGGAAAGATTCACAGGCATAGAAAACCAACTTATGGTTATCAAAGAGATACAAGTCTTTAACAGAGTAGATAATTTGTGAATAATTCTTTTATTCCTTTGCTCATCTTTTTGCTTATCTATCACTTAACATTAAGTGCTTTCCAAGAGGAAAGCAGATAATTTTTGAAGCAGTCCAGTTTAACAGAGTTTTATTCTTTGGATTATGGTTTTGGTGAATTCTCTGAGAAATCTCCCTGTCTCTGTGTCTCTAATTTTCTTTTTTTTTTTTTTTTTCTGTTAAGCACATCCGTAATACTACATTATTTTACCTCTTAAAAATATTTTAATATCCACATGGTTTTGATTCCCTCCTTTTAAAGACATTTCCTAGATATTCCATTTATTTTTCAAATGTATTTAACAAAGCTTCTTCAAAAATATTTTTGTATCTATTATAATTCATCAATACTTTAGAAATAATTATCTTTAATACTGAGTCATCCAAGTGAATCAGTTCACACCTAGTTGCCAGCTACAGAAAGCCAATGCAAACAGAAGTACCTTGATGGCTCATAAAGTCTGCAGGTGGAACTTCAGCTTAAGTGAGACATGACACTCAGGTGAATTCTGTCACAACAAACAGTTTCTTTCTATGCTTTTGCTTTGCTTTCCACAGAACTGTGTTCATTCTCAGGCTAGCATCTCTGGTTGCAGTGGTTTCCTGGATCATATATTGGAAGAAAGACTTTTCAAAAGTCTGGGCTTCATGATTCTCTTAAAAATCCATAGCAGTTATTATATAGTTAAGCACAAAAAGGTATTTTTATAGGTTTCACAAATATTCAAAATTTTATAAAGCTGACTATTAGGTTAAGAAGCTTTGGAGAAAAAAACTATCCTTTTTCAAAATGGTTAATGTAACTTATTTTAATAACTGTAAAACTAACCTAATTCAACCATTAGCTGCAATTTACACTATTACTTTTACTTTCTTTGGTGGCATGTCTGTGATAAATGTTTCCTACAGTATTCCACTACACTGCGATACATACTGGAATGACAGTGTTCTCTGATTGAGGTAACATATTTCAGGTGGTCCTCTCTATGTGTCCTGGAATAAGTGACCTCTCCTCAATCTTAGCTTAGGAACTGGTAAAATGAAGACCCTAATATCAAAAAATAGCAAAATACTGTGATGGTTACTAAAGTGAAAAAGTGAAGTTGCTCAATCATGTCCAACTCCTTGCGACCCCAGGGACTGTAACCTACCAGGCTTCTCCGTCCATGAGATTTTCAAGGCAAGAGTACTGGAGTGGGTTGCCAGCTCCTTCTCAAGGGGCTCTTCCTGACCCAGGGATCGAACCCAGGTCTCCCACATTGTGGGCAGATGCTTTACCCTCTGTACCACCTTCCCTGGTGGCTCAGATAATAAAGAATTTGCCTGCAATTCAGGAGACCTGGGTTCAATCCCTGAGTTGGAAAGATCCCCTGGAGAGGTGAATGACTACCCCCTCCAGTATTCCGGCTTAGAGAATCCCATGGAGAGACGAGCCTGGCGGGCTACAGTCCATGGGTCAGAAAGAGTCAGACATGACTGAGAGAACAGTTGCAAGGGTTAACATCAACATCATATGTAAAGCATCTTGCATGCTAATTGGCAATAATAGGTCCCTGATAAATATTAATTCTATTCCATACTATCTAGTACTGATATGTGAAAATGTTTGCTGCTGCTGCTGGTGCTGCTAAGTCACTTCAGTTGTGTCCAACTCTGTGTGACCCCATAGACAGCAATCCACCAGGCTCCCCAGTCCCTGGGATTCTCCAGGCAAGAACACTGGAGTGGGTTGCCATTTCCTTCTCCAATGCGTGAAAGTGAAATCNTATCTAGTACTGATATGTGAAAATGTTTGCTGCTGCTGCTGGTGCTGCTAAGTCACCTCAGTTGTGTCCAACTCTGTGTGACCCCATAGACAGCAACCCACCAGGCTCCCCAGTCCCTGGGATTCTCCAGGCAAGAACACTGGAGTGGGTTGCCATTTCCTTCTCCAATGCGTGAAAGTGAAATCGTCCAGTTGTGTCCAACTCTTTGCGACCCTGTGGACTGCAGCTTATCAGGTTCCTCTGTCCATGGGACTTTCCAGGCAAGAGTACTGGAGTGGGTTGCCATTGCCTTCTCCAAAAATGTTTAGACTGGTGCATAATATACCCTAGTAATGGTTAATTGCCTCTTCAGAACTGCCAAACATAATTTGGTTTATCCAAATCTAACACTAGAGAAAACACCATCTTTACAGAACTCATTGGAGACATGCCTTATAAATGGGCCAGTTTCATTCAGAAATGCAGCATGTTCTAGTACTCCTGCATCAACATAACAGCATCAATCTCTAGAAAACACCATAATTCTGGAATTTGCACATGCATGTGATTTATAAAAATCATTCTTTCCAAATGAATATCTTATGAAACAAATTGAATTTTTGAATAGATTTTTCTTCTTCTTTTAGTTCTTTTATACTCCTAGAAGTACTATACTTGAGCTCCTTTAATATTTAACCAGAAGTCTTTAACCTCAAGTTCCAGGGGAAAAATGCATTATGATCCAAGAGTCTTAATTATATTCAAGCTCTGCCAGTAAATGAATAGGGCAGTGTAAGGAAGTTACTTAACTTCCCTGGGCCTGAGTTTCCTCCTATAGAACAGCAGATATTTTGATGTTTTGTGAAAGTGACAATCCTACTTTTAAAATCTACGACTCTTCATAGGACAGAACTTCTAGTTAGGAGAGAACTTATGAGTAAAATTTTAAGACACTTGTTAACAATTCTATTTTCAGGGAAAGGATTATGCTTAGACAGCCAAACTGTAGAAAAGTAGAAAATCAGGAAGGTAGATGGGGGTATGGGGCAGGGAGTGGAAACAGGATGGAGAGATGGAGAGATAAGTTATTCTGAAGGACAGAGACACAGAGAAACCACAATGTGTTCAGAACACACAATTTGGCAAAGGTAGTCTTAGTTTTCTGCAGAAGGCAATGGCACTCCACTCCAGTACGCTTGCCTGGAAAATCCCAATGGACGGAGGAGCCTGGTAGGCTACCGTCCATGGGGATGCAAAGACTCAGACACGACTGAGCAACTTCACTTTCACTTTTCACTTTCATGCACTGGAGAAGGAAATGGCAATCCACTCCAGTATTCTTGCCTGGAGAATCCCAGGGATGGGAGCCTGGTGGGCAGCCGTCTATGGGGTCGCACAGAGTCGGACACGACTGACGTGACTTAGCAGCAGTCTTAGTTTTCAATTTTTACCTCAATGAGACACAGATTTATTATTTTATCTTCCTGAGTCTCAGTTTATTAAATGGAGATAACATCTCCCATAGGGTTAGTCTGCGGAGAAGGCAATGGCAACCCACTCCACTATTCTTGCCTGGAAAATCCCATGGATGGAGGAGCCTGGTAGGCTGCAGTCCATGGGGTTGCTAAGAGTCGGACAGGACTGAGCAACTCATTTTCACTTTCATGCACTGGAGAAGGAAATGGCAATCCACTCCAGGGTTCTTGCCTGGAGAATCCCAGGGATGGGGTAGCCTCATGGGCTGCAGTCCATGGGGTCTCACAGAATCGGATACGACTTAACAGCAGCAGCAGCAGCAGCAGGGTTAGTCTGAAAATTAAAGACAATCTCTCTCCAGCAAATAATATGGTTCTTGGCAACTTATTTTTATTACTTTTGTTGTGTGCTTAGTCACTCAGTCGTGTCTGACTCTGTTGGACCCTATGGACTGTAGCCTGCCAGGCTCCTCTGTCCATGGGATTCCACAGGCAAAAATACTGGTGTGGGTTGCCATGCCCTCCTCCAGGGGATCTTCCCAACCCAGCGATAGAGCCCAGGTCTCCTGCATCGCAGGCAGATTCTTTACTGTCTGAGCCACCAGGGAAGCCCTTTTAAATAACTCAAATCTTCTCTATTTTTCAGTTATCTTTTCTTTCTCCTTTTCCATCAAAATAAAAATTCAGAAGAGGTTATGATTTAAGGCAAATATTTAAAAGCTGATTCATGCTTAATGCAATATATTCCTGAGCACCCAATTAAATGCTACATGAAATAAAGGAAGAAGGGTGGAGTTCTTTGAACAGAAGTCTTCTTTGACAGCAGCCACAGCTGGTCATCTGCAGTGAAAACTGCAGTCCTCGTGCAATTAGACCACATAGATTATCTTTGCAAGTGATGTGGAGTTTATAAAATGTACGCTTTAATGAAGCACTTAGGCATATGCACTGCCATGGTGAACGTTAGCACAATTTATTCATATTTAAACATTGCACTTTTGATTTTTTAATCAGAAAAGCACTTGTCTTTAGCTTCAGATGGTCGTGTCTTTTCTAGGTTTCTACTTGCTAAGAATTTTCATGAGCTCTTCGAGGAGCTGTATAATGTAAGCCTTGTTTCATTTATTTTACTGTTTTTCAGTTTGTGATCTGTCTTCCCCTTGCCACAGAACCATTTAGGGTCCTTGTTAAAAATGCCAATTCAGGGACCCCATCCAGATACTGAATCAGATTCTCTCGGAATTGTGTCTCAGGGACTTGGAATGCTAAACTCCCAACGTGAGTTTCACTCGTCACCATTTTAAGAAAGGCTCTCTTTAGAGGGTTGGTAAAATGCAGAAGGAAGAAGGCTAGACCACCAGGTAGGAGGCTTGTTACCTCCGCAACTCTGTACATTGTGATTCTACAAATCCTGGCAGGCCTTTTTGAGTGTGAGAACACGATGCTGACAACTTGGACTTTCCTGTGTGAATAGTTATTTCAAAAGCAATAAACAGAAACTATTCCAAGTAAAACAAAACATAGGATTGTTAGATTTGAGTCTATTTCTCATCCATAAGGCAGCTGGAGTGAATTCCACAGTCACTGTCCATACTAATATTTAGTGACTCTAGCAGGTGAATACAGTTAATTCATTAAGATTCAACAACTTTCTGTGATTGCAACAATTCAAATGACTGAGAGGCAAGGGAGGCAGATCAGATTCTGATCCAAATATGTTTATCTCAAAATCCACTTGGCTTGGCATGCCGAGTGCAGTCTGATGTATGTCTCACACACACTTGCAGTAAAAGCAGAAACCCATCCTTACCAACTATCTCCACACTGCAACAAAAGTCGGGAAGAAAATAAATAGAGGAAGAATGAAGCAAAAAGGAAGCCTGCCTTCTTAGAAGCTGAAGGCATTCTGCGTTAACAAGCACCCATTCTCTCCTTCTTTCTTTGAAAATATGTACTTAGTACCTATGATAAGCCTGAGCATTCTTCTAGGTGTTTGAGATACAGTAACAAAGACTCCTGGAGAAGGCAATGGCATGGGGTCGCTAAGGGTCAGGCACGACTGAGTGACTTTCACTTTCACTTTTCACTCTCATGCATTGGAAAAGGAAATGGCAACCCACTCCAGTGTTCTTGCCTGGAGAATCCCAGGGACGGGGGAGCCTGATGGGCTGCCGTCTATGGGGTTGCACAGAGTTGGACATGACTGAAGCGACTTAGCAGCAGCAGTAGCAGCAACAAAGACTCCTAATTCCTAGGAGTATAAGTGATACTGATAATCATGCATTCCATGCTCAACTAGTAAGATTGGAAGGTTGCCCATAAAATTCTACACTTGACTCTCCCATTTTCTTGTCAACAGATATCATTCAAGGTACCAATACAGTATAGATATACACACAGTTAGAGACACATGGATGATACAGAAATAATTATATAACTATGTTTTTTCCTGTAGTCATGTATAGATGTGAGAGGCGGACCATAGAGAAGGCTGCGTGCTGAAGAACTGATGCTTTCAAACTGCAATGCTGGAGAAGACTCTTGAAAGTCTCTTGGACTGCAAGGAGATCAAACCAGTCAATCCTAAATGAAAGCAACCCTGAATATTCATTGGAAGGACTTATGTTGAAGCTGTAGTACTTTGGCCACCTGATGTAAAGAGCTGACTGATTGGAAAAAACCCTGATGCTGGGAAAGATTGAAGGCAGGAGAAGAGGGTGACAGAGGATGAGATGGTTGTATGGCATCATCAACTCAATGGACATGAATTTGAGCAGACATCAGGAAATGGTGAAAGACATGGAAGCCTGGTGTGTTGCAGTCCTTGGGGTCGCAAAGAGTCGGACACAACTGAGCGACTGAACAACAATGGAGAAAGATAGATGGAGGGTTCTTGTCCTGCCTCTAGGGGAGCCCTAGAATGTGCTGTGCTATTAATAAGATGCACAGAACGCTGCTGAAGCCTTTTGGAGGAGCCGGGGAAAACTGAGCCTTGTCTGCTAGCTTCATTTTTGCTCTTGTCATTCTCCCTGCCCAGAACACACCTGAGATGCTGGAACTGGAACCACAGAGAAACCACGTGGAGACACGCTAACCACAGCTGCGCGGAAATTCAAAAGACCTGGGCACTGGCCACCTTTAGGCTTGCCATCATGGACGGGAAATGGTTAGAGGCCTGCCAAGTTTCAAATTTATAAGATGACCAAGAATTTTATGCTGCATATACTAGCAACTCCAGTTGTACAAGTACACAAAAGAAATCCAAGAATTTTATATCAAAGGTATCTGCAATCTTTCAAACAGAGAAGCATTCCTTGTATTTCTACATGTTTTATAGAAATGTGTGAAAAAGACCATTTCCGGATCCATAAAGTGGTTTGAGGGTTGAGACATTTTATGAGCCAGATGTTTCACCTCACTCTGATGCAGAATNTGCATATACTAGCAACTCCAGTTGTACAAGTACACAAAAGAAATCCAAGAATTTTATATCAAAGGTATCTGCAATCTTTCAAACAGAGAAGCATTCCTTGTATTTCTACATGTTTTATAGAAATGTGTGAAAAAGACCATTTCCGGATCCATAAAGTGGTTTGAGGGTTGAGACATTTTATGAGCCAGATGTTTCACCTCACTCTGATGCAGAATTCATAACTCAGACTAAAATATACCTTCAAAACCAAAATACTCTGCCTAACAGCATTGCAACATAAGAAAAATGTTTTCAGACTTATATTACATATTTTATATTTTTTTGTTTCCCTTAGTAAGTGAAATAATAATTGCATACTGATGGACCCTAATGATTCCTTATAGTTTAAGAGTTCATTGTCGCAAAGAGTCGGACACGATTGAGCGACTGAACTGAACTGATTTTACGAGATAATTTTTGTGTGTGTGAGAGACTATCAGCAGGCCCATCTCCATGTTTAAGATTTCAAAGAGAACAAACTGAAAGTTTGGGGTCGACACGTACATACTACTATCTATTAAATAGACAGCCAACAAGCAC
>SJYA01002872.1:989425-1050389 GCA_006410615.1 Neotragus moschatus
GGAAGCCTGGTGTGTTGCAGTCCTTGGGGTCGCAAAGAGTCGGACACAACTGAGCGACTGAACAACAATGGAGAAAGATAGATGGAGGGTTCTTGTCCTGCCTCTAGGGGAGCCCTAGAATGTGCTGTGCTATTAATAAGATGCACAGAACACTGCTGAAGCCTTTTGGAGGAGCCGGGGAAAACTGAGCCTTGTCTGCTAGCTTCATTTTTGCTCTTGTCATTCTCCCTGCCCAGAACACACCTGAGATGCTGGAACTGGAACCACAGAGAAACCACGTGGAGACACGCTAACCACAGCTGCGCGGAAATTCAAAAGACCTGGGCACTGGCCACCTTTAGGCTTGCCATCATGGACGGGAAATGGTTAGAGGCCTGCCAAGTTTCAAATTTATAAGATGACCAAGAATTTTATGCTGCATATACTAGCAACTCCAGTTGTACAAGTACACAAAAGAAATCCAAGAATTTTATATCAAAGGTATCTGCAATCTTTCAAACAGAGAAGCATTCCTTGTATTTCTACATGTTTTATAGAAATGTGTGAAAAAGACCATTTCCGGATCCATAAAGTGGTTTGAGGGTTGAGACATTTTATGAGCCAGATGTTTCACCTCACTCTGATGCAGAATTCATAACTCAGACTAAAATATACCTTCAAAACCAAAATACTCTGCCTAACAGCATTGCAACATAAGAAAAATGTTTTCAGACTTATATTACATATTTTATATTTTTTTGTTTCCCTTAGTAAGTGAAATAATAATTGCATACTGATGGACCCTAATGATTCCTTATAGTTTAAGAGTTCATTGTCGCAAAGAGTCGGACACGATTGAGCGACTGAACTGAACTGATTTTACGAGATAATTTTTGTGTGTGTGAGAGACTATCAGCAGGCCCATCTCCATGTTTAAGATTTCAAAGAGAACAAACTGAAAGTTTGGGGTCGACACGTGCATACTACTATCTATTAAATAGACAGCCAACAAGCACCCACTGTGTAGCACACAGAACTCAACACTCTGTAATAACCTAAATGGGAAAAGAATTTGAAAAAGATGAGATACACGTATATGTACATCTGAATCATTTTATTGTACACCGAAACACAACACTGTTAACCAACTACACTCCAATATAAAATAAGAGTGAAACCAAAAAAAATCACAAAAAATAGTTACACTGACATCTGGAGAAGGAGATTGGGATATTTGGGCTGAGACATGTCGAGAAGGAGGGAAAACTGCAGAATTCATACAAACACACAAAACATCCATAGATATAAGATAATTAGAGACAAATTATCTGCTTCAGAACTGTGGTGGCGATTAGAGTACAAAATGTATAATGGAATATATAGTTTCATATTCTCTGGGCATTTTATTTTAACAACAATAGTGAGCTACTGTGGGAAATTTCAGAGGAGCAACCTCGGTGCAATGGGCTGAGGCTGAAGTTTTCCTTTATTAGAAGAAGGAAGAAAGATGTATAAGATGTATAAGATTCAGAGAAACTTTGGTACTTTCAAACATTTACAGTGTTCTAAAAACTAAATGTTTAATTTTTTTTTTAACTTTTGGATTGATGCAGTTAATATATATCATTAAATAGCAACTATACGTAGCAGGGCTTCCCTGCTGACTCAGTGGTAAAGAAACTGCCTGCCAATGCAGGGGATGTGGGTTCCATCCCTGGGTTGGGATGGGAAGATCCCTTGGAAAAGGAAATGGCAATCCATTCCAGTATTCTAGCCTGGGAAATTCTATGGACAAAGCAGCCTGGTGGGCTACAGTCCTTGAGATCCCAAAGAGTCAGACATGACTTAGCAACAAACAACACCACACATAAAAATACATACTTAATTTGCTGNCAGTGGTAAAGAAACTGCCTGCCAATGCAGGGGATGTGGGTTCCATCCCTGGGTTGGGATGGGAAGATCCTTTGGAAAAGGAAATGGCAATCCATTCCAGTATTCTTGCCTGGGAAATTCTATGGACAAAGCAGCCTGGTGGGCTATAGTCCTTGAGATCCCAAAGAGTCAGACATGACTTAGCAACGAACAGCAACACCACACAAAAAAATACATACTTAATTTGCTGCAATTAAGAGTATAAAAAGCAAGTCATTGTAATATTTTGAGGAAGGTACCATATTATATACAGCCACATAGGCTGGCAACAAGTCAACTGAATATATAGCACACTTATAACTGATTAAGACACTCCTAAATATAAAATGTACTTCTATCTGTGCCTGCAAATCTAAGCATACATTTCAACTCTTCCTAGTCCCAAACCTTTTCAAGCTACTGGATTCAGAAACTCAATATTGAAAATGTAGTTTTAAGGCTTCCCTGGTGGATCAGGGGTAAAGAATCCATCTGTCAATGCAGGGGGTACAGGTTGCAATCCCTGGTCTGGGAAGATCCCACAGGCCAAGGAGCAACCAAGCCCAAGCCACACAACTGCTGAGCTGATGCTCTCGAGCCCAGGAACCTCAGCAAGAGAAGCCCCCACAATGAGAAGGCCAGGCTCCACACCTAGAGAGGAGCTCCAGTTCACTGTAACTAGACAAAAACCCGCATAGCAACGAAGACCCAACACAGTCCAAAGGACTTAACTAAAGTTAAAAAGTGTCATTTTAAAAAGCATCCCACTCATTCGTATTTAATGAACATGCATCTATTTATACTGCTCTGAACTTTTCATTATTTATGCACTGCTCTATCATTAACAAGACAAACCAAAACAAACAGCAAACAATTTTTTAAAATGCCACAATCTGCTTCTTGAATTTGTTATGCTGCACAAGCCTCTCTCTTCCAAACACAACCCCCTCTCACCTTGCATCTTGCAAGCATGCCTTATGCCTGGCCCTACACCTGTAATCTAGGCTGAAACAAGATTAACACAAGAGACTTTATAGGAGCAATCTTTCTTTTTCTCCAATAATTGGGTTTCATAGTAATAACAAAGCTCAGTAAATTACATATGCCCAATGAAATACATTATCCATATGGGTGGAGGGTGGAGGAAAATCCCAAAATAAGTTAAAACAAAAATGGAGTAAAATGAGTTACTTTGGCCTACTGTTATCACTGGCATGATACACATTCTTTGGGAGCTGATTACCCTGGGGCAAACACAGATTACAGCCTTTGAGGAGAAAAGAAGCAAAAATACATGAGAGAGACCAGAGCTGGCTCTGTCTTTAACCCCAGTCTTCCCTCAAACCTCAGATGTGTGATGGAAAATACCAAAAGGGATCTCTTCTGCCAAAGCTAATTATTTCCAGACTATTCAAATACAACATGCAAAAACAACTGTAACTACAACAAAATAATCAACTTTTTTTTTAACCTCTCAGAATCAACGCACATATTTGACATGAAAGGATCAACTTATTTTTACCAAAAGGGAAAACAAATTAAATTCCAGCTGATCATTAACTTTTTCCATTGAAACTATATTTTGCAGATTTTTAAAGTATTGCTTTTTAACAATTTTTATTAAATTATAGTTGATTTTTGTTGTTTTGTTTTTGTTGTTCTTTTAGAGAAAAATGTTTAGAAAACAATGGAACTCAGGATGCTGCTGCTGCTGCTGCTAAGTCGCTTCAGTCGTGTCCGACTCTTTGCGACCCCATAGACGGCAGCCCACCAGGCTCCACTGTCCCTGGGATTCTCCAGGCAAGGACACTGGAGTGGGTTGCCATTTCCTTCTCCAATGCATGAAAGTAAAAAATGAAAGTGAAGTCGTTCAGTCGTTTCCGACTCTTAGTGACCCCATGGGCTGCAGCCTACCAGGCTCCTCTGTCCATGGGATTTTCCAGGCAAGAGTACTGGAGTGGGGTGCCATTGCCTTCTCCAGGGACTCAGGATACTTACTTCTAAATTTCAGAAGCAATTCCAGGTCTCAAGGTTATTCAAAAGTAGAAATTATATTGAATGTTTAAACTAGCAGTCATTCCATGCTCTAATGTGACCCAGTATCTAAAATTGAAATTCAAACTCCATAATATTAATAATGGTTACATTCAAGGAAAAATTCCAAACACAGGATTTGATGATGTCTTATGAATATGCCTTTAGTTACTACTAGTAGGACATTGATTTGGGAATAATGTAATAGCCCTTTGTATCAGTCACAAAACCAGATAACGTAATCGGTTTAATTCAGAGGCAAAAAAGTAATGAACCTCTTTTGCAGGAAAACTAAAACACCTTTTTCATTTATTTTGATTTATTCTGCTTATTATTCCAGAGAACATTTTAGATAGAATACAAAAGTATGTAAGCTGTGATGGATGGTGTAAGTTAAATGTGTGATTAATGTAAAGAATAAACAAGGTCAGGATGTAGAAGACCATGGCTATAAATCGTTACCATAATCTACACGCCTAACGTGAGCCTGCAAATGTGTTATGTCTAAATTTCTTGGCAGCCAAAGGAAAACTCCATAAGACATTAACATAAACAAAAAAGTTGCAATCAGATTCCACTGAACACTCTCTAGGAGGGTTGGGGAGGCTGTGGGGAGGGGCAGGGAAAAACAGTGTGTGTCCCCAAGTTGACAGTTGCTGCTGCTAAGTCACTTCAGTCGTGTCCGACTCTGTGCGACCCCATGGACGGCAGCCCGCCAAGCTCCCCTGTCCCTGGGATCCTCCAGGCAAGAATACTGCAGTGGGTTGCCATTTCCTTCTCCAATGCATGAAAGTGAAAAGTGAAAGTGAAGTCGCTCAGTCGTGTCTGACTCTCAGCGACCCCATGGACTGCAACCTACCAGGCTCCTCTGTCCATGGGATTTTCCAGGCAAGAGTCATGGAGTGGGGTGCCATTGTCTTCTCCAAAGTTGACAATGGAGAGTTTCAAATAATTATCTGATGAGAGAGGCAGTCAAAAGAGACAAGGGGACTGGCAGGTTTGTTCTTAGACTTCACAGAGAACAAGTGGAAATATTAGATCCAAAAGCGGAATAAGCTGTATGAAAATTAATCTTCAATATCCAAATTCATTCCTAAATGGAGAGTGATACCTGCATAAGTAGAGATTCTTCTAAGTAATTAAATCCCCAGTAAAGTCAGCAGTCCCTGCAATATCAGCTAAGAGTGTAAAGCTGGATCCACTTAGAAGACTACGGGACAGATGGTCCTCACATCTATCATGTTACTTTCTAGAAAGAGATGATGCAAGAATCATAATCAGAAAATGATACACTCATGATCCTTACATTTTTCCTTACAATGCATTCCTGAATTGCTTAGTCAATACTCCTCACAATTTAAAGAAGTCCAGCAAGAAAAATACTGATGACCACTATCAGTCAACTTCAAGTTACTGTGACTAGAAAAGAAAGCTGGCTGCAGCCACACTGACAGCAGGACCAAAATGTGAGCTGCACGTGTCCAGAAGATGAGGTGGGAAATCCCGTTAAGAGGATCACTGAAGATCATTGGTTGAAACACTCCTCCACATCCTCTTTGTTCCTTCATCAGCCACACGTCTCAGAAAACTCAGTTTTACACAGGATAATTTCACCCGCACAGTGATGTCTGATCTGGAGACATCACTTCTGGAAGTATCCCCTCTGAGATGTTCTCTCAGGTTCACAGAACATATGATTTACCAAAATCTGGGGGCTTTATATCTTGGAGACCAGGTACTACTCTGAGAACCACCCTGAGGAATAGGTCAGATGAGGGCTACAGAATGACGTGCTTAACAACCCTTTCCTCAGAAGTCTTAGACGAGTTCTTCAAGGACTGTGTGTGCTTTCTCCTTTTCCCACCTTCTTCCTTTCAAATAGCTCAGTCAGTAAAGAATCCGCCTGCAATGCAGGAGACCCTGGTTCAATTCCTGGGTCGAGAAGATCCACTGGAGAAGGGATAGGCTACCCACTCCGGTATTCCTAGGCTTCCCTTGTGGCTCAGCTGGTACAGAATCTACCCACNCTCCTTTTCTCGCCTTCTTCCTTTCAAATAGCTCAGTCAGTAAAGAATCCACCTGCAAGGCAGGAGACCCCGGTTCAATTCCTGGGTCAGGAAGATCTGCTGGAGAAGGAATAGGCTACCCACTCCAGTATTCTTCGGCTTCCCTTGTGGCTCAGCTGGTAAAGAATCTGCCCACAATGTGGGAGACCTGGGTTCGATCCCTGAGTTAGGAAGATCCCCTGGAGAAGGGAAATGCTACCCACTCCAGTATTCTGTCCTGCATAATTCCATGGGCTGTATAGTCCATGGGATCACAAAGGGTCGGACACCATTGAGCAACTTCCACTCCTTTCAAAAGTACCCACCCTTTGTCCACCTGCCACGGGGCAGTCGGCAGTGTGCTCGCCTTTTCTGCCTCTTTGGCTTTCTAATACGCTGCGGTGTTGAGGCCCATGTTCTGCCACACATCAGCTATGGACTGCAGGTACTCAGCGGGTGCCTTTTCCAAGATCTTCATGAGGGAAATACAACTTTATCACCCACGATCCCCTCCCACGCTGTCACTGAGGCCAGTCCCTACATCAGATTAGAGATATCCTGGAGTCCCTACCAGCATTGGTTTATTCCAGTCTGTACATGGCCTGGTTACGAGTAATTGAAAAGAATATTATTTTTGAGTATGTTCCCTCTCAATGTCCCAGTCCTTCCCTCTTGCACTGATGGTTTCTGTGTGAGTCAACGGGTGTCAGGAGTCAACAAATAATGATGCTAGACTTTGCTTCTTGCAGATGACACAAGGCCTCAGAGATGGGGGGTGGGGAGCAGAGAGAGAGCCCTGTTTTACAAGGGTTTCCCAGGTGACACTAGTGGTAAAGAACCTGCCTGCCAGTGAAGGAAACAAACGAGACATGGGTTCGATCTCTGAGTTGAGGAGATCCCCTGGAGGAAGACATGGCCAGTGACTGCGGTATTCTCGGCTGGATAATCCCATGGACAGAGGAGCCTGGCAGGTTATAGGCCATGGGGTTGCAAGGAGTCAGACACAACAGAAGCGACTTAGCATGCACACACTGCTTTGCAAATAATTTCTTCAAAGTAGACTTTTCTTCCTTTAAAGTTCCTTTTATTCCTTTTACATGGCAAAGCCTATGTAACCACTGGGCATCACTGGAACTGGTTATCTATTGCAATCTCTCTCCCCCAACAATCAAGAAACACTAGACAGCAAAACACCAAAAGACTACAAAACAACAAAAAATGTTGAAATTTTTTTAAAGCTTCATTTTCCTTAAAAATCATCTCATTCTGAAAGCAGTAGGAAATACTGCTTCTTTGTGAGGTGACATGAAATGTCCATACATCAGTTTGTCTTTCACTTTATTTCAGACCTCCTCTGATGGGGCATGAGATCAGGAGGGGCAAAGAATGAGCCCACGGGTGTGGTACCAGCCACTGAAGCCACAGAAGCACGATCTCCAAAAATGTCCTTAGATGATAAACAATCCCTTCGAGCCTTGATGTTTCCATCCTCCTTTAAGAAGCAAATGATCTTTCATCAACAAGATGCCACCATGCAGATACAAACAAGCGATCCATATAGCAGGCAACTTTTCCATCCAAAAGAGAAATAAGAGGGTCTGAGATATAACTGCTGTCATGGCAACACAAAGATGTTTATAGCGTCGACTTAATATGGCTTAACGATCAACTGTAGGTGATTTGAGGGAGAGGTTGTTATTAAAGGTGATTCTAAGATTCCTGGGTTTTGTGGGCTATGAATATTAGAGACACAGACCATGAACAATACAGAAGTTGTAAACTTGAGGAGACTGGGAAATAAAGAGTATCTGTGGATATGCTCAGTTTGAGGCCCCTGTGAGATAAGAGGAAGGAGACACGTAGGACATTTTTCAATATTGAAATGCCTATGCCGTCATCATAAAACTCATGCTGAGTCATGTCCGACTCTTTGTGACCTCATGGATTACACCCTGCCAGGCTCTTCTGTTCATGGGATTTTTCAGGCAAGAATACTAGTGGGGTGAATCTCAGAATAATCAATAAAATACCAATCATAAAAATAAAGTAAATAAATAAATACAGCTCTGAAGTTCTGATAGACTTGGCATAGAGTTCAGGATGGACAGTCATCCGTTTAAGAGAACTGTCACGTGAATGGCACACCCAATTGTGACAGAATAAAGTGGGAGGGGGTGGTTTTCCACATGAAAACCAACATTTCAGGCAAGAGGAGAGAGAAAAATGAAATTGCTTTTGCTTGATATGAATTAATAATTAATATTGTATATAAATATTGAATGGATTGCTAACCATATTGCTTGAATTGTTTTTTTAGAGAAGAAGCAAAATAAATGTGAGAACTTAACACTTTTCAAAACCAGCAACAGAAGGCAGAAAAATGCCAAGTTATGATGTGATGAAACAGACCACACTCGTTAAGCACCACGGAGAAGGAAAAATAAGCAGAATGAGGACTCATCACGAATGGCTAACTTGCAAAAATAAGGCTGCACTGCCCCCGCCCCGCCACAAAATTTATGAAGTGTTTGCAAATAAGAAAACAAACCAATGAGAATGAGTGTTGTGATATTTCTAGGACAATTCAGAGGGATGGTTCAAATTATTTTATATTAGTTGCCATCTCACTGGGTTTTTAATGCACACCATAAAGAGTGGCAGGATGATATTCAGTCTCTTTGTTTCTTTCTCCTGATGATAGTGGGAAAGAACCTCTCATTAAAAACAGTAAGCAAGGCTCCACAAATTGCAGATGGCTTGGATCACGGTGGGTGTGACTTTATCAGGCCACTTATTGTCTTAGTGGTAGAAGTGTGTATATAAACTCGTTCAAAGATGTATATAAAACCAATACACTCAGCATCTGAACATACTATGAAGAATCATCAATAATTAAATGTTAGTGTCACTTACAAGCAAAATGTTTTTTAGAAAAAATTACCTCATTTTTAACCATTATCATCTGAAGGCAGGTGAATATCTTTACCTGACAATAGCAATTTCAGGAAAAAGGTTCATATAGTGAAGGATTTCTAACCTTACATTTTTTATATAGCTGCTTTAGGTCCACATTTATTTTCATGCTGAGTAAGGAATTAACTTGGTAACTGTGTATCAAGTGTTTTATAATTTGCTTCTAACACATCTTATGAACTATTATTATATAACACTAACCCAGAAACATTTAAGTTTCCAGGCTTGATGAAATTTTGCATTATTTGAGTTTGTTACTTACTTTCAACAATTTTTCAGACAGGAATCTAGAAAAGGCTAAATCAGACATCATTAGCTTTTACTACCATAACCACGAATTCTTCAGAATGTATTTTGAAATTTTTTAAAATGAAGCTTTAAGAAAGAACTCCCATCAAATACACTAAATGACATGTTTTTAGAACCTTAAGCTTTTTTTTTGTAAAAGCTTATAAAAAGAAAAAGAAAAGAAAAAATAACACGAATGTGCACAAAATATAGTTGTACTGCAAAACTGTTTTACCAAATATAAATTCTGTACAAAACTGTAAGATATCACAATTTTCACACGCTCAAAATTCTAAGAGAAGGATTCAATCAGATAGACTCAAAGGAAAGAAAGACTGCTTCCCTTAAAGAACTCCAAATGTATTATTTTCAATAATAAAATATGTTTCTTGAATAAACTATGGTGAGCACATTAAACGTGTTGCCGTTAATTATTTTAAATCTTAAACTAGAGGAGAAGAATACATTCCCTGTTATTGATATGCTCTCCCATATGGAAGAATTGTTTTACTGGAGGAAGACTTCCAGCCTCTTAGTTACTTGACTGAACAACAACAGGACGTAAGAAATGGCCTCTTGGATCTGAAAAAAAACTCAATACAGCTATCATCAGAGAAATTCAAATCAATATTATGAGTTACGATCTAACACTCGTCAGAATAGCTATTATTAAAAACTCTACAGGTAGCAAACGCTATGGCACCCCACTCCAGTACTCTTGCCTGGAAAATCCCATGGACAGAGGAGCCTGGTGGGCTGCAGTCCATGGGCTCGCTAAGAGTCAGACACGACTGAGTGACTTCACTTTAACTTTCATGCATTGGAGAAGGAAATGGCAACCCACTCCAGTGCTCTTGCCTGGAGAATCCCAGCGACGGGAGAGCCTGGTGGGCTGCCATCTATGGGGTCGCGCAGAGTCGGACACGACTGAAGCGACTTAGCAGCAGTAGCAGCAGCAAAGGCTAGAGAGGGTGTGGAGAAAAAGGAAACCTCCTACTCTGTTGATGGGAATGTAAATTGGCAAAGTCACTATGGAGAACAGTATGGAGGTTCCTCAGAAAACTAATAACAGAGTTGCCACATGACCCAGCAATACCACTCCTGGGTATATATCCGAACAAAACTATAATTCAAAATGATACATGCAGACCTTTGTTCATAGCAACACTATTCATAGCAATCAGAAAGGAAAACAACCTAAATGTCCATCGACGGATGAATGGATAAAGATATGTTACATAAATATACAATGGGATGCTACTCAGCCATAGACAAGCACAAAGCAATGCCANTCAATAATTAAATGTTAGTGTCACTTACAAGCAAAATGTTTTTTAGAAAAAATTACCTCATTTTTAACCATTATCATCTGAAGGCAGGTGAATATCTTTACCTGACAATAGCAATTTCAGGAAAAAGGTTCATATAGTGAAGGATTTCTAACCTTACATTTTTTATATAGCTGCTTTAGGTCCACATTTATTTTCATGCTGAGTAAGGAATTAACTTGGTAACTGTGTATCAAGTGTTTTATAATTTGCTTCTAACACATCTTATGAACTATTATTATATAACACTAACCCAGAAACATTTAAGTTTCCAGGCTTGATGAAATTTTGCATTATTTGAGTTTGTTACTTACTTTCAACAATTTTTCAGACAGGAATCTAGAAAAGGCTAAATCAGACATCATTAGCTTTTACTACCATAACCACGAATTCTTCAGAATGTATTTTGAAATTTTTTAAAATGAAGCTTTAAGAAAGAACTCCCATCAAATACACTAAATGACATGTTTTTAGAACCTTAAGCTTTTTTTTTGTAAAAGCTTATAAAAAGAAAAAGAAAAGAAAAAATAACACGAATGTGCACAAAATATAGTTGTACTGCAAAACTGTTTTACCAAATATAAATTCTGTACAAAACTGTAAGATATCACAATTTTCACACGCTCAAAATTCTAAGAGAAGGATTCAATCAGATAGACTCAAAGGAAAGAAAGACTGCTTCCCTTAAAGAACTCCAAATGTATTATTTTCAATAATAAAATATGTTTCTTGAATAAACTATGGTGAGCACATTAAACGTGTTGCCGTTAATTATTTTAAATCTTAAACTAGAGGAGAAGAATACATTCCCTGTTATTGATATGCTCTCCCATATGGAAGAATTGTTTTACTGGAGGAAGACTTCCAGCCTCTTAGTTACTTGACTGAACAACAACAGGACGTAAGAAATGGCCTCTTGGATCTGAAAAAAAACTCAATACAGCTATCATCAGAGAAATTCAAATCAATATTATGAGTTACGATCTAACACTCGTCAGAATAGCTATTATTAAAAACTCTACAGGTAGCAAACGCTATGGCACCCCACTCCAGTACTCTTGCCTGGAAAATCCCATGGACAGAGGAGCCTGGTGGGCTGCAGTCCATGGGCTCGCTAAGAGTCAGACACGACTGAGTGACTTCACTTTAACTTTCATGCATTGGAGAAGGAAATGGCAACCCACTCCAGTGCTCTTGCCTGGAGAATCCCAGCGACGGGAGAGCCTGGTGGGCTGCCATCTATGGGGTCGCGCAGAGTCGGACACGACTGAAGCGACTTAGCAGCAGTAGCAGCAGCAAAGGCTAGAGAGGGTGTGGAGAAAAAGGAAACCTCCTACTCTGTTGATGGGAATGTAAATTGGCAAAGTCACTATGGAGAACAGTATGGAGGTTCCTCAGAAAACTAATAACAGAGTTGCCACATGACCCAGCAATACCACTCCTGGGTATATATCCGAACAAAACTATAATTCAAAATGATACATGCAGACCTTTGTTCATAGCAACACTATTCATAGCAATCAGAAAGGAAAACAACCTAAATGTCCATCGACGGATGAATGGATAAAGATATGTTACATAAATATACAATGGGATGCTACTCAGCCATAGACAAGCACAAAGCAATGCCATTGGCAGCAACATGAACCTAGAGATCATCAGACTATCCATAAGTGAAGTAAGTCAGAAAGAAAAAGACAAATACCATATGATATCACTTATATGTGGAATCTAAACGATCAACATGACACAAATAAACGTATCCGCAAACAGAAAGAGACTCAGACATGGAGAACAGACTTGTGGTCGCTGACAGGGCAGGGGCAGGGGAAGGGAGGTGGTGCGGGTTTGGGCTTAGCGTGGGCAAGCTATTACATGCATTATAGAATGGATGGCGAGATCCTAGCATAAGGAACTATATAGCCAATGCCCTGGGATAAACCATAATGGAAAAGTATATGTTACAGATAGATAGACAGATGGGTAGATAAAATTGAATCACTTTGCTATATAGCAGAAATTAACACAACACTGTAAAGTAACTTCAAATTAAAAAAGAAAAATGGTTCTTCTGGGTTGATGAGTTTGATTGAGTGGAGTGAAGGAAACGAGCAAGGCTCACTTTAGTTCCTGTTGCTTTCCCTCTTTACGAAAGGCTGGTTGCACATACGAGGCACTCATTCTGTTTCTGGGGTAGGGTGTCTAGTTTTCAGCGATCTTGCTGACTAGGGGTTGACTTTGTTTTACCACAAAGTTCTCCAAACACTTCACCCCTAATCAAGTTGGCAGTTCAACAATTCTTTATTGCGTATGTGATCATTCACAAACAAGACAGTAAAGCATACTCTCAATAACGACTAGCAATATTTCAACTCTTATAGGTTTTTAGAATACTCATATTGATGACCAACCTTTTTTTATAATAATAGTAGCTACAAAAAAGCAAACTACTAAAAGAAAGCATTATTAATGTGGTCCTTTTCCCCTTAAGGTCTAGAAAAACCTGACTATATCAACTTTGCAGAGGAGCATGGATTCACAGAATTAAAATAATAATTAAAATGTGATATTATTTAACAAAATACAGGCTTACTAGAATATGGATACAATGATTAGATTTTTTTCCCCTTTCTCTGTATCTGGAGTTTAGAAACGAAGCATGCATCTTTAGAAAATTTTTAATAGAAAACTATCAGGCAAATTTGAAAGATTAAAGTTGGTTAAACAAATGATTATCATTTTGAATGAAGAGCAATATAGCAATCACGATGCTCTGCATTTTATTTTGATTTCTTTAAACTATTATTAAAAGAAGTTGTTATAACATAAGATGAAAATTAAAATGAGTATTTGATAGCCTAGTAAGTATGAGCAATATGTTAATTAGAATCTATTTTAAACACATTACCTGAAACTGGCAAAAATCTCAATCTGAGCCACTAACTGTAGTTAGATGGATAGCTAGATAGATTTATATAAAGCACAATTTTTAAACACTAAACACATCCTGTATTTATTATTATGTTCATACAAGTCATATAAAAGAAGAGAAGACCCTTTACACAAAGAAATCTAATGACTGACACCAAAGTGTGTTGGCTACTTCAGACCAAATTACGGCTTAAAGAGGAGAGAATGGCTTGGTCTATTTGCATTTCTGTAGTGAATTTCTCCACTGGTGGCTCAGTGGTAGAGAATCTGCCTGCCAATGGAGGAAACCTGGGTTCAATCCCTGGGTCAGGAAGATGCCCTGGAGAAGGGCATGGCAACCCTCACCAGTATTCTTGCCTGGAGAATCCCATGGACAGAGGAGTCTGGCAGGCTACAGTCCATGGCATAGCAGAGTCAGACATGACTGAGTATGAATTTCCAGAAAAATCACATGACCTTTGCCCTGTTTAGGCAACAGATTTATCTATACAATTGTATCGGTCTATTAACCATGAATTAAGCATCCCACTGGGTCATGCATCACACTAAACGGCCTTCACAGATGGAGTAAATTCAGCATGCCGCTCCAAGATCTCTTTTCTCAACCTCCTTCAACATCAGTGCATCCAATCCATTTATGCTGGGATAATCACAAGGGTTTGACAAAATCCTTTGGGAAGTAGTCATGTGAGCCAGGTTACATCCCCCTTTTTCCAGGACTCACTATTGAGCCACTAGATCTTTTCTAACAGCCCTCTCATTGTGTGTGTGTGTGTGTGTGTGTGTGTGTGTCTGTGTCTGTGTGTGTATGTATGTGTCTCTATGTGTCTGTATGTGTCTGTGTGTGTCTCTGTGTGTGTATGTATGTGTCTCTGTGTATCTGTGTGTGTCTCTGTGTGTGTTTGTGTGTATATGTATGTGTTTGTGTGTGTCTCTGTGTGTCTGTGTGTGTGTCTGTGTGTGTCTCTGTGTGTGGCCACACACAGACACACACGCACACGCTCAGTCATATCCAACTCTTTGTGACCCCATGGACTATAGCCCGCCAGGCTCCTCTTTTTATGGGATTCTCCAGGCAAGAATTCCAGAGTCGGGTTCCATTTCCTTCTCCAAGGGATCTTCCCAACCCAGGGATTGAACCCATGTCTCTTACATCTCCTGCATTGGTAGGCAGACTCTTTACCACTAGGGAAGCCTTCTCATCTTTTTACCTGGTGTTAATCTATTACCTGAACAGTTATACTCAGCAGTCATTCCTTATGTTTGTGGATATTCTTCTTTTGAATAAATAGGAGAGTTTCTCATCATTACAATTTATACATGGAACTGTAAAAGTAAGATGCTACAGTTTATTCCATAGCCCCTTTTCTTCCAAAATGAGAGGAGAATGAAGTTTCCAGGCATGAAAGACACCTGTATTAAGACACTCACTCATTTGTGGTAATAATATGATCTAAGGTGCATCATTCTGGTGCCGCTCAGCTGTTTTCTGAAGGTCAGAATCCCACATGGGCCCTGAGTTCTCAGTGAACTTGCACTCAGCTCCACACACACCTTCACCCGCTCCTAAATGGGCAGCTGAAAACTGGAACCACCCAGGGACCAACAGGCAGTCCACCTGAACAGCCCTTTAAAAGTATGGCAACCATCAAGTTTTACTGTCATTTTTGTCATTCAGTATTAGAATGACATTTTTGTTTGTTAGAATCAAAGAGAGAAAAGTTTCATCAGGCAGTTGTGAGATCTTGATGGGCAAGGAAGCTCATATCTTTAATTTTATGTTCTCCTATTTCCAGAGTTGCACAGCTGTTACTACTTGATACCTTTAGCAGCATCACAAATGAATGCTACATTTTCTGAATGTTATATAATTTATTTGTATTAGTTAAAAGACAGACACTAACAGGCATAAGGTTATTGTTTGACTGAATTGATCTTCTCAACCAGAAAGAATTTTCAACATTTTACCTTATGCTGGAATCTGGAGAGTTCCAAAAATGCAATCCGCAATGATCTTTCAACATCATTTTTTCATAGCACACTAGTAAGAAGTTATGAGACTGGAAACTTTTCCTCGAGTATCATTAGGGAAAATTAATGTGGCTATATTTTTATAACTTCTCACTTTCACTCTAAGTTCCTTGAATTTCCCTGGGTTTTAAACTGTTCAAATTTTCCTAGATGCCAATTATTTTAATATGCTTTCTTTCCAAGTTCCCCACTAAACTTGAAGAGCTAAATTTGATTTATACAACTATCTTCTGAAATAATGAACAGTGTTTAGAAGCTTTTTCTAATTTTCCATAAAAAATCTTTCCTCTTCTAATACTTTCCCAAAGCTTATTTTTCTACAGATGATTAAGAACAAATGGAATATATAATGATTATTAAATGAAGCTGAAATATAGCTTTACACAACAGCATCACTTATGTGTATCAAGTTTGAGTGACTTACTAGACTGAAATGCAATACATGTTGTACTACAAATGATAAAATATTTCCAAGTTAGAAAGCACCTGATTTTTATGTCCCTCTTAATAAAGGATGAATTTAATGATGTCAAGACTTAGAATTTTATATTTTTTGTCAAATTCCAAAATCAAAATTACTAAAACCTAATTCAGAGCATATTGAAATATTTCAAAGTAATTATTCCATCATATTGTATGATGAAATTTTAAGTTGCTTTTGTTCTTTTATTATGTAGTTAAAATGAACAAAGGAACTGATAAGGGCACACCAGTGAGAAAGAATTTAAAAAAAATCAAAGGATAGTTTAAGCTTCAGTTTTAGCACTGAGGCAGAACCACGGAGGAGGTAATGAGACAGCATCTGAAGATCAGACAGGATTTCAGGGCTTTGAACTCTGTCCCTCTCTGTAACATAAAGGTAGCTTGTTTGGTCTTTTTTTAAAAAAACTAAATTCTTTGAAACACAGGTTGAATGCAGACTGGCATTCTACACTTTGTTGCAAAAATGTATTAATTTAGGTTCTAAGGACATAACGGAGGCACAGTAAGAAAGGCTCAGGAAAACTAAAGGGACATTCACTCATTTTCCAGATTTGAGTCCATAGTCTAAGAAGGAAATATGTGTGATTACAGAAAAATAACAGGGAAAGAAAGGGCTCGGAAAGAAAAGAAAAAAATAATGTATCTTATTGAGCAAGTCTATTTATGAGGCAAATGATGTGCTGGACGCTTTCTGTGCACTGCTTTAAACTATTCCCATCTCCACCTCTGGAGGGGCTAATTCAGGCCCTCATCCATCCATCTGCCTCTTCTGGGCACACTGCTTCCTATCCTTGAAGATAGACCTTTTTTCCTTAGTTTCTCATTAGCACTCTGTAAGCACTCGCTGTGGGTTGAATTGTGTCCCCCCAAACCTATCAGAGACACTCAGCATCGCAAGATGTGATCTTACCTGGAAACCAGTTTGTACAGAGATAAGAAAGCTGAGGTTGTCTTGGGGGCCCTCACCCAGTAAGACTGGTATCTTTGGACACAGTGGGGGAAGGAGAGGGTAGGACGAATTGAGAGAGCAGCATGGAAGCATACACATTACCACAGGCGAGACAGCCAGGGGGAGTTTGCTGGGTGACGCAGGGAGCGCACCCCCTGCTCTCTGACAACGTAGAGGTGTGGGAAGGGGGAGAGGCATGGGACATGGGGGAGAGGCGAGGGGCGGGGAGGGTCAAGAAAAAGGGGACATGCGTATACCCATGGCTGATTCATGTTGCTCTCATGGCAGAAACCAACACAATATTGTGAAGCGATTATCCTCCAGTTAAAAATAAGTAAATTTTTTAACAGGGGAAAAATTAGACACGCTAAGGAAGAACATCATGTGCTTCTCTTTCTGTATAATAAATCTTTTAATGTTAATAATTAGAGTATATTTCACTTACATGTATTCTGATTTGAAAACAATTTTATTAAATGTAACAAAGCAATTTTAGCTTAGGCTGTAGAATCAAGCGATGGAATTATAGCTGGGCTATTTCAAGTACTAAAGACAATGCTGTGAAAGTGCTGTACTCAATATGCCAGCAAATATGGAAAACACAGCAGAGGCAACAGGACTGGAAAAGGTCAGTTTTCATTCCAATCCCAAAGAAAGGCAATGTCAAAGAATACTCAAACTACCCCATGATTGCACTCATCTCACACACTAGCAAAGTAATGCTCAAAATTCTCCCAGCAAGGCTTCAAAAGTATGTGAACCGTGAACTTCCAGATGTTCAAAGAAAGGCAGAGGAACCAGAAATCAAACGGCCAACATCTGCTGGATCATCGAAAAAGCAAGAGAGCCCCAGAAAAACATTTACTTCTGCTTTATTGACCATGCCAAAGCCTTTGTCTGTGTGGATCCAACAAACTGCAAAAAATTCTTCAAGAGATGGGAATATCAGACCACCTGACCTGCCTCCTGAGAGATCTATATTCAGGTCAAGAAGTAACAGTTAGAACTGGACATGGAACAATGGACTGGTTGCAAATTGGGAAAGGAGTACATCAAGGCTGTATATTGCACCCTGCTTATTTAACTTACAGGCAGAGTAAATCATGCGAAATGCTGGGTTGGATGAAGCACAAGCTGGAATCAAGATTGCCGGGAGAAATATCAATAACCTCAGATACACAGATGACACCACCCTATGGCAGAAAGTGACGAAGAACTAAAGAGCCTCTTAATGAAACTGAAAGAGGAGACTGAAAAAGCTGGCTTAAAACAACATTCAAAAAATGAAGATCATGGCATCTAATGTCATCACTTCATGGCAAATAGATGGGAAAACAATGGCAACGGTGACAGACTTTATTTTTGGGGGCTCCAAAATCACTGCAGATGGTGACTGCAGCCATGAAATTGAAAGACTTCTTCGAAGAAAAGCTATGACCAACCTAGACAGCATATTCAAAAGCAGACATTACTTTGCCAACAAAGGTCCATCTAATCAATGCTGTGGTTTTTCCAGTGGTCATGTATGGATGTGAGAGTTGGACTATAAAGAAAAATGAATGCCAAAGAATTGATGCTTTTGAACCAGGGTCTTGGAGAAGACTCTTGAGAGTCCCTTGGACTGCAAGGACATCCAACCAGTGACTCCTAAAGGAAATCAGTTCGGAATATTCATTGGAAGGACTGATGCTGAAGCCGAAACTCCAATACTTTGGCCACCTGATGTGAAGAAATGACTCAATAGAAAGTTTCTGATGCTGGGAAAGATTGAGGGTGGGAGAAGGGGACGACAGAGGATGAGATGATTGGATGGCATCACCAACTCGATGGACATGAATTTGAGCAAGCTCCAGGAGCTGATGATGGATGGGAAGCCTGGTGTGCTATAGTCCATGGGGTTGCAAAGAGTAGGACTCAGCTGAAGGACTGAACTGAACTGTGTAATAAAGATCAATTCTGTTTGTAAATATAGATGCAGATGTAATGCAATGTTTCATAACACTAGGGTTTCCAGGTTGTTATATTAGAAAAGGTACTGGAGTAAAATAAATGAGATAAATTTTAATATTCTATTCTCTAATTTTTGTTTATTCAAAATTCCCTAAACTTCATAGATAATAGAATCTCTTTTATGAGTAGCAAACTATTACTATTCTATAAAACTAGAGTTTCAGGTTAGTTCCCAGTTAGGAAAGTTCTGATGAATTTATGTTTTATCTCAACCAGAAGAAAAAGAAAATAGTGAATTACATGACCTCAGACACTGAAACCATCATGGTTAGTTAGTTCAGTCACTCAGTCGTGTCCAACCCTTTGTGACCCCATGAGTCACAGCACTCCAGGCCTCCCTGTCCATCACCATCTCCCGGAGTTCACTCAGATTCGCTTCCATCGAGTCAGTGATGCCATCCAGCCATCTCATCCTCGGTCGTCCCCTTCTCCTCNTACAAACTATTGTACATAAACAATAAGGATCTACTATATAGCATAGGGAATTATATTAAATATCTTATAACAAACCATAATGGAAAATAATCTTAAATCTATATACCCCATAAAACTGAATCACTGTGCTGGACAACTCTAACAATATTATAAATCAACTCTGCTGTGTGTTCCACTGCTCAGTCATGTCTGACTCTTTGCAACCCCAAGAACTATGGCCTACCAGGCTCGTCTGTCTAAGGGATTTTCCAGGCAATAATGCTGGAGTGGGTTGCCATTTCCTACTCCAGGAGATATTCCTATCCAGAGATAGAACCTGGTCTCTTGTGTCTCATGCACTAGCAAGTAGATTCTTTACCGCTGCACCTCCTAGGAAGCCCATAAACCAACTGTACATCAACAATAACTGTAGAATTTTTGCAGAGTATTACAACTGAAATATTGCAATTAAAAGTCAATTTCAGAAGGAGATGCAGTTGAATTTATAAGTTAAAAAGGTACAAAGTCATATAGAAATATGTAAAAACTGTGATGACAGTAAAGAAATGGGGAAAGAAATAAAAATCTTTAAGTATCAGGTAACATCTCATAGGATGTCTTAAGGAAGCTATGGTTATGAAGTAATGCTTTGTATCTTGTCCAGTAATGCTCAGCCCACACTTCTGGTTCCCAATATTAACATTTTTGTCTCTTTTCAACAGGCAGAGTGCTCTGTGCTTCAACATCCATACTCAGGCTTGATCTCCAACTCTCAAGAGTCATGTGAAGACCATCTACTGAGACAGTAAGGCAATACTGATTGTACCGTAAGCACAGTAAGGCAGTGTTCTCTGCACCCTGTTCCATCCCGAGGGGAACACTTTATTATTTTTTTAATTTAAATTTATTTTAATTGGAGGCTAATTACTTTACAATATTGTATTGGTTTTGCCATACATCAACATGAATCCACCATAGGTATACACATGTTCCCCATTCTGAACCCCTCTCCCACCTCCCTCCCCATACCATCCCTCTGGGTCATCCCAGTGCACTAGCCCTGAGCATTCTGTATCCTGCATCGAACCTGGACTGGCAAAATGTGACTGTTCACTATCCAATCAGGTGGAGAATACAGAACAGGCTGAGGCTTCCTGCTGCCCTCCTCTGGGGCTTCCTCTCTGTTGATTTGACCTCATCTTTTGTTCCTCCCTTCCTTCTACTTGCTGAATTTGACTCTTGTGATTTCACAAGGTGTGCAGTTATCAAAAGCTCACCAACTGCTGGTCTAAGGAGATTTATTCCCTCTCAAGAAAACAATATCCTAGGACTTTGCTCTCTCCAACAGTCCAGCTTAAATGGAAGCTTTTTTGCTAATGTACACAGCATAAGCAATAACTCCATATTTAACATGCTACAACACTGCTATTTTTCTATACTTGCTCCTAAGGCTCCAGCTTCCAGTCCACTCATGATCTGAGTTCCAAAACACAGCAGCAGATGAACTGATTAACTGCTTTACTGCCATGACAAGGACAGACAGCATCATGCTGGGAGAGAAGATGTTTTGCCTTAGCACAGGAAAGCCAATATTCTGTTCCCTATCACTTGCAATATAACATATATCCTAATATCAGTTTCTATATCAATATTTCTTGGAGAAGGAAATGGCAACCCACTCCAGTATTCTAGCCTGGAGAATCCCAGGGACAGAGGAGCTTGGTGGGCTGCCATCTATGGGGTCACATGCATGCACTGGAGAGGGAAATGGTGACCCACTCCAGTGTTCTTGCCTGGAGAATCCCAGGGACGGGGGAGCCTGGTGGGCTGCCATCTATGGGGTCACATGCATGCATTGGAGAGGGAAATGGTGACCCACTCCAGTGTTCTTGCCTGGAGAATCCCAGGGACGGGGGAGCCTGGTGGGCTGCCATCTATGGGGTACCACATTGTCGGACACGACTAAAGTGACTTAGCAGGAGCAGCAGCAGCATATCAATATTTCAAGTCACAGATACCTAGTTCAAATAAACAGAAGAAAAATGTTAAGTTTACCAAGACACATGTCTGAGGAGTCCAGAGATACTCGTGTCTTCAGAGATTATTCCTTTCATGTAAAGAGAACTTCACTCATACTTCTCCACATCTTTCTGTGAGGTGGGGAGTCCCGCCTGACATTTCACAGTGAGTGTGTAAGCTCGACTCTTCCTCTTATTGTCCAAATATCCATCCCACCGAAGAGTTTTGACTGACTATATGTGAGTAACATGCCTACTACCAGAGCCATTCACTTCACCAAATGAAACCCTACCTTCAACTAGGACAAGTCATATGCNTTCACAGTGAGTGTGTAAGCTCGACTCTTCCTCTTATTGTCCAAATATCCATCCCACCGAAGAGTTTTGACTGACTATATGTGAGTAACATGCCTACTACCAGAGCCATTCACTTCACCAAATGAAACCCTACCTTCAACTAGGACAAGTCATATGCCCTCCTTTGTGAACGAGTGGAGAAAAGCAGATGTTATGATGGCTGATTTTATGTATCAACTTGACTAGGCCATAGTACTCAGATATTTGGTCAAACATGCCTGAATGCTGCTGGCAAAACTATTTTCAAATGAGATTAACATTTAGATTGGTAGACTTGGAGTGAAGAAGATTACCACCACAATACGAGTGGGCTTCCTCCAGTCACTTGAAGGTCTTGAGATGAAAAAGACTGAGGTGTCTGAGAAAGAGGGAATTCTGCAAGCAGATCGCTTTCAGACTCAAGTTGTGACATGACCTCTCCCCTGGTCTCCAGCCTGCTCACCCTGCAGAATTTGGACTTAGCAAACTCCATAATCATGTGAGCCCATTCCCTGAAATCTCTCACCTCTCTTTCCTTTCATGTCCCTTTGTCCTCCTCTCTCTATTTATATATAAATTTATATTAGATCATATTATCTCTACCAGTTTTGTTTCTCTGGAGAACCCTCATAAATGCATTATGATCGGTAGGCCCAGAGAGGAATAGTATATTGGGTGTGGGGTATAGTATCTTTGGAGAGAATGCTGAGCAGAATAAAATACTCTAATTCCTCTGAAATACCCTAAGTACCATCCCAGACATGTCAGATGACAAAACAAAGGGGACATAACATGTTCCCTTAAAACCTAATTTTTATATATTATAAAAATGCCAGGAAAGGAATAAATGTAAATAAAATTAATATGCATGTAGGCATATGAAAATTATACATAAAACAACAGACTGGTTCCAGTTAGGAAACGGAGTGAGTCAAGGCTGTGTAATGTCACCCTACTTATTTAACTTATAGGCAGAGTATATCATGAAAAGCGCTGGTCTAGAGGAAGCACAAGCTGGAATCAAGATTGCCGGGAGAAATATCAATAACCTCAGATAGGCAGATGACACCACTCTTATGGCAGAAAGTGAAGAAGAACTAAAGAGCCTCTTGATGAAAGTGAAAGAGGAGAGTAAAAAAGTTGGCTTAAAGCTCAACATTCAGAAAACGAAGATCATGGCATCTGGTCCCATCACTTCATAGGAAATAGACGGGGAAACAGTAGAAACAGTGTCAGACTTTATTTGGGGGGCTCCAAAATCACTGCAGATGGTGACTGCAGCCATGAAATTAAAAGATGCTTACTCCTTGGAAGGAAAGTTATAACCAACCTAGACAGCATATTAAAAAGTAGAGACATTACTTTGCCAACAAAGGTCCACTGTCAAGGCTATGGTTTTTCCAGTGGTCATGTATGGATGTGAGAGTTGGACTATAAAGAAAGCTGAGCACCGAAGAATTGATGCTTTTGAACTGTGGTGCTGGAGAAGACTCTTGAGAGTCCCTTGGACTGCAAGGAGATCCAACCAGTCCATCCTAAAGGAGATCAGCCCTGGGATTTCTTTGGAAGGACTGATGCCGAAACTGAAACTCCAATACTTTGGCCACCTCATGCAAAGAGCTGACTCATTGGAAAAGACTCTGATACTGGGAAAGATTGAGGGGAGGAGGAGAAGGGGACGACAGAGGATGAGACGGTTGGATGGCATCACTGACTTGGTGGACATGGATGTGGGTGGACTCCGGGAGTTGGTGATGGACAGGGAGGCCTGGCGTGCTGCAGTTCATGGGGTCGCAAAGAGTCAGACACAACTGAGCGACTGAACTGAACTGAACCTCATTTTAAATATATACATATACACACACACAGACACACACATTAAGAACTACATATATGTATATTTGTAAGTTAATAGACATACACATATTTCCTAGCTTTGTCTTCTGAGAGGACCAGAATCAATGATGGTACAGGTAACAACCATAATCTCCCTCACACATGCTGGCCTCTAAACATTATTCACATTAAAAGGAACCAGAGCTCTTTGGAGAAGTGGCTGATTCTCGGGCAGGAGAAGGGAAAATCCAAGATGAGCCTGCAACATCATTTTGTGATGCTAAAACATAAAAGAACACTAGAAAAAAAAAAAAAAAAAGGGGGCAGGACATGGAAAGGGCTTGTTAAAAGAATACAGCGGCCAACCTGAAGGAGGTCCTAATAGCCAGAGCTGAAACAATTTAAGAAAATAAATTGCTAAATATCCATGAGTCCAGAGAAATTAACAAGAGATAGCTCTNCTAGAAAAAAAAAAAAAAAGAAGGGGGCAGGACATGGAAAGGGCTTGTTAAAAGAATACAGCGGCCAACCTGAAGGAGGTCCTAATAGCCAGAGCTGAAACAATTTAAGAAAATAAATTGCTAAATATCCATGAGTCCAGAGAAATTAACAAGAGATAGCTCTTCCTTACAATAGAATTATAATTAATAGAAATAGGAAGTAGAAAGTGTTTCCCCTGGTGGCACACATGGTAAAAAACCTGCCTGCAATGCAGAGATGCAAGTTTGATCCCCAGGTTGGGAAGATCCCCTGGAGAAGGGAATGGCTACCCACTCCAGTATTCCTGTTTGGAGAATCCCATGGATAGGGAAGCTTGGCGGGCTACAGTCCATGGGGTCACAAAGAGTTGGACATGACTTAGCAACTGAACAACAGTAATCCTGATGCTGGGAAAGACTGAGGGCAGGAGGAGAAGGGGCAACGGAGGATGAGATGGTTGGATGACATCACTGACTCGATGGACATGAGTTTGAGCAAACTCAGGTGGGAGACAGTGAAAGACAGGGGAGCCTGGCGTGCTATAATCCATGGGGTCACAAAAAATGGGAAATAACTTAGCAACTGAACAGCAACAACAGGAAGTAGAAATTCACCAACAGGTCAGAATACCACCGTAATATTACATGTTCCAGACAACAGGCATCAATGGATGCTAAAATTTTTGGCAAGTTAATAGAGAAAAAGTATTTTCATAGTATCAAAGATATTAATTTCATATCATCTATGGAGAGAATACAGTTATTTTATTGTGAGGAAACCCAGTTTCATTCAGCTAAACCACCAGTAAGATGTATGCATGTCATTAATGTGCATACACCAGTTAAATCACCAGTAAGATGTATGCATATGATTAACTATTGGAACAAATCATTTCTATGGTATTCTTGCAAAAATCCTAACAACTTATTACAACCCTGAAAAGATGTTAGACAAAGCAAAATTGAAAGACAGTCTACCAAATGAATGATCTTCAAGCGTCAAGCTCATGAAAGGACAAGACAGATGAATGGTCACAAGTTAGAGAAGACCAAGGGGGAAAAAAATCACGTACAATAGGACACCTTCAAAGATACTCACTCCTGTGATCCTTTGATGAAAAAAAATTGGAAAACAATGGCAAAACCAGGAAAAAAAATCTGTACTATAATAACGAACAAGTACCAATGATGACGTTCTTTTCATGATACTTGTACTGTGGTTATACAAAATACTGACTTTAGGGAATAAGATGAACAGTGCAAGGCAACTTCCTATATGGTTTCGCAAATTTTCTTAGTCTAACATTAGTTTGAAACAGAAAAAAATTTAAAGTCATGTGTGTACATGCAAGTGCATTCATGTCAATCATTTGGTTTTACTGTCCTATAGACTGCTCCCACCAAGGGAAACCTTCTGGCCCCTGTTTCTTGAATTATAACCACCATCCATGACAACCTCAAATTATGCCTAATTACCTAAAATTGCAGTCTCATTTCAATTGCAGTCTAATAATTAAAGATATATATCACCTAGTATAGTGGGATGAAGATTGCACTGCCATAAATAGTGAAATAGCTTTTCTATTTTATTCTTAAACATAATGAGTAGCAAAGTCCTTGCTGAAGGAAGCTTTCTCCTATGCATGTTTATTTCATCATCATTTATACATCTCTTAACAATTAAAAGTGTCTAAATTCATGGAATTTTTGTCTAGAAAAACAGGAGAAAAGGTACATGTTGGCTACAAATAATGTGGCGGCTGCTGCTGCTGCTGCTAAGTCTCTTCAGTCCTCTCCGACTCTGTGCGACCCCATAGATGGCAGCCCACTAGGCTCCCCCGTCCCTGGGATTCTCCAGGCAAGAACACTGGAGTGGGTTGCCATTTCCACTCACGTTGTACTAGAGTAAATGTTGTACTAGAGTAAATGTGAGGAAGAGATTAAATAGAAACAAAAGTAACTGGAAAAGAAGCACTTTTAAAAATCTTTTTTGAAAAAACTTTCAGACACCACATCCCCAAAATTGCCACTATGTAGATATACCTAAACATTTTGGGAATAATTTTGTGCTAACAGCAATCCTTCTATGCAGAGTACAGTGAGGCAAAACCAAAATCCTATGACTTAGATTATGCGTATAGGAGCATTTTGTGTGCCATTTATATTAAACTATAAACCAATCACAATGAAATCAGTAGTCAAAACTGCATATTTAATTAAACTGAACAATTACTTAAGTGTATTAAAAGCTTGATCAAGTAAAATTAATTTTGTAATAGTAAACTTTTTAAAAAATCCATTTTAGTATTGAGGGAGTATAAATCTCTCCACTATCATACTCTTAGTCCCAAAATTTCAGTTCCATAAGTGTCATTAGACTGCCTCATAATTTCCCGGGTTCAACCCATAATTTAGCATGAAGGGTGACATGTTCCTCTGTATGTGGTTTTCTTTAAAACACCTTATGAAAAGAAACGTGAGGGGATGAACAGACATGAAAAGATGTTGATGATGCCTGAACCTCAGTGATGAGAGAGCTAGAAGAGCTTTTAACTCTGTGCTCACTGCCTTTATCCCTAGGCTTATCCCTTGCTAATCTCTGTCTCAGACTAGAATTCCTGAACAGCTGGAAATTCCCCAGAAATAGACTATTTGTCATGCCTTTTTTTTTTTTTTTTTTACTGATGCTGGTCCCCCTGTTAGGAAATTTTTTGTAACCCTACTCAATGCAATTCTCTTCCCTGTTCCTTCTCTGGCTACTTTTATTCCTTTAGATTCAGCTCAAGTGTTGACTCCCGTATGCCTCTAGGGAAATAATCTCTCCCACATTATATGCAAAATCAGAACGCTCACTTTGAATACAGGGGCAATGTACATCTCTGTGTCACCTTTCCCGGTGAACAATCAATGCAAAATCAGGTCAACATCTGTTCTCATGCTGATCTAAGTTGGACTGGGCATCTTTCTTTCACACTGTGAATTTTCAGGAGGCTGGAGCATCTCAGCTCTGCCCATCTCACTCTGTGGCCCTGGCTAAAGGGGAAATGGCTACCTGGATAGTACATGTTTGTCTTCACAGAGGACAGAAATTTCCAAAGGTGTCAACGGAAATGGAGGTGCCCTGTTAAGTCTTGAAAGTGGCTCAAGGTCATTTCTGCCTACTTTTCATTGAACAATGGCAGTCACACAGCCAAGCTAAAGATCAGTGTATAAGAGCAATATATCCTTTTGATGGAGATGAGAGGCAGTTCAGTTGCTCAGTCGTGTCCGACTCTTTGTGACCCCATGAATCGCAGCACACCAGGCCTCCTTCACCATCATCAACTCCCAGAGTTCACTCAAACTCATGTCCATTGAGTCAGTGATNTGGCAGTCACACAGCCAAGCTAAAGATCAGTGTATAAGAGCAATATATCCTTTTGATGGAGATGAGAGGCAGTTCAGTTGCTCAGTCGTGTCCGACTCTTTGTGACCCCATGAATCGCAGCACACCAGGCCTCCTTCACCATCATCAACTCCCAGAGTTCACTCAAACTCATGTCCATTGAGTCAGTGATGCCATCCAGCCATCTCATCCTCTGTCATCCCCTTCTCCTCCTGCCCCTAATCCCTCCCATCATCAGAGTCTTTTCCAATGAGTCAACTTTCCCATGAGTTGGCCAAAGAACTGGAGTNGCCAAAGCAAAAACAATACCCAGTTGTGGATGTGACTGGTGATAGAAGCAAGGTCCGATGCTATAAAGAATGAGAGGCAGGGAGGAGAGTAAATATTTCCTTATAACTTACCAACTATCACATTCAATGTCTGGGATGGTCTCTGGCACATAGTAGGTGCTTAATACATTTTACTGTGCTTGATTGCTATTTTTAAAAAGATTTCAATGGTTCATCATTTTTTAAGATCCTGAAAAGTACAGAGATTTAAAGCAGAGTCAACAATGGCTCATTAATTTAGTGTTTTATCATAGCACCTGGGGTTCTTTGCTTATTTCTCTTGTTTCCTTCACTCTACCATGATCTCCATGATGTCTTGCCTTATTACTATCCCCACCTGTCAGTAGCAAGGGTTTGCCATCTGGGACATGAGCAGTAAATGCTCATTGCACAAGGGGAAAATGACCAGAAGTTAGAAAGGAAAAGAAGACAGAAAGAGATCAAAGCAAACCTAAGACAAAAGCAGCAAGTGGCTTATCTTCTCTTGTGGAGCTCATAAGTGATTTTAGCATTTACTAGAATGTGTGTTCTTTCCTTTGAAGTGATAGTCAAAAACTTGGGATTTAACCAGTTGACATTATAAGTATAATTTATCATAAGGTAAGNAAAATGACCAGAAGTTAGAAAGGAAAAGAAGACAGAAAGAGATCAAAGCAAACCTAAGACAAAAGCAGCAAGTGGCTTATCTTCTCTTGTGGAGCTCATAAGTGATTTTAGCATTTACTAGAATGTGTGTTCTTTCCTTTGAAGTGATAGTCAAAAACTTGGGATTTAACCAGTTGACATTATAAGTATAATTTATCATAAGGTAAGCCTCTAAGTTTGCTTTTGCTTGCTAATTTACAAGTCACATAGGGTAGATATATAAGAATGCAAATTGAACAAGATTCAGTTAGGTTTAAAGACCCTAGAACCACAGAGATAAAGAATCAAAAAATATTTATAGCTCAGTTAACTTTAGACTTCATCTAATCTTCTGAGCTGAATTAGAATACTAAAAAGCAAATTGAAAATAATAACTGAGACTTGATAATACAGCTTCCCATAATCATGTGCCTACGTGGATACAGAGTCAGAAAGATAACTGGGCATCCTGTTCTGGTCTCAATAGTCTTTGTTTTTTTCCCTCCGCCTCCCCAAGACTTGCAATTAATCTTACTATAAAATATTATCAATATTTAATTAAAAATACTAGTAGTAATCAATATTAATATATTCCTATAATATACAAGTTTATTCTCCTTTATATCTATTTGAGAGTTAAGGTATTATACTCGAAAAGATATTTATGCAAAATCATGGATACATGTCAAGAACATATCATTGAGCAAAAGAGGACAAATACAAAAGTAAACTCAGTGCATTATTGTAATCACATGAAGTTAAAGTGGAAGGAAAGTCATTGGAGGATTAAAAGTACAAGAGGACTTACTTGAGCCAAGAGGGAGGTGATTGGAGAAGACAGTGGTAGAAAGAGGTTGATGGGTAGAAGCCTTGAGAAATACTGTTCATTTACTATTGCTTCCTCTGTGTGGTTTTCCCAGGAACCTCTACCCTGCGGAGACCCTTCTGCTCCCCTGAACATCCAGCTAGGCTTGGCCCCTCTGTCCAGGTGCACCTAGTTCAACATATTGTAGGGCCCAAGATACTTGAGAGAGGAAGCTCTTTTCACTGAATAGCAGAATCACAAACATTCTAGTACATTTCGAACTTCCTCTTGTAATCATGTCTGTTAACATCCTGTTGACCAAAGCAAGTCTCAAGACCAAACCTAAACCCAACCGCTTCTGCAAAGATCAGGCAAGGGGGAAACTTGACTAAAAGTATGTTAAT
The DNA here is from genome assembly GCA_006410615.1 of Neotragus moschatus. NCBI lineage: Eukaryota > Metazoa > Chordata > Mammalia > Artiodactyla > Bovidae > Neotragus > Neotragus moschatus. The sequence continues at coordinate 1,019,018 of SJYA01002872.1, forward strand.
ATACCAAACAGGTAATTCTACCTAGAGTACTCCCTAGATCAGAGAATTATGAGCTAGAATTTTCACATATGCCAAGAATACAGTGGGGTTAAAAAAAAAAAAAAAAGGCTTCAATGAATAAAACTTATTTAGCCAAAAGACAGTCACTGCCCTCATCTCCAAATTTAGAATTAACATGTTTAATGCATCTGAAACAAAAATCCTCAAAACTAATGGGAAAAAATTAGATATTTACAAAACATGCAGATCATGTAATTACAAAGGCTACTCTGAAAAGTATCCTTAAAAAAATAAGGAAATAAAATGTAGGATACAAAAAAAGAGGACAAGTATGCAATCTATGTGGATCATGTAGAAATATGAATCAATATCTGCTAATTATCTAACAAACATATATACACACACACACACACACAAAGGTAATTACATTTATGCTCCTTGTGAAGGAAAGCTATGGCAAACCTAGGCACATACTAAAAAGCAGAGACATCACTTTGGTTAGATAGCATCACCGACTCAATGGACATGAATCTGAGCCAAGTCCTGGAGACAGTGGAGGACAGAGGAGTCTAGTGTACTGCAGTCCATGGGGTTGCAAAGAGTCAGACACAACTTAGCAACTGAACAACAGAAACAAAGTCAAAATAATTGCTATGATGAATGTATTTCTTGGAAAAGCTTCTTAGAGTACGTGAAAGTGAGAAAGTAAAATAGGAAATAGGGACTAGGTGCCTTGGACAACATATCCTTAACAATTCAATTCACAGTAACTTATTGAAAGTACAATAAGAGTACTATTATTAATAATAGTATCATATAATCATTATCAATAAAATTTATTTATCAATAAAATTTATTACTATCAGTAAAAATAGTCATATTTATTGAAAACATCATTTTAGCATTTGATACTTCTTATAAGAATCAATAGAAAAATCTTTCACTTGCTATGAATAAAACTTTTTCAATAGAATGGTATCCTTATAAAGCAGCTTGTATTTGCAAAAAAAAAGAAATCAGGTGTCCTATTTTTATTGTTTCCTACAACCATTTGATGAAAGCATTACAAAGGTTGCTAAACCACTTAAATTTTCTAGTAAGTACCATGTTTTACATCCAGAGAATGTTTAATTAATTTACTGATTAATTTTTTAAGGCTATTGCTATTTGGCAGCTGTTTTGACAAAACTGCCTTCCTCATTATAGACGTTCTACTTGTGAAAAGAAGTCAACCATAGCAAATAGACTTATTGAATTATCCAGCTCACCAATTATATAGTATAAAATTATTCATCCTCATATAATTTGATCAGGAAAAATCATTTATCTTTAGCAACTGTGTAAAATTAGATATTATGCTGCTGGATGGCTGCAATTTCAAAAGCGTCTGTAGTTAAAAAAAACTTCTAAAATGTATTTGAACACTGAGTTATTGCCTATTTTCTAGAACCACTTTGTTATAAAAAAAGGTTAGTATCTAAGTAATTGCTCTACCGAGCCCACTTCTCTCACCATTTAAAAAGCATCACTTAGTTGTTTAAATGCAAAATGTCTGTCGGTTATCATTATTGGCTGTGCAATTTAGCAGAGACCTCATTCTTATTATATTTAAATGTTTATAAATTAATGAATACATAATTAATTCATTTCTTAATAAAACCAACATAATTTAATTGGAAACTCTTTGGTGTTATTATTATAGATATATATGAAAAGCAACATAGCAAAGCGTTTATAAAGGTTGAGCTGATAGTTAACATTTCTTATTCATAGTGCTAGATTCAGCATTAATACTACTTTCCAACCTATTTATAGACCTTTGTATCTTATCTTATTTAAAGACCATGCCTGATGTATTTGAAGATTTCTTTTCAGTTATAGCTAACCTAACCAGGTGGATCTAAATAGGTTTATCAACTAAAATGAACACCCCAATGAACTAAAAATGAACCTCTCAGCCATCATTTCAGACTATGCAGATTAATTTCTCCTATTTGGGCACTGTTTCCAGATATCTTCCAGCTAATCTACTACTCAGCTAAAAGTCAAAAAGATCATTCAACTTTAGCTTCAATATATCTATCTACATTTTCTTGTCTATAAATATGTATCTAATATACCTACACATAATTTATAGGCAACTATTTTGATATATTGGGCATCCTTCATGGCTCAGCAGTAAAGAATCTGCCTGTCAACGCAAGAGATACAGGTATGATCCCCTGGTCAGGAAGACTCCCCTGGAGAAGGAAATGGCAACCCACTCCATTCATACATTCAAATCACAACAAATTCATGTTCAAAACACTTTTATAATATCCATAAGTTCATAAGAGAACAATTTATCCCAAAAACTTGAAAAGGAAAAGAGCAAAAAGAAAAATTCCAGAATAGGAAATCTTACTGCATATTAGTCACATGAATATGTGTTCTACCTCAGTAGCAATCAAAATAAACAAATTAAAATAAGATTATATAGTATACCTGACTAGCAAATATCTAAGCAGTTATAATAGTTGACAACATAGACAGAAATGGGGACATTCAAACACTTTTAGAGGAAGAATTAACTGCTACAATCATTCTAACATATCTTTAGTCTATATCTAGTAAGTTTGGCGATAGTGAAGGACAGGGAAGCCTGGCATGCTATAGTCCATGGGGTTGCAGGCAGACAGACATGACTTAGAGACTGAACAAATAAGTTTAGAGGTGAATATGCCCAAAGATTCAATTTTCCATATACATGTGAAAATATATGCAAAATATGTAAGTATGGATTTCCCTGGAGGTCCGCTGGTGAGGCATCTACCTGTCAATGCAGAAGACATGGGTTGAATCTCTGCTCAGGGAACATTCCAGAAGATGAAGAGGAACTAGGCCTGTGTACCACAACCTCTGAGGCCATGAGCCACAATTACTAATGCCAGCACACACTAGAGCCCAANAAAATATATGCAAAATATGTAAGTATGGATTTCCCTGGAGGTCCGCTGGTGAGGCATCTACCTGTCAATGCAGAAGACATGGGTTGAATCTCTGCTCAGGGAACATTCCAGAAGATGAAGAGGAACTAGGCCTGTGTACCACAACCTCTGAGCCCATGAGCCACAATTACTAATGCCAGCACACACTAGAGCCCAACCCCCACAAGAGAAGCCACTGCAATGCGAAGCCCATCATCACAACTGGAGAGTAGCCCACTCTCTGCAACTGGAGAAAGCCATCGTGCACCAATGAAGATGCAGCACAGACAAAAATAAGTAAAATAAATGTAATATATATATATATATTTAAGTATGTACAAAAGCGTTTGCTGCAACATAGTTTAAAATAAAACACTGCTAGCCAGTAAAAGGATCATAGAACGATGAACAAATCATACATGCAAACNTGCACCAATGAAGATGCAGCACAGACAAAAATAAGTAAAATAAATGTAATATATATATATATATTTAAGTATGTACAAAAGCGTTTGCTGCAACATAGTTTAAAATAAAACACTGCTAGCCAGTAAAAGGATCATAGAACGATGAACAAATCATACATGCAAACCATGCAATGTTATGCAAGTGAAATCAGTTAACAAAAGCTTTTATGATCAACATGAATAAGTAAAAGAACCATAATGGTAAGAAAAATTAAACCTGGTTTCTGAATGATTTAATGACATTTGTATAAAGTATTAAAACATACAGAACAGTATTAAATGGCTATAAATGTACCTATATGTTAAAACAGTTTAAAAGCACACACAGGAATGAAAAAAAAAAAATACAGGATGTTGTTTAGTAATAAAGATATATTTAGGAGGGCATTGAGATGGAAAAGGAGTATAAAAGGGTTTCAAATATGTGATGTTATATTTCTTAATTGGGTGAAGTTACCTTAGTGTCAGTTACTAACATTATGCGTATTTGCACTTTTGAGATAATACTAAGAATGAGTAATGCCACATTCAGTTCAGTTCAGTCACCCAGTCATGTCCGAATAGTAGCAACCCCATGGAAAGGGGTGGCCAGGCATCCCTGTCTTTCACCATCTCCCAGACCTTGCTCAAACTCATGTCCATCAAGTCAGTGATGCCTTCCAACCATTTCATCATCTGTCCTCCCCTTTTCCTCCTGCCTTCAATCTTTCCAGGCATCAGGGTCTTTTCCAATGAGTCAGTTCTTCACATCAGATGGCCAAATGATTGGAGTTTCAGCTTTAGCATCAGTCCTTCCAATGAACATNAAGGATAGTCTACGGGAATAAATAACCAGGTTTTACTAACAAAACATTGACATTAAAAAAAAAAAGGAGTGTTGTTATAGGAAGAAAGAGACTTATAAGAGGTAACAAACACAATAGTGAGGACTTTAGAGTTTAATGGTTGATGAAGATGTGGGCACTTTGAAAAATAGGATACATTCCATATGATCTGGTTATTAAATATTTATAAAGACAAGATACATACTTTTAGAATGTTAGGCTGTTATAATAATATGGTGTTTATTTTTTTAAAGACCTTATAGAACACTGAAATGTCTATCGCCTCAGTGATGTCTATTGCCTCTGGGATTTGTTGCAAAATATCACAGAACAATAAAGCTGCATGTGTATAGACAAAATTTAGCAAAATACTGATACTTGATGCAGTTGTGTGATGGTTTAGTGACAGTTTATTATACCTACCTTATTTTGCACATTTGAGATTTTTCATAAAGCAGCTAAAATATTATGACAACTATTTTTCTACTCATGGTTTTGAGTATTTATGGGTTATTTTGGGATGGGGGGTAAATTCCTTATAAATGGACTCTTGGATCAAAATGAAAGTACTTCTTACGGTCATTACATTTTATGTCACAATTAATCAGTCACACATATAAATGCCTTTAATCTTTATCAGTGGATTATCATGAGTCTTCATGGAAACTATCTTTTTTCCCCTAAACAATGTAGTTACCATTCTGACTTGTAAAGCTACCGTATGTATTAAGAATATCAACCTTCTGTCTGCCCCATACATTATAAACATGAACTTACTTTAGCATGAGCATTTAAACTTGTCTGTACATTCTTCCACACTGAGATGAGCTTAGAAATGTTTAGTGATATTTATTTTTCTTCTCCATTTTACTATCTACTATTAGAATCACAACCTGAAAGTCAGAAAGAGGAAAGATTTCGTGATATTCAGAATCTTGTCTGGTACTATGGACTGGGACTTGCTTTCCTGTGCTAAAAATAAGTCATTTCACAAAACTCTAGTATCAGGACACCACTGAGTGACCAAAATGGATCAAATAAAACCAAGACCAACTCACAGTGTATGAACACTGACAAAACTTTCCAAGTCACAAAAATGATCAAATAGCACCTATCCTGACTCATACCCATGATTGCTACTTCTCTGTCAATTACATTTTTATTCAAGTTTTAGTTTTTCTCCTTGCAGGTAAGGTTTATGAAGACACATGTTCATAGGATTATGCTTATTCCAAATGAGAAGAAAGTCCACTTCTTTAAACTCTCTCTCCAAATCAGCCAGCAAGACTGGATCTTCTACTAGGTCCTTCCCATGCTCTCCTGATTAAGACAACCCAGGTGCCCCAATATATGTGTTCTCCCAGGTTGCAAAACATAATAAATGAAATTATTCAACTATAGGTGCTGGCAGTTTACAGCTGCAGGACTTTGACAAGAGTCATAATCTGCTGCAATTTCTTCATAATTTCATCTAGTATGTGCTTCATTTTTATAGTAATTAGCATGTTACTATAAATAGAATCCACTTTACTTTTAATTTTTAAAGGATGATTTTTTTCCCACAATGATTTAGCCAATTTTAATGTATTAAATCATATGCACTACCATTAATTTGTTTTCCAGGCTTATTATGTCATCTTAAAAGTTGAATTCCTCCCACTAAAGTATAAGGAAAAGAAAAAGAAATATACATACTTTTGTGTGCAATTTCAAAACTTTGAAATTTAGCTTACTTTCATGCTAAACAATTAGATATAAATGAAAAACATAAGTATATATAAATAGATATACTGAAGCATTTTTTTTTAATCAAGAGTATATACTCACTTGAGAATAGAGACGCACTAATACAATGGCACCCCACTCCAGTACTCTTGCCTGGAAAATCCCATGGACGGAGGAGCCTGGTAGGCTGCAGTCCATGGGGTCACTAGGAGTCAGACACGACTGAGCGACTTCCCTTTCACTTTTCACTTTCCTGCATTAGAGAAGGAAATGGCAACCCACTCCAGTGTTCTTGCCTGGAGAATCCCAGGGACGGGGGAGCCTGGTGGGCTGCCGTCTCTGGAGTTGCACAGAGTTGGACACAACAAAGTGACTTAGCAGCAGCAGCAATACCTAAAATATTTAAAAGTCAAGATTTTGTTTGCTTCCTCCTGACAATTTCATGTTCTCTCATGCCTGGATGTCTTTACCTGTGTTTTCATTTTCTACCCAGAATGAGCTTCTTCCTCTGCTCATCAAGTTAACTCTTGGACACCATTCAGCCTCAATTTAAGCAACACTGTCAGTGAAAGCTGGCCTGGGCATTCCTTCTCTGTGAATTCACAGCATAAATCACACCCTGAAGGACTTTCGTTACCCATCTTTCTCCAACTAATCTATAAGCTTACCAGAATGCCTCATTCATGTTGAGTTACCCAACATCAGGCCAGAGGAGGGATGCAGTGAGTGACCATTGACACTGGGCAGTGTTTCCATGACTCTGAGCAAGTCTGGGTTAGGGATTTGGGAACGACACCAAAATAAGAAGACACTATTCCTGTGATCTCTATGCACTGTCGACACTTTGTCACTTTATTACATCCACTGCAGGAAAAGATCCTCTCCCATTCGAAGGTTTAATAAGATAAAATAGAGGACACAGAAAAAAAAAAAAAAAGATCTAATAAAGGGGTGGCTTGGAAAGAAGTGAAATTGTTAGTTGCTCAGTCGTATCTGACTCTTTGCAATCCCATGGACTATAACCCGCCAGGCTCCTCTGTCCATGGGATTCTCCAGGCAAGAATACTGGGGTGGGTAGCCATTCCCTTCTCCAGGGGATCTTCCCAACCCAGGGATTGAACCTGGGTCTCCCACATTGCAGGCAAATTCTTTACCATCTGAGCTACCAGAGAAGCCCAAAGGATGGCTTTATTATCATCAAATAACAGCTGAGAGAGTCAAGTTTCGTGATTCTGTACAGGTCATTGAGAGACCCCTCTGTACATGTGGGTGTCAGGCTTGTTCCTATGGTGCGGCCGCAGGCATTTTCCAGAATTAGGAAGAGTTCAATCAGGAAGGAGACGAGCAGAGGGTAGACAGGGAGGGAGGAGAAGAGCTTGCCCTTCTCCACGCAGGTATCAAATGAGCAGGGCTTCACTCTGAGGCTGGAACCTTAAGTTTTTTTCTGCTTGTATCTCACTGACCTGCATAAATATTTGCTGAATTTGTCAAGGAAGTGACCTTTAAGCTGTGACCAGGGTGTCTGCCCTCTAACCTTCCTCTTAGGAAGATTTTTTTCTCAGGAAGGATTTTCTTTCATCTCCTGAATTGCCTCAGGACACCTGCCAGCAGGTCTTTGTCTGTTCTTATCTGGCCTTTAGTGAGACGGATTATTGTTCCACTGGTTTAACGATTTTATAGTGTTATTGTATTGCAATCCTATTATTTCTTTTTAATTATATCTTGTTATATATGAAGAAGTATTTCACTGGTGGTCCACAATACAAAATAGCATTGTTACTTTTGTGTGTGTCGTTAACTGTGAAAATACCAATTTATCTTCTCCAAATTGATTTCACACTTCACCTCAGGTGCTTTCCTTGATATAAATGTCTATACACTAAAAAAGATTCATAAACACACATTTATTAAGGTTACTTTCTAGAAAAATGTCCACATACTGGTGAAGGACACTCTCATCCCTCCTACTGCTTTAAGCTAAAAAATCTAGGATTTCTCTCAGTATTTGCTTCCTCATGCATCTCATCCTAATCTAATTTCATCATCAAAACCCAAAGGACACAGAGCTTCAGAGAAATGTCACAGAAATCTTCTGGCCCCTGCATCTGCAATCATTACATCATTTCAAGCCATTTGGACAATAGACACTAATTCATCAACTTGTCGCCACTCATGTATGTGCACCTGGCATTTTCCAAACAAATCACAGCATCATCTTCTACAAGGTGAGTCAGCCCAAACCTCAGCTTATCCTTTAGAACCTTTCAGTGCCACCTCAGTAAACCCTAACAAAGTCTAAACTTGTCACATGGCCAATATAACACCCTAACCCCAAAGATTTGCACCAAACCTAACCCTCCAACTTCACTACTCACTACTGGCATTCTTCTTACACTACAAACCCGGCAAGATGCACTGGCTTTCTTTTTCTTGTTATATTTACTTGCAAAGTTGATCCTGCCTAATGATTTTAGGCTTCATCACTTCTTTAGCTCCAAGCACTCCTGATTTAGTAATGTCTCAACTCCAGGGTCACCTCCTGAAGAAAACCTCCCTGAAAACCCAGTTTTCCCATGCCGGTTGGTCTCTTTTTTCATATATCTTATTCCTTTCTCCATCCTTTTCACCATCTTGATGAAAGTGAAAGAGGACAGTGCAAAAGTTGGCTTAGAGCTCAACATTCAGAAAACGAAGATCATGGCATCCGGTCCCATCACTTCATGGCAAAGAGATGGGGAAACAGTGGAAACAGGGTCAGATTTTATTATGGGGGGCTCCAAAATCACTGCAGATGGTGACTGCAGCCACGAAATTAAAAGACGCTTACTCCTTGGAAGGAAAGTTATGACCAACTTAGACAGTATATTGAAAACCAGAGATATTACTTTGCCAACAAAGGTCCATCTAATCAAGGCTATGGTTTTTCCAGTGATCATGTATGGATGTGAGAGCTGGACTGCAAAGAAAGCTGAGCACTGAAGAATTGATGCTTTTGAACTGTGGTGTTGGAGAAGACTCTTGAGAGTCCCTTGGAGTGCAAGGAGATCCAACCAGTCCATTCTGAAGGAGATCAGCCCCTGGATTTCTTTGGAAGGAATGATGCTAAAGCTGAAACTCCAGTACTTTGGCCACCTCATGCGAAGAGTTGACTCATTGGAAAAGACCCTGATGCTTGGAGGGATTAGGGGCAGGAGAAGGGGATGACCGAGGATAAAATGGCTAGATGGCATCACTGACTTGATGGACACGAATCTGAGTGAACTGCAGGAGTTGGTGATGGACAGGGAGGCCTGGCATGTGGCAATCCATGGGGTTGCAAAGAGTCGGACACGACTGAGCAACTGAACTGAACTGATTCCTTTCCTCATTATTCCTACTCCTCCTTTCTTAAAAATGAGATTCTTTAAAACATCTTTACATTAGAAGTTGAAAACAGTGACAAAATGCTTATTTAAAGAACAAGCCAGTTGTAGACTCTTGGATTCTGCTTCATTGCCTAATTTAACTTTCTTAACACCTTTCAAAAACCAGTAAAAAGCAAAGACCTCCTGTGATGTAATCGACTATGCTGTGAACACAAGATTAAATTTCAATGGGAAAGAAAAGTGTGGGTATTTACACTGACACAGAGATGCACACTTATAAATTAAACATATAAAACAAATTTTACCTTTTTTTGCTTTACAGACTTGAGTAGGTGTGTTTGGTTGAGCTGATCGGGGACAGAAATTCAGAAATAGCAGGAAACTTAACAAAAACAAACTCCATCTCATAAATGTAAATATAGCAAGTGAGGCAAATACTTAAAAGAACTAAAGCTATACAAACACCTCTTAACACATACATGCATGCATGCTTAGTTGCTTCAGTCGTGTTTGACTTTTTGAGACCCCATTGATATATTTTTATTTAAATAGGATCATATTTTATGTGTTTTCTGTCATCACGAACACCTTTACTTTACTCTTCTGCAAACTTTATTGTCTCTTTCCTCCACTGGACCTGATCACTCCCAAAGGTACCCATGTCCTTCCATAACTTTCTGCCAGCTTATATGACTGCATGTTTATTCAAAGACACATACACACTATACCATGTCCTATAAAATTAGAATTATGTTCACAGCTGGGAATTGTGCTTTACCCAATTAACAGAAATCCCTCCAAAACAAGATGACAGTTCCAATTCTTTCACTTTATTTTCTTCATAATGCCCCACTGTATATTAAACAGGTACCCCCTTGCTCTTCAAAAATTTGCTTTATGCCACTTGGCTTTCACGCAAGACCCACATTAGTACATGTTCTGCTAAGCCAAAGCAATTCACAGAGAGTTTTCACTATTATGAAAAAAATACCACAAAAAGCAGAAACTGCATTCAGCCTCTGTCTGTCTTGCAATGAACTCTGTAGAGGCTGCAGGTACCTGAGCGGAGGGCGGGAACCCCCTAAAGCCTTCCCTGGGACCCATGTCAGTTTCTCAACATCAAGTCGCCAGGGATTTGCACTCTGTGAGCATCCACGCTTTACCTCCATGCTTTACCTCCTTGTGTCTGTAAGCAGAATGCCCTAAGGTGATTGCTCTTTGCTCTTTTGTCATTTTGACTTACGAAAGGCTTCATGAGAACACTCTACGTTCAGATAGCAGAGAAACCTGTATTCCACAATTTCTGCACCTATTCACTTTTTTGGGGGGATCCTTAACTTGAGGGTTTAGTTTTTCATTCCACTGTTTCTTTGTATAATGGCCTTCAAGTGGTCTCCATGTGGGACAAACTGGCAGAAGTAGAATTACTGATTATTACTTTTAATTTAAGTAAATACTCCAATATTGCATTTAAATAAAGCTGCAATAATCTTTAACACACCAGTTAAAAATATTTTTGTATATATTCCAATCAATAATGTTACCTATCAGTATTTTGATAGCCAATTTTATATAAATTTACACTTAGAGCTACCAATAAGGTTTTTATATTTTATATATGTATTTTGACAGTAGTACTTAAAACCTCACTGAATTTCCTGCTCAAGTAATTTACCCATTTTTTCATTTACCTGTTTGTATCTATCTCAGTTTGTAAGAGCATCTTACCGTACTGTCACTATTATTATTATTAATCTTAGAGCTTAGTCATGCATTTACAAATATATTTCCCAATCTCTTGACTTTTCAATTGATTATAATTTTGCTCATCATGGTCGCTTTTGGGTTTTGTCAGTTTTAGTGTTTAGAATGTACCATAAGATCTCACTGTAAAACCCAAACTTTTTGGCTAAACCAACACTATTGAGTCCCATGGGTACGGCTGAGTCCCATGGGTATGGCTGAGTCCCATGAAAGGCTATCTATCCTGAGGTTATTTCTCTCTGCGGATCACAGATATGTGGGCAGACTGTAGGCTCCCTTATAGAACATGGACCTGACATGGCCAGTCATCCTGGCAGAGAGGAGGATAGTAAGGAAACTCAAAAACTTGGGCTTGGAGAAAAAGAAGGTTTCACCCCTAGCATTCCATAACTTACAGTCCTTGTATCCTCAGAAAATTTGTGTATGTGGTTGAAAGTTTTAAGACATAGTCTTGTATAATTAGTCCCACTCACCACTGAATGAGATACATATTTTACAGACCTATAAGCAAGGCAATCACTCATCACATAAAATCAGTTCTTGTCAGGAAGGAAGTTTAGCTCCAATTATTCCTAAGATCATCATGTGTGTTAGTTGCTCAGTCCTGTCCGACTCTTTGTGACCCCATGGACTGTAAACTGCCAGGGTCCTCTGTCCATGGCATTCTCCAGGCAAGAATACTGGAATGGATTGCCATTTCCTTCTCCAGGGGATCACTATAGGTGCCAGAAAATCTGTGAGCGTTCCAATTTTCAAAGTTTTGCCCTATTATTTTTGAAAGCACATTTGGACTTGTCAGAAAATCAGTTCTGGCATTTGGTTTGGAAAGTGTAAGCCATGATTGTCAGTTTAGTACAGTTCAGTCGCTCAATTATGTCCAAATCTTTATGACCCCATGGGCTGCAGCATGCCAGGCTTCCCTGTCCATCACCAACTCTGGAAGCTTAATCAAACCCGTATCCATCAAGTTGGTGATGCCACCCAACCATCTCATCCTGTGTCATCCACTTCTCATCCTGCTTTCAACCTTTTTCTCTTTTCTAATGAGTCAATTCTTCACACCAGGTGGCCAAAGTATCGGAGCATCAATCCTTCCAATGAATATTCAGGACTAATTTCTTTACTATTGACTAGTTGAATCTCCTTGCAGTCCAAGGAAATCTCAAGAGTTTTCTCCAACGTCACAGTTCAAAAGCAACAGTTCTTCAGTGCTCAGCTTTCTTTACGTTCCAACTCTCACATCCATACATGATTACTGGAGAAACCATAGCTTTGACTAGATGGACTTTGTTGGCAAAATAATGTCTCTGCTTTTTAATATGCTGTCTAGGTTGTGCATAGCTTTTCTTCCAAGGAGCAAGCATCTTTTAATTTCATGGCTGCAGTCATCATCTGCAGTGATTTTTGAGCCCAAGAAAATTAAGTCTGACACTGTTTCCACTGTTTCCCCATCTATTTGCCATGAAGTGATGGGACTGGATGCCATGATCTTAGTTTTCTGAATGTTGAGGTTAAGCTAACTTTTTCACTCTCCTCTTTCACTTTCATCAAGAGGCTCTTTAGTTCTTCTTCACTTTCTGCCATAAGGGTGATGTCATCTGCGTATCTGAGGTTATTGATATTTCTCCCAGCTATCTTGATTCCAGCTTGTACTTCATCCAGCTTGGTATTTCTCATGAAGTACGCTGCATATAAGTTAAATAAGCAGGGTGACAATATATGGCCTTGATGTACTCCTTTCCCAGTTTGAAACAAGAACATTGTTCCATGTCTAGTTCTTACAGTTGCTTCTTGACCTGCATATAGATTTCTCAGGAGGTAGGTCAGGTGGTCTGGTATTCCCATCTCTTTATTAATTTTTCACAGTTTTCTGTGATTCTCACAGTCAAAGACTTGAGTGTAGTCAATGAAGTAGATGTTTTTCTGGAACTCATTTGCTCTTTCCACGAGCCAATGGATGATGGCAATTTGATCTCTGGTTCTAAATCCAGCTTGAATATCTGGAAGTTCACATACTATTAAAGCCTAGCTTTGAGAATTTTGAGCCTTACTTTGCTATCATTTGAGATGAGTGCATTTGGGCAGTAGTTTGAACATCCTTTGGCATTGCCTTTCTTTGGGATTGGAATGAAAACTCCAGTTCTGTGGCCACTGCTGTGTTTTCCAAATTTGCTGGCATATTGAGTGCAGCACTTTCACAGCATCATCTTTTAGGATATCTTGGCTGGAATTTGAAATAGTTCAGCTTGAATTCCATTACCACCACTAGCTTTATTCATAGTGATGCTTTCTAAGGTCCACTTGACTTCACATTCCAGGATGTCTGGCTGTAGGTGAGTGATCACACCATCACTGGGTGTGGGTCATCTGGTTATCTGGGTCATTAAGATCTTTTCTGTATAGTTCTTCTGTGTATTCTTGCCACATCTTCTTATTATCTTCTGGTTCTGTTAGGTCCATACTGCATCTATCCAAAGATGCCTGTGCCCATCTTTGCATGAAATGTCCCCTTGGTATCTCTAATTTTCTTGAAGAGATCTCTAGTCTTTCCCATTCTATTATTTTCCTCTATGTCTTTGCATTCATCACTTAGGAAGTGATTCTAAAATCACTTTATTTTTTTCCTCCAACATTTGGTTCTACATTGATGATGAAAGTATGCATGTGTACTCAATCACTCAATACTGTCCGACTTTTTGTGACCTTATGAACTGCAGCCCACCAGCTTTGTCTGTTCATGGGATTCCCTAGGCAAGAATATTGGAGTGGGTGGCCACTTCCTTCTCTAGGGCATCTTCCCAAACCAGGGATCGAACTTGTGTCTTCTGCATTGGCAGGCAGATTCTTTACCACTGAGCCACCAGGAAAGCCCAGTGTAAGTATACTGCTGCTGCTGCTTCTAAGTCACTTCAGTCATATCCGACTCTGTGCAACCCCATAGACAGCAGCCCACCAGGCTCCCCCATCCCTGGGATTTTCCAGGCAAGAACACTGGAGTGGGTTTCCATTTCCTTCTCCAAGGCATGAAAGTGAAAAGTGAAAGTGAAGTCACTCAGTCATGTCCCACTCTTAGCAACCCCATGGACTGCAGCCTTCCAGGCTCCTCTGCCCATGGGATTTTACAGGCAAGAGTACCGGAGTGGGGTGCCATTGCCTTCTCTGCAATGTAAATATAAACCTCCTGAAATTCTCAGTTACTTGGGAATCTACTCACTATGAATGAGACTCAAGCTGGTGGTGAACATACAAAGTCAAGCTAGAGGATTCTCTAATAGTGAATACTCATACTTGGCTAGATTATCCTTCAATATCCACTCAGGTCAAAGTAATATTGCTTATGTTGTTTGATGCAGCATTCTAAGTCATCACAAAAGTACTCACTGAAGAGCCCAAATAATTCAAAGCTCGTTTTTACTTTGCCCATCAGAGACATTACAGTGCTTTCCTCTGCCCAAGTGAGATGTCCCACGATCACAGTGAGAACACCATTTAGGCTTCCAAAAATTTGAGGCAGACTTTGATATCGGCCCCTAAAAGGGTTTGTGTGACTCTTAAGTTTCTATTTGGGTTCTGTGTCCCTTTATAAAAATGTCTAACATATACACCCCATCTATTTAACAAAAGTTAAAAGATGTATGGAATATCATATTCCATCAGTAGATTTTTGATTTCCTAAACAGGATAAATAAATTGTGCCACTAATTATTAGAAATTCAGATAAGAGTTTCAATAACATATGTATTTTCATTTTATGGAAATATATGGTTACAGCACTCAAGAACATATAAACTCAAACTAGCCAGTTATTTCCAATTATTCTAAGATAGTGCCTGCACAACTTGCCGGAAAAGATAGAAGTCCCCAGGGGCTTGGGAAGGCCTGACAGGCTCACCCAAACTTCATCATCTAGAGTGTTTGGCAAGAAGGCACAAGCCAAGCCTTAAAAGACTGGAATCTGCTTGAGGTTTTTATGCCCAACAAACCTCCACTATTCGTTTCATAATAAGCTATCTTTCAATAAAGAGTTTTCTCTCACTCACACACATAAAAAACTGAATTGCAACAATGAACAATTCAAATGTCAGCCTACACACCTATAATCAATATTCTACATGTTGCTAAGAATACATACATCATACTTTACTGAATAAAGCCAATAAGAAGTATAATAGGAATTTCAATTTTAACTGTGTCTTCAAGCACATCCTTTTAATTTCTCTGTTTCCCTCATCAGTCATTTGCTCCATTATGGGGGCTATTAGTTTAATATTTGAAAACATGGACTCTAGAACACAGCTACTGGCCACAAAAACTGGTAAAACTGTGCACTAACTGTATGACACACAGTATGTTACTTACGATAGGTTTCACATGGAAATGGAATGGCGCCTACTCATCAGGTTGGTACATGAGTTATTTGACTTAATCTACAAAGGACTGAAGCTGAAGCTGAAACTCCAATACTTTGGCCACCTGATGTGAAGAGCTGACTCATTTGAAAAGATCCTGATGCTGGGAAACATTGAAGGCAGAAGGAGAAGGGGACGACAGAGGATGAGATGGTTGGATGGCATCACCGACTCAATGAACATGAGTTTGGGTGGACTCCGGGAGTTAGTGATGGACAAGGAGGCCTGTGCTGCGGTTCATGGGGTCGTCAAGAGTCAGACATGACTGAGCGACTGAACTGAACTGAACATTCCTAGTTGAAGGTTGGGCACAGGGTATGTATTCCACATACTGCAACTATATTTATCTTTCATTGTCTATTTAAACTCTTCCTGTTCTTCTAAAGCATCCAATCCCATTAATTTAGCTCATATTAAAAATAGTATCCTTCCTTACAGCATTGAGAGAAAACAAAAACAATATATCAGATTCCCTGGTAGCTTTCTAGGATCTGGATCTACATGTTAGTCCCTCCTTCTTGTTACAGTTTGAGCAAACTCCGGGAGGTAATGAAGGACAGAGTGAAGGACAGTGAATCAGGCTGCCTCAGCTGGTCCTTCACTCTTGCTCCTGATCTCACCTACTGAGATCTCAGAGAGCTCATCCTTTATTCTTTAGTGCTCTCGCTTTTTAATTCTCATTCCCTCTCCTTCTTTCTCTGGCTGTCTCTCTCCCATCATCCTGAACTCCCTACTCTTAAGATCAACTTTTAAAGCTGTTTGCTAAGTCACTTCAATCGTGCCCAACTCTTTGCAACCCCATGGACTGCGGCCTACCAGGATCCTCTGTCCCTGGGATTCTCCAGGCAAGAATACTGGAGTGGGTTGCCATTTCCTTCTCCTTAAAACTGCTTGAGCACCTCTTAAGTTAAAATTTAAAACAATCTACTAATACATTTCCATTTAGCTTTAACCCCCTTATCACTACTGACACAGTCCTCATCAACATATCACCAAAATCTCCTTGTTGATAAACCCAGACCACTATCAGGCTTCAGTTAATTGACCTGCAGCACCGTCTTTTTATTCCTAATAGTTTTTGCTCATTCTTTTCAGGGTCTCCTTGCAGTTACTGTGTCCTCTTTCAATCACGTAAGTATTGTTGTTACTCTGGTTCCTCTCTGGTTTTCAGTTTCACAAGAAGGGGGACATATAAGTAAATAAAATAAAAATTCCCTACTCTTATGCAACTTAGCTTATATGAGTGAGGCCATAAGTAGAATAAATAAACAATAAGCAAAACAAGATTATATAATATTTTAAATATGATGTTTACTGTAAAAATAAAGAATAAGGGTATTAAGGATGTTAAAGTAGGAGACATAATGAAGAGAGAAACATTTTCCCAACACTGGAAGGAGGAAAGGAGGTGAGACTTATGTCAGCCTGGCAGGAAAAGCATTCCAGGAAAAGGATACAAACAGTGAAAAGCCAGGAGTACACCCAGGGGTACCTCCAGGAGGGAGATTTTTCTTTTTGAGGAAATTAAGGGAGATGAGTAAGAAGAATGGAGCCAGTGAGACTGGAGTAGAAGTAGCCTAGAAAGATGCCGCGATTATAATCATAAGAGCTGACAGAAAGCCAGGTCACGTAGGGTCACTGGATTAATTTCAAATGTCATCTGAGAGAATAAAAAGCCATTGCAAGATTTCAAGCTGGCCAGCGGCATGACTGACTTATTTTTTAAAGGATTACTCTGGTTGCTATGCTGAAATAGCTTCGAAGGTCACGGGAGTGACAAGATTTCGAGAAGGAATAGAAGCCACTGCAATCATCAAGGAAAGCAGTAACGCTGGTTCTGACTACAGCAACAACAGAGGATGTTAAGCAGAAGTGGTCAGAGTCCTGATATTTTGAAAACCCACTAGGATGTCCAGACAGATTGGAGTTTGGTGTGTGTGTGGAAGAGAGGAAATCAGGAATTATTTACTCCCGTGGGGGATTTCTTTCCTTCTAGCTGATCTTCCCTGTAGCTCAGATGTTAAAAAATCTGCCTATAACAGCAGGAGGCCTGGGTTTGATCCTTGGGTCAGGAAGATCCTCTGGAGATTCCTGGAGAATCCCATGGAAAGAAGAGCCTGGCGGGCTACAGTTCATGTCGTTGCAAAGAATCAGACAAGACTGAGTGACCAACTACCACTACTTTCTAGGGCCATTGTCTACTAGGCTGTTGCTACCTTATTAGTCCTACCAAGTCTTCATGGATTATTTTCTTTCTTGTATTAATAGCTGTTTACAGGGGTGTTGATCTGGAAAAAGTGCCCAACCATTAATGAAAAGAGATGAGAGCCTCTGTCTCTGCAAGTCCTCCAGAGATAGTCTAACTTTTCAACTTAGATTTATAAGGACTTGGAATCTGCTGCTGCTGCTGCTGCTGCTGCTAAGTCGCTTCAGTTGTGACCAACTCTGTGCGACCCCACAGATGGCAGGCCACCAGGCTCCCCAGGCCCTGGGATTCTCCAGGCAAGAACACTGGAGTGGGTTGCCATTCTTGGAATGTGAGTCTCAGCTTAATAAGAAACAGAAACAGGAGTCTTAGTCCTTCAGTGTGTCCGACTCTTTGCAACTCCATGGACTATAGTCCGCCAGGCTCCCCTGTCTCTGGAATTCTCTAGGCGAGAATACTGGAGTGGGTAGCCATTCCCATCTCCAGGGGATCTTGCCAACCCAGGGATCGAACCCAAGTCCCTGCAGGAGGATTCTTTTCTGATGAGCCACCAGGGAAGCCCATAACAAAACATGGAACTAAGGAAATGGGCAATGTGAAATTAGCAACAAGGAACAGGGAAAATGCTAATTTCATATTATCCATTTGCTTAGTTCTAGGTGTCTTTGCTAATATATGTTTGTATATATTATATGTGTGCAGACACATGCACATAAATGTGTATAAACCTACACACACAAACATACACAGGTGTATACATATACATTTTTAAATGGCTACCTAAATGCAAGATCCTTACAAATTCCACTGTTTTTGTTTTAAAGAACAAAAAATTATGGCTGATTTATGTCAATGTATGGCAAAATGAGTACAGTATTGTAAAGCAAAACAAACTAAAAAATAAAAATTTAAAATTAAAAAAAAAACAAAAAATTAATACAAATTCTGTATGATGTCCTGGTCTCTTTCTAAAAGTACTGGAAACACTGATGATGTCCATAAAATAATCCATCAATGACTTCATAGAAATTCAGAATTTTAACTATTCTTGCCATTGGATCAAGAACAAACAAGTAACTTTAGCCCTAGAAGTTATAACAATTAAACTATATGCTTTGTCAAAATAATCTTCTCAAAGAGATTACAGTTTAAGTTTTACACCCTCAATTCTTAATAGGAAGGAATAAGACTTCTATAAAATGGACCATTCCATTGTCTCGTAGACAGGAGGCTCACTGATCTATTTTGGCAATGAGACATATAATGAGGTAGAGAATGATTCACAAAACCCAGAGCTTTGAAGCCTGTGCAGCTGCATATTAATGACCGCATCTGTTATGTTCTGCCTAGAGTTCTCTATCTGCAGAAACTTGCATAACCACTATCAGGAGATTTAAAAGGCCGCCCATTAATTTGCAATGGCAGCAATTAGCAGAGATGATGCTAAGCCTTGCTAGACTTCAAGCTGTCGGTGTCTGGTCATTTAAATGTGTGTGTGTGTGTGTGTGTGTTTTTAATAATATGCCTTTTTTAAAAAAATAAATTTGCACTATCATTGGCTAAACAATTTATATATATGAAAAAGACTTCCATGGGTAAAGATTTCCTAGACACCTAAGCATATTTAAAAATGATATCTGAAGGCTCAGAATTGAACCCATGAGGTATACAATGATCTTTTAAGAAAGGAAATTGGAGATACGTAAGAAACATAAAAATATATTAGAGACCAAAATCACTAAAGTCACCGAAATAGTAATCCACTACGTTAGAAAAATCCTCTAATGAAAGTATGACATGAAGAAAAAAGCACAGGATCAGTTGTCAGGATTCTCCCTACTAAAAATAAAAAAAGTATGTTGCAAAAAAACAAATCCTGTTTCCTTTGATCATCAGGTTTTTATCAGACAGATTTTGAAGCTGAATTAGAAAATATTTTCACATAGGAATGACATCAGCAGGATGGCAGAATAGGAGGTCCTGGGCCATTCTTACTCCCTAAACCACACAAATTCAGCAAAACCACACATTCCCTCTGTGGGAAATGGAGAAATTAATTGAAAACCTCCCGCATCCTAGAAGAAGACAAAATCACACTCACTGAAGGTAGGACGAATATTCAGGACACACTCTAGTTAACTAGAGTACCTGACCCCACGCCCTGCTGTAAGATTGGGAAGAGATCGTACAACTCTCAGCTTCACCCAGGGGAGGGCAGGGTCTGTGCATCCAGGGCTCCAACTTCACCAGAGAAGGAGCATGTGTCTCATCCATCCTGGATACCTGCTGAGTCTGTACCATCTAGCCACTCAGGGAAGAACAGACAACAGCTGGTAGAGACCATCTACCCTCCCCCAAGTATAACACAGAGGACCTGAATGAAGAATTCCAGCTCCCAGCTTCTCTTTGTAGAGGACAAGGTTGATCCTTTCATCCAATGCTACAGTTACCTGACTAGCCAGTCTTGGAGCTCTGGTGAGTCCGATGCAGTCTAACCACCTGGTGGAGAGCAGAGAAGGCAGCTTAGAGAGCAGACAACCTGTCTCTCCCCTGGCTCAGTGCAGAGTAAGTGGATAAAGACGGCAGCTTCCTAAAGACTTCCCTGGGACAGAAAGATTTTGGGGGGAGGCCTTCGGAATCTTTGGCCAGAGAGATAGATGAAGGTCTTTTCCTGAGCAAAGCCCATCTATAAAGATGGAGAAGTGTCTGCTAATTGCAGACAAGCTATGAGGCAGGGGACATGAAGGCTAACAAAGATGCTGCAAATAGAGGATCCAGATACATCTTCAAAACTAATTCTAATGAAATGCATGTATTTAATGTACCTCACAGAGAATTAAAGTAACTGTTAAGTAGATGCTTACTTAAGTAGATGCTTACTAAAGTGAAAGAGATAACAATGCATGAATAATGTGATGATTTCAGAGAGAAAGTATAAAAAAGTATCAAAAAATAAGCACAGACCCAAAGTGCATAATAGTAAACTGATGCATTCACTATAGGGGTTCAATATCAGACTAGATCAAGCCTGGAGGCAGGTTGTTCCTGACGATGGTACAGACTCTGAAGAATAATGCATCTAAGTCAGGATCAATCCAACTCTTTGTAATTCTCCCACTGCAGCATCAATCAAGAAGTAAATAGAAAATGCCTGAATCCGGAAAGCAAAGGCTTCTTCCGTTTGTGTCACACACTTATTCATAGTTACAGTGAAGATATTACTAACATAATAGGATCTGGGAAAGGAGAGGGTTTAAAACTGGTTACAGCTGATGCTAGTTACAGAACCTGCCAAACTGGAGGATATATGTATGACTGGTAGAGGAGAAAATTAATACATTCCATAGTCACATGTTTCAATTCTGAAAGTACTGAAAGTCTGCCTGAAAAGTTCTGAAAGTCTGCCTGACCCGTGGTGGATTCATGTTGATGTATAGCAAAACCAATACAGTATTGTAAAGTAAAATAAAGTTAAAAAAAAAAAAAATTTTACATGCATTGGGAAACCAAAAAAAAAAGTCTGCCTGAGGTCAACCATATGTCTAGTATTATTGTATCCAATACTCCTATCCGTATCTTTATAATAAACTCACCTTATCTAAGAAAAGTCAATAAAGAGTATTCCATGAGATCATAAAATCTTCTTTATCAATAAGGAGGATGAAGGGCTAACTATTTTATGCAAGATGAAAACACAGATGGAAGAGAATTTTAATCTAGATTTCCTTGACTCCACTGAGAAGATTTTTCAAGGTCAAAGTCAGTGTAATTCTCCCACTGCAGCATCAACCAAGAAGAAAAAAGAGGAAGCTTGAATCAGGAAAGCAAAGTTCGCATTTATCGTCTGTCACCTCACAATGGAATGAACTCTGTGAGGATTGAGATTTCATCTGCCCTGGTTGCCCCCAGATTCATAGAACCTAAAAACAGTATTTAGTGGCCAATAAATAAATCGCTGTTGAAGGGATGACTAGCAAGTTTTAATGAACATTAGCTCATATATCAACATTACCACTTAATCAGAGTGTGGACAGGAACCGAAGCTAGGAAATTAAGTTCCTTAGAAGGAAAGCCATGACAAACCTAGACAGTGTATTTAAAAGCAGAGACATCACTTTGCTGACAAAGGTCCATATAGTCAAAGCTATGGTTTTTCCAGTAGTCATGTACAGATGTGAGATTTGGACCATAAAGAAGGCTGAGAGCCAAAGAATTGATACTTTCAAACTGTGGTGCTGGAGAAGACTCTTAAGAGTCCCTTGGATTGCAAGATCAAACCAGTCAGTCCTAAAGCAAGTCAACTCTGAATCTTGCTGGAAGACTGATGCTGAAGTTCTGATACTTTGGCCACTTGATGTGAATGCTGGGAGGGTGAATATACAAGGAGTAGGAGGCAGCAGGGGAGAGACGGTTAGATAGCATCACCGACTCAATGGACATGAATCTGAACAAACTCCAGGAGAAAGTGGAGGAAAGATGAGTCCATGGGGTTGCAAAGAGTTGGACATGACTGCAATCGAAAAACAACAGAGTAAGTAAAATACTAGTATTTTCCCTGGATACCCTGCCTTTTGTATCCAGAGATCAGAGATCATCTCTCTTGTCATCTCAGAGCAATACAACACTGCCTGGCCAGCTCACAACTGTGAAGCAACTATCTCTTGGCTATGAAATCCCTTCATGAAATATATGAACTTTCTTCCATAGGAGAGGACAAATCACCATCAGGGTTCCTCTGAAATAAGCAAGTCTGAAGCAATCCTGCACCTCAAAAGCGTTCAAGCAGTTTGCAGAAAGAACTGACAGACACGAGCAGAGGGAGGAGACTGAAAACCCACCATTCTGGAGTCTCTTACTGGGAAGAATTATTGGGAACAGTCTCCTTGGCTTCACAATCCATATGCCCTTCTCTGTGGTACAAGGGTTAATGCTTGAGTCAAGCCTAATTTTAAAATTCTACTCAGTAAGTTCCTTTGAGAGATTGTAAGAAATGGTTATTCAATTTAAAATAAAGTTTACATCAAGCAATCCTGGAGAAGGGAAAGGTATCCGCTCCACTATTCTTGCCTGGAGAATTCCAGTCCATGGAGTCCCAAAGTGGACATGACTGAGCGACCTTTACTTACACCAAGCATAAATGGAGAGGAAGATTGTTTGAAATAATGGCTCTGTTAGTGGGGAATATTCACCTGTGTATATTAACTTATTGCTATTTTGTTGTTGTTGTTTACTTGCTAAGTTGTGTCTGACTCTTTTGTAACCCCATGGACTGCAGCCGACCAGACTCCTCTGTTCACGGGATTTCTCAAGCAGATACTAGAGTGGATTGCTATTCCCTCCTGCAGGAGATCTTCCCAACCCAGGAATCAAACCCACATCTCTTGCATTGGCAGGTGGATTCTTTACCACAGTGCCACCAGGGAAGCTCTGTTGTTGTTTAACATTGACCAATTCATGGCACACCTAAAAAGTCTCATTTAGAATGCTGCACTATTATACAAAGCTCAAGCTTGCCTTTACTATTACTGGATATTAAGCTAATTGTTATAATATAAATTTTGTTGACATCTTAGCAGAAAATTGATTATGGCATAAAAGTATTTGTTCAGTTGGTCTCACATATGGAAAATCTTAATTGTAGAGCTCTTGGACACAGAAATATATCTTCACAGCAGTAGTAATAAAGGATTGATTTTATCGACTAAGATTGCATATAGCATCTGTTACTCAGTATTCAAAGGGTGCTTCCAGCATGCACAGATGGAAACACAAAGCCTTTTCAAAAGTTTCATCATTGTAATGAAGTGTATTTAATAGAGTACGGCACTTTTCAAAAATTATTAAAATATTCATACTAGGGAAATGCTTGGTTAACTTTTTTTTATGTTCCTTTTGATTACTCTGTATTTTTTAAAGAATATGAAAAATTATTAACTTTAGTATATTACAGTTTACTCTTAAAATTAGCAAAAAACCTCCCCATGTTTCCACGATACCATGTTCCCCTAACTGTTTCCATTCCCTTATCTCCATGCAAATAGCCATGTTTTGAAGGAAACCTGTACCTACACACAGGGAATTTATGTGAGTTTTATGAAGCTTTATGAAGCAGATGGACTAATGCAATGGAGTCTTGCCATTTCTTCATGAGATTATCACTGCAGACAAAACAATACTATTCTGGATTAATTTTTTTATTCTTTACCAACAATCATTCTTTCCATCTTTTCTATCTAATAATGCATTTTAAAATAAGTATTAATTAGCCAGAGAGCATACTAACACCTGTTATGTTAATAGTCCACTTTTATTTTAGGTTCACAGGTTAAATTTCTCATTTTTTTCCCATTGAATTGCTTCCTTGCTACCGATGCCACCATGATAAAGACTCTTTCATGAATGCATGTTTCTCAAGGCAATTTTTTCCTTAGTAATAAACATCTGCAGTGAAAGAGAAAAATTAAATCTATATTACTCATGGATCAAAGTAGGTATTGCAATACCAACAATATTTATGAGAACTGCAGCTTAGACACTGGTGATGTCACCAATCTCAGTAGCCCCTAAATACAGCTCTGACCATTACACGAGAACTTCAACTATAAGAGCAAGTAAAAAATCTACACTTTTCCTAAGGATATGAATTTTTCTAATTTGAGAATATCACCTGTACTTCACCTATACTTTAGAAAATATTAAATTGCATGCTTTGGGATGAGCCATACTCTTGATATTGAGAATATTTGTTTTGTATATATGGATAGATAGTTGATAGAAAGCAGTTTAAAGAATAATAAAGTCCCAAGAATTAATTTCAAATACGCTATTTCTGCTCCTAAGTCACCTCAGTCGTGTCCGACTCTGTGAGACCCCACAGTCAGCAGCCCACTAGGCTCCTCTGTCCCTGGGATTCTCCAGGCAAGAATACTGGAGTGGGTTGCCATTTCCTTCTCCAATGCATGAAAAGTGAAAAGTGAAAGGGAAGTCGCTCAGTCATGCCCAACTCTTAGCGACCCCATGGACTGCAGCCTACCGGGCTCCTCTGTCCATGGGATTTTCCAGGCAAGAGTACTGAAGCGGGGTGCCGTTGCCTTCTCTGCAAATATGCTGTAGATTTTTAAAAACGCAAAGAAAACTAACTTGTACTCATTCAAATTACAATGAGGTTCATTTTTTCCTTTGTTAGACCTCCTATGTCTCTGTGTATTTTTCTTATTGAGTCAAGTACATATTTTGCATATTCCCTTAATCTAAGACTGAATACAGAAATCTTCAATATTTAATTATAATCTAGTATATTTTCCAACGTAACTAGTCATTCTTTGATTCCTGTTGTTTGTTTTGTCTTATTTTGTGTTTGTCAATGGGCAAAATAAAAAGAAAATGCTGATATGAGATGACGAAGTCTTTTTAATATTTAAAATATTTTCTTTTTTTTCCAAATTGCATAAAACAAAAGCAAATGATTTTATCATTTAATTCCATAAATACTTAGAACCTTGCTGTGATTTGCCTGCCTTTGAACTTTCATGCATTGGAGAAGGGATGGCAGCCCACTCCAGTGTTCTTGCCTGGAGAATCTCAGGGACGGGGAGCCTGGTGGGCTGCCATCTATGGGGTCGCACAGAGTCGGACACGACTGAAGCAACTTAGCAGCAGCAGCAGCAGCAGAAGGATCCAACAAGGGACAAACATGAGTCCTTCCCTGAAGAAGCTTGCAATACAGAGAGGGAGAAAGGCCCAGGACTCTAATTCCTGCATCACATAAGTGCACACAAGCATTACAGTTCCTTCTGTTGCTCTGAAACATTACCTAGGAAAGCTCCAAATGAACTTGCCATTTCCTACATTATACCAAATCATTGAATCTATTACGTGTCTGCTGCTGCTGCTGCTAAGTCATTTCAGTCGTGTCCAACTCTGTGCAACCTCATAGATGGCAGCCTACCAGGCTCCCCTATCCCTGGGATTCCCTAGGCAGGAATACTGGAGTGGGTTGCCATTTCCTTCTCCAATGCATAAAGTGAAAAGTCAAAGTGAAGTTGCTCAGTCGTGTCCGACTCTTAGCGACCCCATGGACTGTAGCCCACCAGGCTCCTCCATCCATGGGATTTTCTAGGCAAGAGGACTGGAGTGGGGTGCCATTGCCATCCATGCCTAGGTAATGTAAAAATAAAAAATAAAATAAAATAAGAAAAGAAAAGGATGCTGATTCAACAGTGATCTCGTGAAGCTTACAATCTTACAAAAAAATATTTTCCCCTTCATTACAAAGCAGATTCTGCTTGATGATGTATTGATTTCTCAGGTTAATATCAAAATACTTCTTATGTAAAAAATTTAAAAATCATCAAGGTTATACATCTTTCAAAAGTATATGCAATAATATTAGGCAACAATTGTGCTTATTCTTTTTCTTTTAATTTAAATTTATTTAATTGGAGGCTAATAAACTGTTTAACATAGAAATAATGCTCCTTTGTGGCAGAGCTCTTCTTCCCTTTCTCCTTTGTTGCTGCTGCTGTTCAGTCACTAAGTTGTGTCTGACTCATGGCAACACCAAGGCCTGCAGCACATCAGACTTCCCTGTCCTTCACCATCTCCTGCAATTTACTCAAACTCTTGTCCATTGAGTCAGTGATGCCATCCAATGATCTCATTCTCTGCCACCCACTTCTCCTCTGCCTTCAATCAGAGGGCATCAGAGTCATTTCCAACGAGTCAGTTCTTCACATCAGGTGGCCAAAGGGCTAACACTGTGTCCTTTGAAAGTGAAAGTCACTCAGTCATGTCCAACTCTTTGCGACCCATGGTCTCTCCAGGCCAGAATACTGGAGTGGGTAGCCTTTCCCTTCTCCAGGGGATCTTCCCAACCCAGGGATCCAACCCAGGTCTCCCACATTGCAGGCAGATTCTTTACCAGCTGAGCCACAAGGGAAGCCTAAGAATACTGGAGTGGGTAAACTAATCCTTCTCCAGCCGATCTTCCCAAGCCAAGAATTGAACCGGGGTCTCCTGCATTGCAGGCAGATTCTTCACCAACTGAGCCATCAGGGATCCTTTGACCCCTGTATAAATTTTGATTTTTAAGAGCTCAGTCAGTTCTAATGACTGGGGACCAGGTCTAATTGCCACTAGAGCACATTCTTCAAAATTGCCCCTGTTTTTCTTTAACCTTTCCCTGTTTCTTTCTCTAATAAGCAACACATGCTTGTCTATAGAGTTCCAGTCTCATAGAATGTGAGGTGACACTATGATTAATCAAAGTAAACATGGGCTATACATCATCATGGCAAGAACACAAACTCTTAAACCACAAGAAATTAAATCATTTGGAGCTAATTCTCTCTCATTTATTAACAATCAAAAATTATTTAATTTTCCTGAACCTAAATATACACAAACTGGAGATACAACACCCCTAATAGCCAAGTGGTACATGAAATTCAATTAACATTATAGAAAAAAGTAGTGCAATGCCTTAACATGGTCAATTAGGGAGCTAATGTCTTTCCATATCAGATTGTTTTTTAACTGATGATTTCACTTCCTGAAGCTTAAGAAAATGATGGATATCCTTGGTGCCCTGCTAACTAGAAAATAATTTCCATATGCACTGAACAGTGTATTATTATAACAATTCCTTATATATTATGTATTCTGTTCTTTGTTTCTAAGCTTTTAAAGTAAAAGGTAGATTGTTAGATGATGCTACATGAGTAAAACTCCATGACTGACTTGTCACCTAGTAAAAAGCCAGAAATATAGTTTGTCATTATAAATAAGGTAGGAAAAGATGAATGTTCAAATGGGTTTACCATTTCTATTTCATTATGTTTCGTTTTAATTGAAAAAAAATGCAACTAATCCTACATGTATTTTTCCACAAAGCCTGCAAGATTGAAAAGTAAATGTGGCATCAGTATGATTTATGCCACAATGGACTATTTTTTCCTAAAAATCTCAATTAAGCTTCCTCTAGGGCTAGCAGTTTTGAAGGAAAATACTGTACTTTTCCCTTGTGGCCTCCAGTAGAAATATTCTAAAGTTAACTAACACTTTTTCTTTGTAGCACCATATAGGAATACAGAAGGGCTAAAACCTTGAGATGTGTCAAATTACTTTTGGAAATAATGACTTGTTGCCATGGTAACCTAGAACCTAACGAATCTATCACAAGATCTCAGTCCAGGTAGGAAATGAACTGCACTGGAGATTTTAAAATAGTGACTCAGTTGCCTGAATCAGAAATGAGTTTCTTTTTTTTCTTCAAGTATTAGATAACACAGCATCATCTAGCAAATGAACCCTTGAGTCAGGTTTAGTTATCCTCCCCCACCCCCCAAAATGAAGAATTACTATGTATAGAACTGATTTTAAAAAAGGATGTTGGCAACACCTTCAAGGTCATCTTTAAACAGGGATCCTTTTTTTATTGTACTTATACTGTCACCTGACCAACATCAGTAGTTTCTTATGTCCAGGAAGGGCATTCATGTTAGAGTAATGGTACCACCCTTAATATATCTTAGACTGAGCTTGAACATTAATTAAAGGGATAACACAGGGACAAGTAGCTAGAGCAATACACTCTTACTTGTAGAGACCAGCAACGACATCTATCCTACCAGTGGGGAGAAAGGATTGACAAAAGTGTGCCTAGTGTATGACTCAGGAGATTCTCAAGACAAATCATGGTTTTGGCACTGAATGTTCCAGAAAGTTGTGCAGGATGGAAATGCTATGTCACAACTGAAGCACACAGACGGAGGAGCTTTCACGGCTGCTGCCCACCCAGGGCTCGACACCCCGGCCACCCACCCAGGGCCTGATGCCCCGGTGATATTTCTTCTTCTCCTTAAAGCAACTTTGACCCCAGGTGGGAGGCATCATGTCTCATCAGAAACCCATATAACAATCGCAAATTGCTTCTGATATTAGAGTCTACACCATTTGTTCAAGTTTCCATAATGACGAAGCGTGAAACTGAGGGTAAAACTAAATGTGAAATATTTCAAGAATAGATAATACAATGATCCCTCTGCTCTTGGAAAGCCTACTAAACGCGCTGCATAACTTCCCAGGGCATACTCTCTGATTCCACGGCTCCCAGGAGATAGTTGTCAGTATATATCAACCACCACCCCAGTCCACATCATTAGTGTGACGAGCTGAAGCAAAGCTTCGTAGGTTAGAAGGGAGCCATGGAGGAAAGTGTAGAGAGCCTCCAATTTTCACTTGCCTTGGGTATCTGGAACCTTAGCAACCCAAGGTACTTTAGAAAAATGAAAGCCAGGGAAAATTGAACCTCCTTTGCCCACATAGACCATTCTATGTTGGAATATATAAGCATTAAAAAAAAAAAGTTAAAGCTAAAAAAAGCCCCAAACCAAAACGAAACTAAATCCAGTGACTGAACTTATATGAACTCTAGGAAGAAATCCCTCTGTGTTCTTTGGAACAATAAGGTATCAATTCAATGGTTACAATTGTCTCCCTTTCTATTCAAGTTAAAAGAAAAAAAAATTTGACTCAAATGCTGGAGAAACAAAGACAAACAGAAAAAACCTATTTGACCTGAAAGAAGGTACTGTAGAGAAAAAAACCTAAATATAGATATTTTGGGAGCCATGCAACCTCCTAATCTCCTTCTGACAGAGCCATGGTTCTCTGATAGCTCCAGAGAAGCACTTATTCTATCCAAAGAGTTCTGAAAAGAGTTGCTGGAGGAACATTTATTAGAAGAAAGGTGTGGAAATAATTTGGATAAAGTTAGGAACTTATTAGAAGTAAACTCCTGCTTTCAAAAGTGTTAGGGTGTTTTAAGAAAGTAACATAAGTAAACGCTCAGAGATGTTAGGCAGGTGGTGTGGAAAGACTTATGTTTAGGAAGAAATAAATTTTTAACATTGTTAGAAGATGGAAGTGTTTAAAATGTACCCAAGTGAGAGAAGAAGAAAAAAAAGTCCTTCACAAGAGCAATAACTACTAATAAGTAGTTAGCGGTATGAATGATTAGACATAGAGTAATGAATACAGTAAATAGTCCAGGGATATTTTGAGCATCTGGACTGACCATAAATCTAAAAATTTTAAGAAATAAGGAAGGTAATATGTGTTCTATTTTGAAGCACAGTGGACCTAAGTATCTTTGGGATATCCAAAAGGTGACAAAGATCAGCCAGTCTGAATTTGAGCGAGGACAAAAAGATAAAAGATTTGACAGACACAAGGACCCATGGTTATAAAACCCACGTGGAAAATGACATGATGCTTAGTTTAGGTCTACAAAATAAGATCTAAATTTCAATTTCAGCTTGAAGATATAGAATGCTGCAGTTAGGTCCCTTCCACCCACATAACAAGGAAAACAGAAGGAAAAACGTATCATATTCTTGACTGCATGATAGAACAGAGAGTGTAAAGAAGCACTTAATGCCATACGATAGACAAGCACCTCACACAATCATAACTTAAACTGAAATAAATGGTAACATGGCAGAAGAAATGCAAGGGAGTGACTGGAGTACACTTCTGTAAAATTATATTGCTGCATGTAAGGCAGTTTGCAGTTGTATGAAGGGTTCTCAGATTAATTCGTTTTTTGTTTCTTGTGCTTTTTGGTTTCCTATTATGCACATCTTAACTTTTCAGAAATAAATGTTATTTTTAAAACCTTAAAAAAATGTACATTGCAACCTTATGACAATCATTTTAAAAGTTTCCTCCAAAACACAAATGTGATAAATCAATAGAAGAGACTGCTGCTGCTGCTGCTAAGTCGCTTCAGTTGTGTCCGACTCTGCGACCCCATAGATGGTAGGCACCAGGCTCCCCCTTCCCTGGGATTCCCCAGGCAAGAACACTGGAGTGGGTTGCCATTTCCTTCTCCAATGCATGCAAGTGAAAAGTGATTAAATGGAGTCATAAAAACTCACTTAAAATGAAAGGACAGAAAAAGAGGAAAAATGATACAGTGAATAAATCATAGCTAGCAAGATGGTAGGCTTTAAGTCAACTTTATCACTAATTATTTTATATGTAATGCTCAAAATTCTCCAAGCCAGGCTTCAGCAATACGTGAACCACGAACTTCCAGTTGTCCAAGCTGGTTTTAGAAAAGGCAGNTTAAATGGAGTCATAAAAACTCACTTAAAATGAAAGGACAGAAAAAGAGGAAAAATGATACAGTGAATAAATCATAGCTAGCAAGATGGTAGGCTTTAAGTCAACTTTATCACTAATTATTTTATATGTAATGCTCAAAATTCTCCAAGCCAGGCTTCAGCAATACGTGAACCACGAACTTCCAGTTGTCCAAGCTGGTTTTAGAAAAGGCAGAGGGACCAGAGATCAAATTGCCAACATCCGCTGGATCATGGAAAAAGCAAGAGAGTTCCAGAAAAACATCTCTTTCTGCTTTATTGACTATGCCAAAGCCTTTGACTATATGGATCACAATAAACTGTGGAAAATTCTGAAAGAGATGGGAATACCAGACCACCTGACCTGCCTCTTAAGAAACCTATATGCAGGTCAGGAAGCAATGGTTAGAACTGGAGATGGAACAACAGACTGGTTCCAAATTGGAAAAGGAGTATGTCAAGGCTGTATATTGTCACCCTGCTTATTTAACTTCTATGCAG